>JAYRCH010000308.1:1800000-2361858 GCA_037179445.1 Phengaris alcon alcon
TTGTACAATCTAGTAGTATTTTAGTTTGTGGTCGCCACTTTATTAAACGGTGGGTCAAAAACTTCTGTATTTATTTTTTTGAGCACGAGAACACGAAACGTATCTTTCTAAATAAATAAAATATCTCCAAGAATCAAGAGTAATATAATATTGTTCAACAAACTTTGACAATATAGTACGTACTATTACGTACTATTATATTATATATTATGTAATAATTCAATAGGTCCGAAGCCACTCCAAGTATTGATAGCGTTCTATCATTATTGTAAAAGTTCCAGAAAATGTTGGCTTATAAAAAAAGGTCACGAGCTGACATGTTGCTACAGTTGTTTTGCTCCAATAAGTTTGATGCTCGACTGAACGGAACGTAATCTTTGCCTCGCCCTGTCTATGGTTTAAGACTCGTACTATATGCTCCGGAATCCGGAAGGCCGTAGAAAATTCAGAGCATTGGAAATAGAACTCTGGACTAATACAATAGAGTTGATAATCGAAGTGTCGAGTGTCGAGCTGTCATATATGACATTGACATTTGGCTCGACATTTGTGTGTTAGATTTTCAGCTCTATTGTATTAGTCTAGAGTTCTATTTTCAATTCTCTGAATTTTCTCCGGCGCTCCGGATTCCGGATCATATAGTCCCAGCTTAAGAGCGATAAACGAGCAGGCTGATCACCCGATGGTGACTAATAATCTATTTCAGCCCATGATTACCCGTAGACAGTTACGAGTCAGGAAGGTAATACGTTTGTACCACAATAATATGTACCACTATACTCTGTTGAGATCAAATAAATCTAAAGATATACAAAAAGATTAAACACGAACAAATTAGTTAGTAGGTTAGTGAATTATAAATTGGTAGAGTCTGGCAAACGGAAACCAAACTTTTTTTATTTTTATGGGGAAATGCTTTATGCATCCCCGGCGAACAGGGGAGGGTCGCCGGGGTATGTGGGACTCACCCGGGTGCGTGGTGAAGGGTCGCACCCGGGGTTTCCCACTAAAACCCCATGGTGTTCCTCTCCCCGCTATTGGCGGAGTCACGGGAAACATGTGATATACAACCGCAACTCCACCGGAGTAAACGAAAACCGAACCTGAGTTATTTGCTTGGCAACTCTATACGACCTTCAAAGTCAATTTGACAAACCAACATTTGACAAACATTATGTGGTTTTTGCTTGAATGTTAGTACTAATTAACTATCATGTCACTCATCACTCATCAGGCTATTTTAATGCTTTCATAGGAATTATTAGAATGTTGCCACCCTCAGATTTTTTAAATTTGCTACCGTTTCTCAGAAGTCAGATTCAATTTTAGTTTGCCAGACTAGCATATCGTACGATATTGTCTCTTTGTTTACGCTAAGATTAATAATACCCGCAGGCTTAGCATGGCGATCCGAAGAAATAATTTTAAAGAAGAAATATTCTATCTAAAAAATGTGTTGAAAAATAGTTATTAATCCATAGTAACAAGGTCGTCAATAGAAGTCAACGTTTCTAAATAGCCATATTTTTAAAATGGCTGCCGGGAAATCTTCTATCAAAAATGATCAAATTTTCAAGTAAATTGACTGAACGTAAAGAAACTATTTGTCTTGGACCGGCATGATGTGGAGTAGTTGACATTATTGCAAGACTATTTGACATTGTAACAAGAAAACGTTTCTACTTTAGCTGTCAAAAGAGACCATTTTGTGAGCTCATGCTCGGGAAGAATAGAAATGTTGATTCTCATAACGACGATACTTTGACCTTGCTGCCTTAGAATAAGAACTATTTTGCTCGATTGGTATTAATGTTTCTTCAATCTGTCACTTTGTCGATTCTTCGGTGTTTCTAGGGTGCGCATGCTAAGCCTGCTGGAATGCGTCGCGCTTAACACCTTCTCGACAGTAGGTGCTCGCTAATCGCGGTGAATTGTATTAGGATTTGGGACAGGTGAGGTACAAATTGGTCGGTTTATTAAGCCTCTCGGGCCTACGGACTATCATGGTACCTCAAATGAAACTCCAAGGTGTCGCTTCAAGTGATTTTTCCATTCACAATGCCGTTTGAATAACGCAAACTCGGCTCAAACGTCGTGACGCGGCGTGATGTTTGAGTATGGAACGTCTGCGCTAGAGTCAATTCTTACTAGCGCTGAGTGATAAAATTCACTCCGTTCACAACGCTCAACGTAATGCTTAATTTAAGTACCCGACTACGGCGAAGCCAAAACGAAGAGTAATGATTTTGGGAGTCTATGTATGTACACACACCGGCATATTTAGCGGAACATAAAATGAAGGTTTGATATCAGTATCATATAAAGTTGCTGGCTGGTTTATACGTCATTTAATTTAAAAAGAAATATTTTCAAATTAAGAAAACAACTGAACATCACATTTTATGCAATTGTTTTAATTTTATTCAAATACACCTTATCTGGAGCGAACTTCGAGTATTTCTTCCTTCTGAGTTTGATTTAAAATTTCATTGAAATACTGTTTTTTGTTAGTTTTTTTTAATCGCGTATCATTTTGGAGTTGAGGACTGAATTATGCCTGACTTAGCCCCAACGGAGATTACCAGGGCACTCGAAATGCGAAGAAATGGTCAAACCTACAGAGTGATATCCAGAGATCTTCGTCGACCAGTTTCAACGATCCATCGCAGTATCCAACGGTTCAGGGAGACCGGTACTTATGTGAGAAGAGCAGGACAAGGCAGAAAAAGACGCACTTCGAGTAGGGATGATCGTTTCATTCGGCTTCGTGTACGTAGGAACCCCCGTTTGACGGCCGTCCAAGCCCGACATGAGTTAGAAGCAGTGCGGGGTGTAACCGTAAGTGAGCGTAAGGTACGAAGAAGGTTCAAAGAAGCTGGTTTGGGTTCATTTGTGCCCGCCAAGGCTCCAAGGCTCGAGGTAAACCATCGTAGAAACAGGTTAACTTTTGCTCAGGAACATCGACTTTGGAACGCGGACCAATGGAGTAAGTTATTGTTTAGTGATGAGTGCAGAATTCTTTTAAATCAAATTGACGGCAGGCAAAGAATATACAGACGCAAAGGAGAACGATACATTCAGACAAATTTTGAAGCTACTACGGATCAAGTTCAAGATCAAGAAGTTTGGGCGGGCATTTGTTTGGGAGCTCGAACAGACTTGGTAATGATTGACAAAGGGAGTCTGACTGCAGACCGATATATCAGAGAAGTTTTAGAAGAAAATGTCGTACCGTTTGCCCCATATATCGGTGACGATTTTGTTTTTATGCAGGATAATGCTCGGCCGCATACCGCTCGGGTAACTCAAGCTTATCTTAATAATATGAATATCACTGTTACGGAGTGGCCGGCGAGATCACCAGATATGAACCCAATAGAGCACGTTTGAGACTTGCTGAAAAGAAAAGTTAAGTCCAGAATTCCAGCTCCTGCCAACGTGGGTGAACTGCGAATCGCCGTAGTTGAGGAATGGCGGAGACTATCCCAGGAGACCATCGATAACATCATTCTCAGTATGCCTAGACGGTTAGAAACTTTAATAAGAGCACGTGGAGGAAATACGCGATATTAATCATCATTTTTCTAATTTAATTAATTGTTATTTTATTATTAATTTTCACTTTTCCCGGTTACATGAAAAGTTCAAAAATGTACCATTTTTCACAAATAGCCTTTACTCGCAAAATCTGTTCTTAATGTGATCTCATTTTAAGTAAAACAAATGAAACTTTAAATAACAAAAGAAGTGTAGTAAGTAGATTTTAAAATAAAACCATATTTTTTTAATTATGGACCTTTTTTGTGTTCCGCTAAATATGCCGGTGTGTTTATGTTCATTCCCCCGTAGCGCCTAAACTACGGATCCGATTTTGAGGAATGATGTGTCAATAGATTCGTAGTTATAGCCGGGTAATAGTTTTTTATAAAATAATATAAGTAGTTATTTTTATAATCTGAGATAAAAAGAAACGTGCACAGACGCGCGAATTCAAACGAATTCTTTTTATCTCAAAACTATCTTTAACTCTACTACGTAAATACTTAAAGGTGAATTTGCTTTATCAAATTTGAGAATTTTGCTGCGCCGAACGTTTCCGAGTGTGGATTGACGCTTGGGAGTTGGGCCTTGGCTGAAAATTGAACAAAGTTGAGTCAGTGTGTGCCAGGCCGTCGCAGTTGGAGGACGCTCGCGCGCGCCGCCAACTTCACGAGACGTCGCGAGTGTACTGTGAAGTGACGAAAATAACTAGTGTCTTAAATATACAGTCAACTAAGTGTCGCTTTAACTGTGAACAGTTCGCGATTAAGTGTTTTAACTGTGTGTGAAATAGGAAAGTTTCAGTGCACATCGAGATTTCATGTGATAGCTAATTTGTAAGTACCTCATATTCATTTTAATATGCTTACTACCTACATAATTACAATTGTTTTAAGGGTAGGCAAAATAAAAGCTGATTTATTTTTCTTGATTTGTAAAAGTTCTAAAATTGTGAGTGAAGCTAATTTTTTTAAATCATAAGTTATTTTCGAGTGCACTTACAAATTTATAACAATGTTGTAATGATATTCGAAATATTATACGTCTATTAAGTGTTTCTGTTTATAAATCTAGCGTTAGGAAAAACTAAGTTCTTATCAAAATTGATAAGTATTTCAGTGTGAGGCAGGCCACGGCATTGTCTACAACCGAGGTGAAGTCTTTTTGGTATTTCTTATGAAGAAACTTGTAGCTAGAAAGTAGACAAAAATGTCTGTAATGCTTTACAAACAGAGTAGAAACTGAATGTTCTCTTCTCTTACTGTTTGATGGCAGTTATGTTTTCTACCTACTATCTCATTCTGTTCCTCCGTGGAATATACTACGCCTGTAGAGGTAGGATTTTGAAACTACACCGCCTGCAATTCACATACCATCATACACATACTGCAGACCACAGTACAGTCTACAGGTGTGCTAATTAGAAATAAAGACTAGCGAATACAAAGATTTTAAAACTCAAGATAGGCTATTACGTACATTTGACAGAACTAAACCTTCATAGTTCATACAAGAAAAAGTTACGCCATCTTGGTTTTCACCATACTTCAAACGTCAGCCATCTTGTTTTCATCATACTTCAAATGTCAAACGGCCCCAAAAATTTCAAAAGTGGGGCCATTTAACTGCCTCGTCTATAATATATACGTCTAGGAGCGAATATAAAAAAATAAGGTTTAAAGTTTCGTTTAACACATAATATAAAAATATTATATTTTAATCTTCACTAAATAGATCGGTGAAAATTTCTTGGATTATTAAAATTTTATGACAAAACTACGACAGACTGTTAAAGTTGGTCGGCGATCGAACATAATCCTGCTGCGAGGCCTGAGCTGGTTTTATTAGCCCTCCTGGGGCCGGCTTTGTATAAAAACCAAACCATGTCAGCACTTTAGTACAGGCTCTGTCAACCTTAATTTATATTTGTATGTAGAACAGTGAGCAGGTAATATTTAAATTTGTTTTTTTTTTTATCATTCGCGTTGTTTATTTTTTTTTCAATTTCCAATTCAAGCAATACAAAAGTTAGAACGACATGGTAAAATAATAGCTCCCGCTTGACACGAGTCGCGAAGTTACAAACAAATTACAACTTTGTAATGTGATACGAACAAATAATAATTTTGGTGGGGTGTACGCGGCACGCCCCCGCGGCACACCAATTAAATATTAATTATTTTTATTATTATTTTTAATATTAATTATTTTTTTATTTTTTTTTATTATTTTTTAATTAATTATTTTTAACTCTAAAAGGAGGCGGTTATATTGTTTTCGCCCGCGGCGTATCCCTCGGTGAGCGACAGCGGTTGAAACTATATAGAAGCTCCCCACACCGATTTCGGTGACGGTGGCCGGTTTCGTTGAAACCGGGCCAGCTACGCAGGAGTTGTTTTTTAACAGTGCCCAGGTGTGTACGCAGTACACAAAAGCGCTCTCTTCCTTTACTCTCGAAGCCCAGTAGGATGGACGGACCAACACGACTGGCGAGAAATCAGGCGCAGGACCGACTTTTTACATGCCCATCCGACGCATCACGCATGTATTCTTTTTTCATTGTCAGACAATGAGGTGATCAGCCTGATGCATTTTCTTAACCAAACTTGGAAACAACATTTTTTGTTGTTCCAACGTGGGAATCGAACCCACGACCTCCAAGTCGAGAGCCAAGCTCTAAACCATTGGACCACGGACCCGACTATCATGTAGTAGCCTATGCTACCGGGCCATCGTTACGAATCTATTGACATTAATTAAATTATATCAGTAGCTTAGGTGATACGATGGACCATACATACATACATAGACTGCCAACATCATTATTAATTATCTACCCTTCCTTTTGGCTTCGCCATAGTCGGGTAAAAAGGCATTAGGCAGGTCACAATAATTTACTTTTCGACAAAATATATTATAATTATATTAGAGACGGTGTAGGTATATCGAGGCTAAAAATGTCCTTACTTTGAGTGCCCCATTGGGAAATTTAAGTTTTACATTTGAAAATATAGATATCAGTATTGTGCTGTAAAATGTTGCAAAATTACGACAAACGCGTGAAACAGATAGCCGAGATGTACCTAGTATTATAGGTATTAATAGCACGATATTATTAATTGTGGTAATTAAACTAGGTACATTACAGTACATTTCATAATAATTTCAAAATTTATGCCTATTATCACAGGTTACGGAAGCCATTACGGGTCTTCGTTCGATCGCTTACATCGTAATTCGCTTGATTTTCAAAAATAGTGATTATTTTCTTATATGAATATGTTTTTTGGCTAAATGTACATGCGATGCATCTCTTTGTGTGTATGTCTATGCTTTTCGATAAGGATGAGGTATAGCTTACTACATTAAATTAAATAAGGCTCTTATTTAAATTAATTAAACAATGGACTAAAAAGTGTCGGAAAGTTATGTCGCTGCAAGTCGTAATATCGAGCGACAGAGACAAAATATGTAAATAAGCTATCTAACGCTTATCAGTAGATTGTCAAACAGGCCTCAAATAAAATAACGTATGTAGGTTTTAATAGTTATACAATAGGAATAGCAAAAGGCCTACCTAGCTCGAGAATTTAGTAAGAAGCACTCCTATGCATACTGCTGGACAGCTCACGGCAAAGTGTTCCTGCGCAAGAACGAGGGTGCCCCCTGTCGACGTATAGCATCCGAAAAGGACTTACACAAACTTTGCCACACACGATAATATCTGACTTTGTAATACTTTGTTCTGCCTTACGTCATATCTCCTACTAAAGTTAAATATTGTTTTATATTATTTGTCTGCATGTTTTCAATATAAAATACATTTAATTTTAAAGATGTACCATAAAATTTCAATATACATAAATTTACATTGGATTTTATGTATGAAAGCAAAATTATTAATTTGGTTTATAATAACAATAAGTATCTTACATTTACACAAAGCAAACATACATAATTACGTACAAAAAAAAGTTATATATTTTAAAACGTTATACACACTTCACACATTATGTAACACAGAACGTAAACACTACTTTCAGGACGTATATCTGTTCATGTCGTACGGTCTACCACTAAGGGTATATATATACATAGTTAAAATTCGATCCCACAACAAATATATCCCGTGATATTGATCTTATGGAGGTTTCACAATTAAATGTATGCAGTCCAGAGATCCTAAAACTATAATCAGAAAGCTTATCAGGGTCTCTTAAAATAATGCATATGAATATTAGAAGCTTGAGTTGTAACCTAGACTCATTATATGTTTTGATAGAGAGAATAAAATATATTCAATACGATATACTAATCCTTACCGAGTGCCGGTTGCTGACAGTGACCCCTGAAATAAGAGGTTACACATCGTATACCTCAAATTTTTGTAACCAAAATGACGGTGTTATTATTTACGTTAAGTCTGATATTCAGCACAATCTATTAACATACATTACTTTAATCGAAGCAAATAGTATTATTATTCAACTTCATGTTAGTGACATTGTACTTCTGGGAGTAGTATAGAGATACTATAAAAAAAATAACATACTTAAAAAAGTCAAATGCGCCACCATCGATCTTTTAAATATTTCTCAGAATTCTCATGACTCAGTGAATTATGTTAATAGTTACTTTGCGGGAATAGGAAAAACTTTAACTGATGCGATATTGCTTAAACGAAACATTAACTACAACACCAAGTCTAGTCAATATCCCCCAACAACATTCACAAAGTGATTCCATGGTTCTAAGTGACGTGGATCACGCAGAAGTAGAAGCCATAAAATTAAAAAATATATATTATTGTGCAACAGGCGTAGATAATATATAGACATTGGTTATAAAAACTGCCAATAAAAACTAGACGCCCCATATGACATTTTTATTTAATTTATGCTTCTCTACTGGCATTTTCCTGGGCGCTCTGGAGCGAGCGCGTTTTTTATGCGTGCACTCGTTCATCGCATTCATAAAGGTGGTAACAGAGATTGTGTAAGCAACTACAGACCTATTTCTGTATTAACTATTGTTTCGAAGATCCTAGAAAAGCTTCTAAATACTAGGGTAATTGGGTTCTTAAGCAAGAATAATTTTATTGTTGAAAATCAGTATGGTTTTTCTAAAGGTAAATCGACAGATGATGCTACTTTACACCTAACCGAAACGATAGCTAAATACTTAGATAAGGGTGACAAAGTCTTAGGAGTGTTTTTAGATTTATCTAAGGCCTTCGACACGGTTTCTGTGCCACTTTTATTGAATAAGTTAAAATCTATCGGGGTGCGCGCTGTTGTTTTGGATATTTTTTAGGACTACCTTTCGGATCGCTCTCAGTGTGTGAAGATAGGAAAATTACTGAGCAGTCCCACTCGGCTCTCTTACGGTGTGCCGCAAGGAAGTGTTTTAGGTCCCACCCTCTTACTTATATATGGGAACACCTTATGTACCCTCAAGCTAAATAACTGCAAGATTTGCGCATATGCTAATGACACGGTCTTGATTGTGTATGGGGGTAGTTGGGAGGAGGTTAAGCTTCATACAGAGGTTGCTCCCAGAGAGATTATGAAGTGGTTAGATATTAACTTGTTAACCTTGAACCTTGACAAGACTCAATATATACCATTTCCTGCACGCTCTAATCCTAAACTACCTAAGTATTTTTGTATTGTAGCCCATACCTGGTCTGGTAACGTCTGTCATTGTTCCAAGTTAACGTCAGTAACCAATATCCACCATACCACCAATACCACCAATAACCACATGTCCTAGACAATAATCTCTGCTGGTCTCCCCACATACAAATTCTTTCATCGCAAATAAGAAAGCTTTCGCAAACTAGGCAGAGATAAATACGTTAAGGTGTGCATACTTTGCTCTCGCTCAATCTCTTATACAATACTCATTATCAGATGGGGAGGGTGTGGAACCCGTACACTGCTGCCACTGGAGCTGCTCAGCGCGCTATCTTAAAGGTCATCTATGGGTATTCTCGTCCCTATAGTACTCAACTTCTTTATCGAGAGTCTGAGGTGCTCACGGTTAGGCAACTGTTCATCATGAGTGCGATCCTTCGTAAACATAGAGAGCTCCCCTACGTACAACCTGGCAAATGAATTACATGAAAAATCTGTTCGACAGTTCGTCACCGAACATACAATTCTACGTCATCTGCTCCCAGCTCTGCAATACGGCGAATAAACGTAGTAATTTGTATCCTCTTACATTGAGCCAATGCAAACGAGTTACTTTAAATTGGTTAGTTTCTTTAGATTACAATAGTACTGAAAAATGTTTACAAAATCCATATACATAATCAACATCCCTATAAATATGCACATACACGCGCGTGCACCACACACACTCCCACTCACTCTTACACACGTACATACACACACACAGCATACTGCAGGGTACCATCTTAAAATCTACTAATATTTTTCGTAAATTTTTCGAAAAAAACTTTATTCAATTTTGTTTGAATGCTATTTGTTACCTGTATAGTTCAACAGTCATATTGTACTTGTAGTTAAAGGCTTCTTCCAGTTCCTCGAGCCGAAAATTCAGGCAGTTGTGACACAGTTAATACTAGTGTGGCTGCCGATGTTACCCTTATTGTCTACTTTCGGCATCGGCTTATAACCATTTGCCAGTGTCAAGTTAAGAAGGCGGGAAATAGAACTTTCGTTTCAATTTTCAACACCGTATTCCTATATCGTCAAGTCTAAAGTCTAGTCAAAGTCAAAATAAATAGTCAGTACAGTCCATGAGTCATGTAAGTCGATTCAGTAAAGTGGTAGAAGCTTTACTGAAAGTTCCTAGGGAGTTTTGGCGGGAACACAAAATAGCACGTTCTTAGAAGTTGTACCACTTGCCCACACTTGTGCACGTTAACGAATATTTAATGGTTAATATTCTACCAATATTACATATTAAGAACCGAAATAATACAAATTTATGAAAAAATACAAATTCCACAACGTCACCCATTGAAAACCCCAGCAAAACTCTGGAAATGTCTTTGTAATTTGCTAAATTGTATTTTGTGTTAATTTACTTAGTTGAATAATATAAATTTAAAAAAAAGTACGTTATAATAATATAGCGTCGTCAAATACATTATACAGTAGGTATCTACCGAATACTTTAAGAACTATTGCATCACGAATTCATTGCTCCAAACTTATACATATAAGATAGTTTCTGAAAACGCACCCCACCGCAGGTCAGAATAAACTGTGCGTTAGGTGCAAATAAAGTGTCTTGATTATAATCCCGAATTCCAATTAGTTCCCGTATTAGACTACAATTCATATACAGTTCATCGCAAACGACCAGCAACAAACATTAATTGTTGTTAATTTATCGAATTACTATTAATACACATGGTGGTACGTTTGAACGGTTGTAACTTGCCTGAAATTACACGTCACCAGTTTTAACATTCACACTTCACATTATTTTATATTATTGTAATAGTTTCGATGGAATTTTGAACGGCTATCGGATAAACAAAATATTGTATAGTTATTTTATATTCAATCATTCATTGTTCATCAAAAACATAAGTAATAGAGAACAGTTTGTGTAATTAAAATCTTGAAATACTATTAATTACCGTTACCTACTGCCGGTCATTTCCAACCAGTGAATTGATTGACGGAACAATTTTAGCATTGTCAGCTGTTTCATTGAAGGCAAAGCTTATATTATTATGAACGTTGAATAAACTCGATTACATTCAAACTAACTTTTTCCCGCCGCTCCGCCCGCGTAAATAAAGTATCCCACGGGAACACTATATTATTTTGGGATAAAAAGCCTATGTGTTTAATCTAGAGCCTAAACTACTACCATACCAATTTTCATCAAAATCCGTTCAGTAGTTTTTGCGTGGTTTATCCATCCATCCTAATTCCTCACAAACTTTCACATTTATAACATTAGTATGATAGTAGGACTTGTAGGTGAACTATTTATGAAAGAACCCGTTAAATAATATTTATGGAGTATGGACGCTTCACACCATGTCAGTCTGGTCCCGTGCTAAATATCCGAAGAAATTGTGTCACAACGCTGGGAAAATGAGCTAACCACAAGTCACAGAGGTCATCTGTACCTAATAACTATTACCTACATAGTAATCTTAGTACCTGGGTAACCGTAAGGTAAGCTTTGCTCGGAGTTCTAGTACATAAAAAAATATAAAAAATTAAAAGAATCACAAAAATATTCGTCTGACCGGTATTCGAACCCGAGACAAAAAATTATACATAAGATTACTAAATTTTGGTATACATGGTAGTAGTTCAGGTTCTAGATTAAAACGTAGGCTACTTATATATCCCCGAAAAGTACAGTGTTCCTGTGGGATAGTTTATTTTCGCGAGCGGAGCCGCGGGCAAAACCTAGTATTTAAACAATATAACAAGAATTGTTATTTTAAAGTTCAAGATACTTGATATTAGTTGTTATAATTTGTAGGCATGAAGCATTAACTATTACTATCTGAAATCTAAACATTGGCAGGAGTTCAGGGCAGGTATGTATTGCAAGCGCTACTTTTCGTTTGCTCGCTCGTTACTCGCTACTCGCTGCTCGCTGCTCGCTGCTCGCCTCTCTGGGGAGCTTCACGTTACTTTGTTCGCCTGGCAAACTTCGCCTGGCTACAAGATAATGTTCAACAGATTATCTCAGGTATAACAGATTAAATAAAAGGAGCTCTAGCAGGCTTAGCCAGCTAAAATACTTTTATAAGTAGTACAGAATTCACAAAAAAGTATTCCTCTACAATAAAATATGTACGTATATATTAAGATACGTTAATTAACTTGTGTAAATATTACGTATTTCAAAATTATTTGTAAACAATAGTAAATAAGGTACTTGTACGTTTTTTTTTTACTAAATGATCCCAATAAAACAGATACAACGACAAGCTGAAACCCTCCTTTACACAGATGGTTAAACAACTGCACGGTACAGGCAGGTAACTTATATTGGTAAGAAATTTTGGTACTTTATTGGTAACAAATAAACCTAATGCC
Organism: Phengaris alcon alcon; assembly: GCA_037179445.1. NCBI lineage: Eukaryota > Metazoa > Arthropoda > Insecta > Lepidoptera > Lycaenidae > Phengaris > Phengaris alcon. The sequence continues at coordinate 1,812,588 of JAYRCH010000308.1, forward strand.
GACGCCAAAGTAATACTCGCTATTGTGTACTGAAGTGCTTCGGGATACAGTCCTGAAACAGAGTTGAAGTAAAATGTATCCAAGCTACGTTTGCCATTGATAAAGGGTCAATTCAGAGTAGCGCAGAGTCGTCCGACTCCCGTTCCGAAAATTAATTCCTTAATTTAATGTATCAATCAATCACATTTACTACTACGTTTACAGAGGTACTCGGGAGTAGGGAGTCGGGATTCAACCCTCCTTTGAACTCCGACTTTGTATAGATTGGTGTTCTAGAAACATCTTCAAACATCTCCTTAACCTTTTTAACAATTTTACAAAATAGACGCGGATAATTTTACACGATTTTATGAAGCCATGGCTGCCTGCTTTTATGTACGGTCTAGTACCTACACCATAGCTTTACACCACTTAAACTATTAAACGGATGACTTTGAAATTCGGCACTATACTAAAACCAGGAGAGATAATAATTTATGTAAACAATCATCATCAAATGCTGTCTAAGTAAAAAAAATAAGTGCCCCATACAAAAATCGTGTTTTTTTCCGTTTGGTACTCTCTCTTTACACTCGCATTAGGCCGGTTTCCCTGTTTTAATACTTCAATATTACCCAGTTCTAAAGATATATAATATTCGCATATTCTACTTCACCCAACAATAAGTAATTTTTCATAATATTTTATCATGATTCATATTTTATATTACCTTTCCTCTACGGTAAGAACCACTATTGAACTAAAAGTCATCTTATCTTACCTTTAACATTATGGGTATTTGAAAGGACCTCCCCTGTATTATGTAGGCACTGAGTTATGATTGATGAGCATGATACAATGCGGGGTATGGATACAAGCGGACAAAATGTCATAGCACTTACGCGGCAATCTCACTGTGGTCACTGGTGACAGTGGTCACTGGTCATTTGTAATGCGGGACCATATTATTGTCCGGAATCCGTAAGGCCTGGGAAAATTCAGAGCACTGAAAATATAACTCTTTGCTAATAAAATAGAGCTGCAAATCGAACACACGAGTGTCAAGTCAAATGTCAATGTTGAATTTGACAAATCCACACTCATGTGTTCGATTTTCAACTCTATTGTATTAGTACAGACTTCTATTTTCAATACTATGATTTTTCTCCGGCCTTCCGGATTCCGGACACTATAATTCGTTTAATAAGGCGACGTATTTGAAGTGGTGCCATTTTGACCATCAAATAGCCGCATGCTGTCAAGTCCACACTTCAAACACCTCGTATTTTATGTTTAGTAACATAATCTATGTAGTGCTTTTGCGCGCGATTTAGTTCGCGTGGACCACCATTATATCCCCGTGGGGAAAGAACGAATAATTCTCAATATAATATGTCCTTCGCATACCTAATAAGTTCTATCTGCTTGCCAAATTTCAGCACAATTCGTTCAGTGACATATTTCACCAAACAAAACTTTGACACCCATTTGACCACGTTAGGGGACGAATTTCGAAAAATTAAAACACATATTCAATCATTTGTATAATTATTACCCCCGATAATTTAATTTCATGGAAATGGGTGAAGATTTTCAATTCTTCCCATGACTAACTTTCAACTCTTATTTTACACCCGCAGGGCGTAAATTCCAATAAACCCTGAAAGACTAGAGAGTAGGTATCTAATGAAATGTAATGAAATGTACTGAAATGTATTTAAGAGCATGAATCTCAATTTTCATAGAAATCGTTGCTGATTGAAAGATTTTCCATACAAACTTTCAACCTATTTCACCCCTTATAATGGTGGAATTTTTCAAAATCCCTTTATGTGCGTTGTAAATTAAAAGCACTGTACCAATTTCACATTTGTACCGCTAGCCGTTACGGCTGTGCGATGCTGCTGATGCGACGTTACATACGTGCTGTAAGGAGTTAAGGACAGCATCTGTTGTAATAATATATTGTAGTGCAAGGGACTCTGTGGACGAGACTTTATAAGATCTGTATCAAAGGCTAATGTGTTTTTTCAGCACTTGACCCAGCGCTGGCTCCAGTCCCGATCTGTTTCTCGTCACCATTGACACTCGGCTTACAAAGTATTGCGTTACCAAACAGATAATGTTTCTTTGAAATATACTTTTTCAATAGACAAAAGAATGAAGTGTATTTATTGAACGTCTATAAAATCAAACACTTTAAATGTACGTCTGCGTTATATTAAACATGAGAACAATTTCACAACACAAATATTGCCCGCGTTAAGAAACTATTTTGCCTTTGAATTTTCACATTAAAATTGTTGCGTAGCTTAAAGATCTAAAGATCTTAGATTCATTGTACATAACGGGAAGGGCTGTTTCATACTCTAGTAAGATAATATAAGTATAGTAAGACACTGAATTAAGCCCCACTTCATATTATCCCATAGGTACATACTATAAATAAATATTAATGTTTGTGAGAATGCATGGGTGGATGTTTGCGGCTCTTTCACACAAAAAGTACTGAACGAATTTTTATGAATTTTGGTATGGTAGTCGGTAAGGCTCTGGCTTAAAATAGAGGCTATATTTTATCCCGAAAAAGGACAGTGTTCACGTGGGATGCTATATTTACGCGGGCGGAGCCGCGGGCAAGAGCCAGTAAAGAGTATAATAGAACTCATGACATACAAATTAGATATCAACAAAGAGGCTTAAGAGAACTGCGTTACCTGTTGAGTGTTGTGAGATGATAAAATGTCAACCACAAAAACATCTCATCTGAGATTTGAAATATTAATACGCTCTTTATTAAATCCACGTCTCCGAAATCTTTTTATCTATACCTACTAGTATTAATAACTGGAAAGGCTTGTTTGTTTGTTTGCATTGAATAGGCTCCGAAACTACTGGACCGATTTGGATGAAATTTGGCACAGATGTAGAGTAGACCACGCGAAAGGATATAGGCTACTTTTTATCGCGGAAAATTTTACGGTTTCCGCGAGATTAACTATTGCGCGCACGAAGTCGCAGACAAAATCTAGTTTTAAATATTCCCGATTATTTTCTTCGCTATAATATTATGAAAAGAGCCAAGTTTAGATGTTTGAATAACGTTTATCGATTTCCATATGAATGATAATAATCATTTTAACTTTTATTTGGAGATAATATGAGACGAAAATGTCTTATTAGACTTAAACTACACTTTCTATTTTGCATTAAAATAAGATAAGTTAGTGTAACCTTGTCATTGTTAATGCTTTTCTTGTGATTTTAATCCAAGTAGACGTTGCCCGCTACTTTTTTTCGCGCAGAAATCCGTATGACGCTCGGGAACCGTACACTTTGCCGCAATAAAATGTAGCCTGTGTCCTATCCCTAGGAAAGGTCTAAATATTACACTCTAATCTATCCCAGTACCAAATTACATCATAATCTTTTCAGTGCTTTAGGCGTGATTGCGTTGCATACAGACGGACTTGCACAGAATAATAGTGTTGAGTAATCTGAGTTACACAGTACACATAACTATGTAGACATACGAGAACATTATACCTAGTCTAGGTATTATATATTCTAGACTAGTCTAAGCTCCACAAATCCGTCAGTCATCAGTCTGTATGTTATCGCAAAGCTCCGTAACCCACTTGTGTGTGAGCCAGCACTTGATAAGTAAGTAGGTACATAAATTCGCGGGCATTTGCTCGCCGCAATAATGTGATGCAGCGCCGAACGGCCGAACTGAGTCTAGCGAGCGGTCCCGAGCGATGCCGAGCTCCCCCGAGCCGTCCTTACGACGCCAAGCGACCCCGAACGGTCCCGAACGCCCCCGAACTGCACGGTACCGCGATAAGGCTGCACCGACGTAATATATGATTTAATGACAGGATTTATGCCGGCAATTTGAAAACGTTGTCTTAGCGCCTGCAGCTATAACTTACTGCAATAATTATCCCCATATAAGTAATATGTAAGAGTAGATAATAGAAATAATTATGCACTTGACTAGCAAATTAATAAAAATTTTATCTATTTTCCTCGATATAGTTATATTTAGTTACCTACAAGATAACAAGTTCTTCATTCTCCCAATGTTACATTAAATATATTTCTCTATCTTTGCGGAAACCAGTCGATTGAAAGTCGAGGCACGTCTACCGTTGCAAGTTTCGTTAACGGATACATAGCAACAGGTAGACTCGAATCCAATAAAAGAAGAGTGGAATAAAATCAGAAATTGTAACCTTCCAACAGGGGCGTGCGCTCCATATAGGCAGAAATGCAGTGCTTTACTTGTCATTCACAGATATTTTAATAAAACGTTCGTACGTTTTAGATGACTTTAATAATTAATTAATAGTAAATAAATTAATTAAAAAAATATAAAAACTTAAAAACGCCTAATATTTTATAAATAGCAACTCATCTCATGCCGGTGCGTGCTGCAGGACAAATCATCGCATGTATGTGTAATTTTCATACTTCGAAACGCACACACCCATGAATATCGACATGATTATATACCGGCAAGTCCCGCGGCAGGCGATGGCTCTCGGTCCTCGGCTATCCGATCGCTTCCGAAAACCGCCGAACTGGCTTGTCGGAAATTATTCGTTGCCTATAATCCGAGTAAAAAGAATAGTCGGAAATCTAATAAATCACGTATGCACATTATGCATTTTTGTTTAGTAAGGTTTTATTTGTTTAAATAGAAGAAACGTTTTGTGTTTCGCGGGGGCCATATTGCATATTTCATGTGATAAGCATTGTTTACAATTTAATCGCTCTAGTTTATTTATAGTTTTCTTAAAAGATTTTTCATTTGAACATTTGAAAGTGTGTACATTTAACAGTTTATTACTGAGTTTCTATAATAATTGTAGTGATTTGCTTTTACTAGTGAGTTATTCGATTTTTTTTAAATGTTATTTGACTGTGAGGTTTTGAAAATGTGTGTTTATTAAAAATTAAAAATAACAAGTTCTCACAATTGTCATTCAGTGAAAAGATTCAAATTCTGTCTAAAGGTAGGTGTGTACCCGAGTTACAACAATTAACCCAGCAAAAAAATAATGTAACTCAAAAATTTCATGTTAAAAGTTATGAAACGTATAACTGGCTGTGTGGTTGTGTACACACGATTAAATTATATTGTTTTCCTTGCATATTATTTAGTAATTTACATCGGGATATAGGAATCTCAAGTAACCGGAACCTTGAATATGTGAAAATTGAAGCTGACTGACTGGTGAGTAGTTATAATATTTTAAAATATGCTTATTATTTTACTTATTAGAATTTCTTCCGCCGCGACGATCGATCGCTGTTTTGTCTGCGTTGCCGTAGATGTACATGAATTGTAGTACATCTAAGACTTGCTCTGTTGGCATGGTTTCGACTTAGAGATCCGTCGCTTGGCTGTAGCTATGCTAAAAATCTATAAACGAAAAAGTTTTTGTGACCGAGTACTTCGCCGCATACCCAGTGTCATAATCCTGTGCACGCCACTGCCTTCCAATATCACCAAGCCTTACAATAAAAGCGGGAGGCACGTGAAACATATTGTGACCAATGGCTGTCGGATTAGTGGTAATAAGATAAACGCAAGCTTTTACAATGATGAACGGGGCAATATTCCCCGAGCGGAGAGCGGGGCAAAACTCCTCGAGGAGCTCGGAGTAGGCCGGCCAATTACAGAAGTGTCCCGCTATGTATTATTCAAGGCGCGTGCTCACTCAAATCAAATATGGGAAATCGACTGGAGCTACCATGATAAATATTAACTGCTCCTACTCGGGGCTACAGCGATTTATTACGGTAACATATCGATGGATTACACGTCAGAGACATGATGAATTACAAAATAGGTACAGTCAGCGAAATGCCTTTCAAAAGTATGTTAATACTGATTAACCCCAGGGGAAAGGATATGTACATATGTACCTAAGCTAATCTTAATCGCTGGATATACTTTTTACTATTAATTACTTAGTCACAATTCTCTTATTTCACTTAGACTGACAGTGTATACTGTATAATTAATGATATCTTAAACTGATTTTGGGTTAACAAAATATTGTATTCTCCTATTTCATAGTCCGTCTAACCTCAGCTGTATCAAATTATCCATTTTGAGAACTGAGATTTAACATAATTGTAAGATAATGCCAATGTATGGTTTTATCTTAGAGCAATAAACCAACGTTTTTATTGATAAAGTGGCGATTCTGATTTTAATGGTGAAATGAAATGTGGTTTATTTTACTATTACTTATTATATTTTTAAAATTGCCATTAAATTATATTATTTTAATGTTATACTTTACGTTTGTACAATTTGCTTGTAACATGTTATTTAATTAGGGTATTGCGGACATAGCAAGTGACATCCCACAAAATGGCGGCTGTGAGCCTAAACACAAAGAAGAAGGAGAAGACTATTTATTAGCTGTTAATGACAGAGTTTTTGTATGGATAAGTGATTCTATCAACCTATAGATATGTTATGTTTCGATCTTATAATATTCGCATCACGGTAGATTTCTGCGTTTGACGATTATAAGAATACTATTTTCCGGTATTTCGTTCGAGATTGTGTCGAAACTGTATTATTGTGAGATTGTGTCGAAACTGTATTATTGTGAGATTGTGTCGAAACTGTATTATTGTGAGATTGTGTCGAAACTGTATTATTGTGAGATTGTGTCGAAACTGTATTATTGTGAGATTGTGTCGAAACTGTATTATTGTGAGATTGTGTCGAAACTGTATTATTGTGAGATTGTGTCGAAACTGTATTATTGTGAGATTGTGTCGAAACTGTATTATTGTGAGATTGTGTCGAAACTGTATTATTGTGAGATTGTGTCGAAACTGTATTATTGTGAGATTGTGTCGAAACTGTATTATTGTGAGATTGTGTCGAAACTGTATTATTGTGAGATTGTGTCGAAACTGTATTATTGTGAGATTGTGTCGAAACTGTATTATTGTGAGATTGTGTCGAAACTGTATTATTGTGAGATTGTGTCGAAACTGTATTATTGTGAGATTGTGTCGAAACTGTATTATTGTGAGATTGTGTCGAAACTGTATTAGTGTGAGATTGTGTCGAAACTGTATTATTGTGAGATTGTGTCGAAACTGTATTATTGTGAGATTTTGTCGAAACTGTATTATTGTGAGATTGTGTCGAAACTGTATTATTGTGAGATTGTGTCGAAACTGTATTATTGTGAGATTGTGTCGAAACTGTATTATTGTGAGATTGTGTCGAAACTGTCTTATTGTGAGATTGTGTCGAAACTGTATTATTGTGAGATTGTGTCGAAACTGTATTATTGTGAGATTGTGTCGAAACTGTATTATTGTGATATTGTGTCGAAACTGTATTAGTGTGAGATTGTGTCGAAACTGTATTATTGTGAGATTGTGTCGAAACTGTATTATTGTGAGATTGTGTCGAAACTGTATTATTGTGAGATTGTGTCGAAACTGTATTATTGTGAGATTGTGTCGAAACTGTATTATTGTGAGATTGTGTCGAAACTGTATTATTGTGAGATTGTGTCGAAACTGTATTATTGTGAGATTGTGTCGAAACTGTATTAGTGTGAGATTGTGTCGAAACTGTATTATTGTGAGATTGTGTCAAAACTGTATTATTGTGAGATTGTGTCGAAACTGTATTATTGTGAGATTGTGTCGAAACTGTATTATTGTGAGATTGAATAGCAGGATACTATAGATCATAAAGCCTTGTCCTATATTTTTACGATAAACATTTATATCATTATAAATTTAAAAGTTCTGCGTGATATCAAGGACAGCAAATTTTGCTCCAGCGGAAACAAGAATAAGGAAAAACATTCATTCTTGTTGAAAAACTGGCAATAAAGTTTAAGTTAAGACACCGCGAAAGTATTTCCATTCTGTTACATGATACACGGTATACTAACTGCAGTCGGAAATATTCATTTTTTCAAACTCGAGTATCGATATGCGATACTTAACCTATAAAACATCCATATAAAAACAACATGATAGTATTACATTTTAAAATACCTGCGTGTTTGTGCTGCATCTCATGATTTTCGATACATATTATAATAATATTATGTAAGTTGGAACTTATTATGTAAACATTGGATGCGTCGTTGTTTAGACTTTAGAAGATGAAGACGAAGAGAGGTTTTATAAGAAAAAAACCTTTGACATATTTTTTTTAATTACCTACCAGCTACCTACTTCATAGTCTTTGCGCTACTTGTGCAGAATAGCGCGTAGGCCCGACGCGACGCAACGCGCCTCGCCCTATATGCCCTTCGAGAATGCTACGACACTCGACCATACATGCTCTGCACATCGATTGGTCTGCCCTCAGACCAAAGAAAAAATGAAGAATAATATTCATTATTTCCGAAATTAGCAAGGGGGGACAGACGTACGGATGTACGGACGGACAGAGGAAACAAGGAACCCTTAGCCCAGGACTATTTTGTCCGGAATCTGTAAGACCGGAGAAAATTCAGAGCATTGAAAATAGAACTCTGGACAATCGAGTTGAAAATAGAACACATGAGTGTCGAGTTGTCATATTTGACATTGACATTTGACTTGGGACTCGTGTGCTCGATTTTCAGCTTGTTGCACTAGCGCAGAGTTCTATTTTCAGCGCACTGAATTTTCCCTGGCCTTACAGATTCCGGACAAAATAGTCCCGGGCTAAGGGTTCCTTGCAGTTACTACGGAACCCTAAAAACGCACCGTAACTGAACACATGAATCACTCGTGTGCACACTCCCAGCTCCTCAAGTGCCAACGTCCTCCGCCTCAGTAGACCGCGGGTAATGCCTTACGTCGGTAATCCAATTTGTTCACATTCTCCGACTACCCAAAGGTCCTCTTGAGCTGACATACTTTCCTGCGAGCGCATACTTCGCTTGTGTGAGCTATGTGATTTAATTAATGCGGCCGAGTGGGTTTAGGAGTTAATGGAAATAAACTTTGATCGTAAGCCGCGCTTCGGCACAAATGAGTCGGCTCAAAAGAAACGGTAGAAAAACATTCGATTTGTGCTTCGCCGAGGTAGGGTAGGGTAGGGTTTAAATACCTGTAACATGCCACGGCCTTACAGAAAACCGGCGTGAAATACCTAAAGCTTAAACGACTGTTTCACCGACCGAGTCTTCCAGTGGGGCTAGCACGAACAATGTACGTAACGTTATGGCAGCGCCTGCCGCCTACACAATTGACAATCGAAAACGTTACGAATACATACTTATTTATTGTTCGTGCCTACCGCTCTGAGGCCTAAGGACTGGGAGCCGGGAGGGTTTAAGACCGCACTGGTGACTTGTGTTATGTGTAGCGGCCTGCGGCTGTCCGTGGGCGGCAGCGATCCCTTACCGTCAGGCGATCATCTCGTTAGCCGGTTTTATTTCATAATAACTTAAGTAGCTCCATGGAAATGGGTGTCGCAATAGTGTATTGTGTCGGTGCGGCATTGTTCGGCGTTTAATAAAAGTAAGCGTCGTCGGCGGCGGCGCCCGGGCGAAAGGCAATAACCGAAGCTTTAGTATGTATATTGTGTCGGCGACAAACATCGACTGATATTATAAGCTGATGCCCCCGCCAAGACAAGCTAAGCTAAGCAAGGGCTCTACCAGACTACCTTTTCTTGAAGCGTTTCGATGATTTTTTGAACCCTCATAACTTTGATTTGGATAAACGAAATTTTCAGGATATGTTCCCAGTAGCGAACTTATCAAACATGTAAAGTTTGATTTCATGGGTCTTATATTTAAGATTTTATTGATATCTAAAAACCCCTGATTTCGTCACTGACTCACTGATGATCAACAGAATTATAAGGTACTTCCGGATGTCCTAGAAAGCTGAAATTTTTGTATGTATGTAAGCTAGTATAGCACAAATTCTAAACCTTAGTCAAGTTGTGTGGCTTGGCCGTTTCGATTCTACAAAAATAGTATAACAGAAAAACAGTCCGTAAATTTTTTCACCCCTTCGCCCAAGCCAATGCAGAGATATGAGATAGGTACTCAGTATAATTTATACCCGTAAGTTTAGTTTATTATTTAGTGTAAAATATTTTCATTCTAGGTAGGTACCTACCAAGTAGGTACTAGTACAAGGTATTTTCGGCCCGCAATTTGAGGATTTCTAGAACTACGTACAGATGTCAGTTTCACATTGAAAATGCGTGTTTAAACACCTTAGTGTCAGTTCATCGACGCGGCGCTGTATTTTCTAAGATAGCTATTCAAAATTGAACTTTATTCACTACACAAAAAGATACACGATTCATATGACAACACTCATACACATTATTGACTATTTTATGGGTCTGAAATAAAGGTAAGTTATTTTATTTATTTTTATTTATTACATTGCACATGCATTGTGCAGCGCGGTGCAAACTGACATTCGAACTCTGACAATGAAACGTGTATCTTGTGTACAATGAATCGTTTTGTTGCGGTGTGAATTGGCCCTTAAGCAATAAGCTTGCTTTTAGCCTACGTTTTTTACGTACAAAGTAACATGTAAGCTACAAATAACACAAATGTAGCCAAACGCACGGTGCGCGGTCAAGTGAATTGTCGTTAATTAGGAGTTCGCACAGAGGCGGAATCTTAACAAACGTAACGTGTCGCGTGGGAATGCCCGTTTGTTAAATTAATTTAAATTACGTCTTTCAAATTTCGCCTCTTTGAGGAGGGTTTCGTGACACATTTATACTGGAATGGGTGTGTTAGCTAATTTTCCTGATTGTATCGCACCTGTTGAGTGAGTTGTTAATATACACACTAAAGTTCATTCGCGTTAAGTTTGCAGTGAGACATCAGTGCAAATGGCGAAAATCATCAATGACGCTTATGCTGGGACTATTATATAACCGGAATTTGGAAGGCCGGAGGAAATTCAGAGCATTGAACATAGAACTCTGGACTAATACAATAGATTTGAAAGTCGATCACACGAGTTTCGAGTTGTCAGATTTGACATTCGTGTGTTCGATTTTTAGCTCTATTGTATTAGCGCAGAGTTCTACTTTCAATGCTCTGAATAGTCCCCGGCCTTACGGATTCCGGACAATGTAGTACCAGCCTAAGCTGTGTTCAAATTCACCAGTTGAAGTGAGCTATTCTGACATTTGCACTGACAAGTGACGACTCACTGCTAACTTCACGTGAACGGGTTTTACTCGTAAGTCAAACCCAAGTTGTGTCTACCTCACTATGTAGTGAGCTGCATATCACGTGGACTCGTAAGTCACACCCAAGTTAAAAAGTGAGCTGCATATCACGTGGACTCGTAAGTCACACCCAAGTTACATAGTGAGCTGCATATCACGTGGACTCGTAAGTCACACCCAAGTTACATAGTGAGCTGCATATCACGCGGACTCGTAAGTCACACCCAAGTTACATAGTGAGCTGCATATCACGTGGACTCGTAAGTCACACCCAAGTTAAATAGTGAGCTGCATATCACGTGGACTCGTAAGTCACACCCAAGATACATAGTGAGCTGCATATCACGTGGACTCGTAAGTCACACCCAAGTTAAATAGTGAGCTGCATATCACGTGGACTCTTAAGTCACACCCAAGTTACATAGTGAGCTGCATATCACGTGGACTCGTAAGTCACACCCAAGTTAAATAGTGAGCTGCATATCACGTGGACTCGTAAGTCACACCCAAGTTACATAGTGAGCTGCATATCACGTGGACTCGTAAGTCACACCCAAGTTAAATAGTGAGCTGCATATCACGTGGACTCGTAAGTCACACCCAAGTTACATAGTGAGCTGCATATCACGTGGACTCGTAAGTCACACCCAAGTTAAATAGTGAGCTGCATATCACGTGGACTCGTAAGTCATACCCAAGTTACATAGTGAGCTGCATATCACGTGGACTCGTAAGTCATACCCAAGTTACATAGTGAGCTGCATATCACGTGGACTCGTAAGTCACAACCAAGTTACATAGTGAGCTGCATATCACGTGTCTGCCCATACACTGTTTTTAATTTCTAAAATTAAGGCTTTTGGTATATTTGTTGTATTGACATCTGTGGCTAGGTGGTTGGGCACGTCGGGCAGAGGTCGCGGGTTCGATTCCTGCCAAAGGAACAAATGTGTTCATTTATTATTGTGATCACATCGGATATTTTAGGCATATTATGACCTACTGCATAAGTAACTGCACGTTTAGACCGAAAAATAATAAAAAAATTACAGTATAGGCGTTGAGGTCATTAACCTTAGAGAAACAACTGATTTAAACAGTAAGCAAAGACTTTGCTTAAATAACATACATACAATCGGATATGTGCGGTCAATGACCTTAACGCGCCGTAAAGAGCGTACTCTTATTTTATTTAGTATAGGTATTTTTTTCGAAATTTTTATTATTTTTCTGCCTTTAAACGTCTTTACTTATGCCCAAAATATCCGTAATTCCGTAAAAGATAATATTAGGTTGTTTAAAAAAAAAATTTAAACAACCTAATATTATAATTTTTTTTAAACCATGGCCAAGCAGAACCCCTGTAAACAGTAACTTCAGTGAAATTGCTACGTAATATCCAGAGGGATAGGGACTGTTAACCCTTACTACAGGTTTATCAACCTATCAAGGCTAACAGGACTTCACCCACAGTGACTGATTGTATGTAAAATTGTGCCTAGCTATAAGTTAATTATGTACCAACTACAATCTGTTTTTTTTTTGCACCAAATAAAAAATATTATTATTATTTATTATTATTTATCACGAGATGTTGGAAACTTTGTACTCAATAACATCAGAATTACAACATACAACGACGAACTTGGACGCAATATTCACTTCAAAGGAACATCTGAAAGAAGGCTTTAAGCCTTTAAGCGATCATTTATACGAGAAAATTGTAACTTCATTCATGTTATGTAATAACATTTAAAGTCATGTCTTAGATTTGTGTGCGATGTGCCGGTGACGTGCCGGCGATGTGCCGCGTGACGTGCCGGCGATGTGCCGATGACATGCCGGTGATGTGCCGACTTAATAGAAAGATTATAAATCTATCTATAAGTCGGCACATCACCGGCATGTCACCGGCACGTCACCGGCACATCGCACACAATTGTAATACATGATGTTAAATGTTAGTACATAACAATCTCTTTAGCTTATTGAGGCTTATGCCTTGGATTGTAATAAATCGAGACGTTGCGAAAGTATAGAATATGTTTCTTTAATAGCTGAATGAAATCGAGAGTAGGAATATTTGGAAATTAGCTTTGGCCCGCGGCTCCGCACGCATTAATAAAGTATCTCACGGGAACAATGTACTTATTCAGGATAAAATGTAGCCGATGTATTAATCAACCTAAACTACTACCATACCAAATTTCATTAAAATCCGCTCAATAGTTTTTTTGCGTGAAAGAGTCACAAACATCCATCCATCCATCCTTCCATCCATCCATCCTTCCATCCATCCTCACAAACATTCCCATTAATAGTAGTAAGAAGACATAGTATTATGTCTGGCAATTCATTACAGACATGTCTTTTTACCCGACTATTAATTGTATCGGTGTACCTATCTATGTATGTATGTATGTTTGTTCCTTCCACAGTAGCGACACAACAATTCATCCGATTTTAATGAATATAAGTATCAAAAATTAAATTTCTCACCTGCAGCTGCTGTAAAACTACTTAGAGACAATGTAAAGGAATGTGATGTCAATTTTAAGTTCAAAGAAATCGACTCCAGAGACATTATTAACGCATTTAAGTTGTTGAATATTAAAAATACTGCTGATATCTGGGACATATCTACAAAAATTATTAAATCAATAATTGACATCGTAGCTCCTTATCTAGCTATGATTTTAAATGATTGTATAAAAAGTGGTGTTTTCCCTGAATTAATGATCATAGCAAGGTTATCTCTTATTCAAAGCTGGAAATAAATATAATCCGACAAATTACAGGCCTATATCGATTCTACCGACTTTAAATAAAATTTTTGAAAGAATAATTTTAAGATAGTTAATAGTACATTTTAATTCAAATAATTTATTACACAATAATCAATACGGTTTTACTAAGGGTCGATCCACAACAGATGCTGGTAGGGGTCTTCTCTGTAGAATCTTTGAAGATTGGGAGGGGTCGCAGGATGCATTAGGTGTATTTTGCGACTTTCCCAAGGCATTTGATTATGTTGAGCATGCTACATTGATCAGAAAATTGCAATACTGGTATACGGGACTCTTCACTCGAACTTTTGAGTTCTTACCTTAAAAATAGAACTCAAAGGGTAGAGATAAATAGTAAAAGGTACACTGGGACCAAAATAAAATTAGGTGTCCCACAGGTATCCATTTTAGGTCCATTTCTTTTTCTCATCTATATAAATGACTTGTCATATCTAGTTAAAGATAATGATAATGAGATAGCACTTTTTGCCGACACTTTACTAATTTTTCATGTGAAGCGACAACAGTCAAATTACGACGAGGTAAATAGCGCTCTCTCGAAAATAGTACATTAGTTTAATGTTAATAATATACTTTTAAATTCAAATAAAACAAAATGTTTAAAGTTTACTTTGCCCAATGTTAGGCAAGTACAAACCAATATACTATTAAATGATGAGAAAATGAACTTAGAGGACAACAACGGTGTTTCTAGGTATAACACTATATAGTAAATTACAGTGAGGTCCTCATATTGTTAATCTTGTAGATAGACTCAGTTCGGCAGCATATGCAGTCATAAAATTTAGAGAAATTTCTGACGAAGATACGGCGCGACTAGTTTATTTTAGTTATTTTCATAGTAGAATGTCTTACGGCATTCTTTTGTGGGGAAATGCCGCCGACATTAATACAATATTTGTGCTGCAGAAGCAAGCAATGCGTTCGATTTACAAAATGTCTTGCATTGAATCTGTGAGAGAAAAGTTTAAAGAAATAGGAATCCTGACTGCCGCTTCTCAATACATTTTGGACAATGTGTTGTATGTTGGAAAAAATCTAGGTATGTTCAATACGAAAAGTTATCAATGATGATGATACGAAAATCACTGTATGAACACTAGAAATAAACACAAACTAGATATACCGGTGATCAGACTAAGTAAAGTTAATAAATCTTTTAAAGGTCAATCTATACGCCTATACAATAGAATCCCAGAAAACGTTAAAAATCTGTATATTAAGAAATTTAAAAAAGTAGTTAAAGAACGTTTGTGCGCTAAAGCTTACTATGTCAATGATTTTATTGACGATCGCACACCACGGGAATAGGATGGCCATCTGCAAGGTCACTTCTATGTACTCTTGTAATCTCGTTGTGTAGTTTTAGTCATGACATTGTTATATACCTTTTTTATTCTAAAAAACAATTTTCCATCTTTTTGGTATAAGATGGCCCCGCGCGAGTTTCTTACGCCGGTTCTTCTCGCCGGGCTAGTTCCCGAACCGGTGGTAGGCATCACGTATACCGACGTTCAGAAAGTTTATAATAATACCAACTTTGAATAAAATTTTTTGACTTTGACTCTGACTTTGACTTATTAATAATGACCCGTCCTGGGTAACATAGGCTATATGTACTTAGTTTTCGTAGTCGGGTCATAGCTTTTAACTTTTGATTATATCAACCGCTCGTTTGTAATTTAGATGGTCTTGATTCTGAAGTTGAAGATTATAATTTTTACATGTTTTTACCTATTTAATGGGTTACAAAATTTCTCATATCTTTCTTCCACATCACACAAATAAGTACTTACTTATTTGTATAGGTGTAGGTACTATCCAACAAGTTTCCGCTTACCAGCGCCATTGAATCGTGCTCACGCACACATGTAAATACGTAGTTCGATCTCGTCTGCAGTGCAACGACACTTCCTTTGTGTTTAGAAATTTGTCGAGCAGGAACTTTGTCGATATTGTACATTACGAAGTAGGTGTTTTGCATTCGAAATTTAAATTAGTTGTCAAACTAGGGTCGACTTATAATTCCTGGTGTATGTGGGGTACCTCAGGGGACACATAAACGCCCGCAAAATTATTCTGCGTAAAAGCTTGAGCCTCACTATAACTTGTTGATAAGTTACACATGATTTGGAATAATGGGTTAAAGTTATTTAAGTATTTATAACACAAATAGCTAATAATACTATACCTTATGTATTTTAAAATATAGTATTATATAGTATTGTATATACCCCTCTTATTATGGTAGTTAGGTATGTAGGTACTCATTATAAGACTGATGTATGTAAGAATAATAATTTGTTTTTCACTAACAACACATATTATTTAAATTATTACTTTCGTCAAAACGCTGTCTTTTATATAAGTAACTCAGCAATAAAGAATACTTCAATTGATTCCAATATTTTTATACACCTTATATCATATTTAATTATAATTAAATGTCATGTGTAATTAAGTGTCTGTAAACTATTTAATATATTAACAAAACTATAAAAGCACTGTCTTGTACCTAAGATAATTCAAATCGGAAAATAAGTCGGTAAGGGAAAACTCTCAATTCTCCTGTGTGATGAATGTGACGAATTGAACGAAGACGCGGCATAAACCCGACACTCGCGTACTCAATAAACATCTCATCATACGTTTATCCCGCTCTTCATGAAACGTAGGGCGGACAAAAACAGGAACAATTTCCTTTGAAGTAAAAAGTAATTACGAGGAATTTCTAAAAGGCTTTAGCTCAAAGGCCGTGTTCTATTATAAAATTCCTAGCTAAGTAAAAAACACCTAAAATAAGACTAAAACTAATGCATAATATCGGGCCCTTTGAAGTGTATTATTTGTTCAGACCGGGCCGATATGCGAACATATTGGAATTCCTGCGAGTGTCGAGAGCAGGCCGAGATAGACAATAGGTAGGCGCAGACTAAGACATAATATGGATGTTTGTTACACCAGCCAGCAACAAGTTGCGAGAGTAGAGACCGTGTCAAAGCGCCAGGAACAAAAATTTGCTCATTTTTATTAAATACACTCGTAACTCTTCTCATATTGTATAATATTATTTTCTCTCTCGCGCTTGACGCGCTTGTTTATTGCTAAATCTATAGGTAAGTCAGGTCACCCACTTTTAAAAAATTGTTTATCTCAAATACAATTTTTTCAAAATTTGGGGCCGTATATCTCAAAAACGCTCTAATATCGACCATACAAAAGGGACCCAACCTTTATACTAGATATCAAATAATTAGTCTTCACCCCCTGATCTGTGTTTCACGGATTGACTATGTTCTAGCAAACACCCTGTAGAGTGTGGAGTCCGGCAAACGGAAGCTGAACCTGGGTTATTGGCAAACTTTGAGCTTGGCAACTCCATACGACCTTCGAAGTCAATTTGACAAACCAACATTTTTACAAAAGTTCATAGGTTTTCGCTTGTATGAGTGAAAAACATTCATTTCAAATTTTGTAAAATCTGTTGGCACTAATTAATATTTAATCAGGAAGTAGAAACTTATCAGGTTACTACAAATTAGAATGTGGTAAACATCCGATGTTGCCACCTTTAGATTTTTAAAATTTTCCTCCATTTGTCAGGTTCAACTTTCGATCGCCCGATTCTGCACTAGGACTGCATAAATACATAATATGCCCTCAAACCTAACCTGGCGGGTTTGTTGCAATAACTCGCATAGAACGTGATCAATTATTGTTCGTTCAGATTTCAGACATTCCGATTCCCAACGATGTGGCATTATAAATAAAATGACTATGTCTACATTCTGCGGGATGCGAATCATTTATATAAAATATCTAAATCCTACTAATATTATAAATGTGCAACTTTGTAAGGATGGATGGATGTTTGTTACTCTTTCACGCAAACACTACTGAACGGATGTCGATGAAATTTGGTATGATAGTAGTTTAGGTTCTGGATTAAAACATAGGCTACTTTTTATCCCGAAAAAGTACAGTTATCTCATGGGATACCTCATACTATATTTACTCGGGCGGAGCCGCGGGAAAAGCTAGTAATATTATATTCCTTGCTCTGTTTTAAAAATGTCTTAAGAAATTAATAGTAAATGAGTTAAAAAATGTGATTTGAAGTAGAGATATCAATTAAAATCTTGGCTTTAACACACCTTCATAATGTGGCAGGTATATAAACATTCTAAAAACAGGTCACAACGGTACAAAACGGCAAAAATTCACGTTTGTTTAATGGGAGCCCCAAATATTTATTTATTCTGTTTCTTGTATTTGTTGTTATAGAGGCAACTGAAATACACCTGTGAAAATGAAAACTGTCTAGCTATCACGGTTCATGAGATACGATGCAGCGCTATACGATGATCAGCTTGGTGACAGATAGATGGAAGGACGGACAGAGAGTGAAGTCTCAGTAATTAGGGTCCCCTCCGGTTTTTACCCTCTGGGTACGGAACCCTAAAAATGTATTCCCCTGTTCCACGTTTACATAAAATTGTAGAACCTACCAGTGGCGAATGCTGGTATTCCTTCATAGGAAGCCCTAGCCTGTATAATAGGAAGGGATTTGGAAGAGGGTCTTCAAAAGGTAAGTAGTAAGTGAAGCAGATGGGAATGGAGTTATAGGAATCCCACGCCAGTGGTAACTGTAACCGCGGTAGAGAACGTGTATCTTAGAATAGTTTATTTCTACAAAATAATATTGTCCAATAAACGCAATATAACGTATCTATGAGTGACCGTATTCAGAGATTCTCCTCTAGAATACACGTAAAGCAACCAACGCTCGTCCTCTGAACGTTCCGCTGTTAAACGTTTTTATTACAATTTTCATTCGATCGTCGACAAATGAGCCGACTCTATAGCGGGTACGTGACGCCGCGCTCCGATATTGCCTGTTATTTAACATACAATCTCACACACACATGCATTTTCCGCGTATCGTACATCGTTCATACACACGGTACGTACACCGTACATGGACATCGGTTCATCGTAAAGAGATATGATGTACCTATACATGTTCAGCGGAGTCTCGTCGCCGGGAATAATTCGGCTCACCCGCACGAAACTGAAGATTAAAGACTCCTATTTTATATCCCTGTAATTCACAAGAATATAATCAATTACCAGCATTTATTATAAAGAGCTCAATTCAACGTTATTGTGTAATAGTATGCTTGCGGCGACAACTTTAAAAATGTTTTCCGCTGAGCACGACTTACTGAGCATTAGCTTCGTCGAATGAACTCCCGTCTCATAGACGGCACTTCACTAGCAAGGGAGTTGTAGTTATTAATAACTTTTGAAAGTCGTCAGTTCACTCATATTCACACACACACTCACATTTAACACATTGTTGTGTGTGTCGCGATGCGTGCTGCACGGTAACGCAAATTACGCTTCGACAAGTTAACGGTAGTAAGGTGTAAATAGTATGAATATGCGTCGCGATGCGTGCAGTACGGTAATGCCAATTCGACGCATTGCACAGCACGATAATACGAGGAGTCGTTCCGCACGGTGACATATCGCGCCGCCCGCTGACATATCGCCCCGCGCGATGACGCGTCATTTCGCATGATGACGCATCACAGTGCAACGCGCGATGCTGAACTAATGTGCGAATTTCGAGGAAATATTAAAGCTGTGCTTAGTTTACGAGGCGGGAATTTGTCACAGAGTTAAATGTAGCCGCGAGAGCGCCCAAAATATAACGCGAAACGGTCCGCGTTTTACATAAATGACGCATTACAACATACGTGCAGCCGTACCGCCACGTGTAGTTTACTATGAATACTACTTTGTGTACACTAAGGATTGATCTTGTAAAATCTACCAAACTAATATTATGTATTATTTATATATTACTCTTGTTTAAATCTAATTCAAACGTAAACGAAAATATGAAATTCGACCAAATAAATGTGTCTTTGTAGTTCTTTAATCCACGGCTAATAAGCGATATTTAAATTGGTAGCATTATATCTTGCTATTCTGGCTTTATTTATGTTTAGATTTAATTGGAAATATACCGGGTTCTGAGCATATTATAAATCCCCCTGGCCCCCGGCCCCCGGCCCCCGGCTGGCACGTCGGTGGAAGTGCTATCATTTGTTCAGCTAATGGATCACGGTAATTCTGCTGCACTCCCGCAACTTTTTACATACAACTGTGTCCTGTTTCCCGCTCCGATAACACAATTATTTCGCGCCATCATTTTCATGCGTGGGTCGCATTACACTGGCGCCCGCGCCATTTAAATATCCTCACTTCCTACTACTATTATAAATGTGAAACTTTGTGAGGATGTATGGATAGACTAGCTTATGCACGCGGCTCCGCCCGCGTGAATCGGTACAGTATCCCACAGGAACCGTACTTTTTGGGGACAAAAAGTAGCCTATGTTTTAATCCAGAGCTAAAACTACTACTAACAAATTTCATCAAAATCCGTTAAGTAGTTTTTGCGTGAAAGAGTAACAAACATCCATCCTCCATCCTCAATTTAGAATGTGACAGGATGGATGGAACGCAAAAACTATTGAACGGATTTTAATATAATTTGGTATGGTACCTACTAGTTACGGCTCTGGATTAACACATATAGGCTACATTTTATCGTAGCAAAAAGTACGGTTCCTGTGGGTTTTTTCTTACGCGTACGATGTCGCGACTCGCGGGTAATATCTAGTTAACGATATATCATTGTAGCTTTAGTTTAAATACGAGTATCCGCGGATTTCCTTGCCAACTTGCAAAGTTCGAAAAAGGTGGTATTAAACGAATATACTACCCTCCAAACTTAATTTTACGGCTTTCTAAAACTTTGGACGAAATCGTTCGATTCGAAATTTCGCGAGCTCGCGTGCACTGTAAAGTTTTAAGTGCGCTAGCGGGCGCCGGCGGGGCGGGGCGGGGGAGGCAGCGGGGGCTTCAGCAGCTCTTCACACTGATGTTTGTTCAGCGTAGACATAAAACGAGCGTATGTGCAGTACAGGCACGCAACGTATTAAGCAGTTGCCTCACGAAGGTAGTGGACGGTAGGGAGAAGTCGAGTCGGTTGGGGAAACGCAGCGTTTACTTTCGTAAGCGAAACCCACGCTACTGTGAAAGGTCCCTAATCCTGCCAGCACAGCGCGCGGTTTTGCCGCTCGATGACGTGCGGATACCGCCGTGTTTTATATCGCCACAAATCTGCCGCGATGTTGCTGCAATCTGCGTTTTATTCGCCCGGAGCGGAATCGACAGGAACGATGACTTTTATTGCTCGCCGTATTAAATTTATTGCTGCCGAAGTTATTCGCTCCGGAAGCGCGCGACTTTGTATGCAAAAATTGTACAAAAGTATGACACGAACAAACTGACATTTAAAGCCTTTTCCATTTTAAAAACACGATTCTGTAATGTAGAACAAAGACGTGGAATTGAGTGTTTTGTCTTTTACACTTTGTAGTGCTTGTGCAATCGGAATCGGTAGTTGACAGCTGACAGCCGTCATATTATTGTCTCGATATCACAGGTGGGGGACGTGAGACCCACAGTCAGTCACCGACGGTCACCGGAGGGATGAACTAGGAAGTAGACGCGTCTGATGAGACCACTGGTGGTACAACGAGCCAATTCATGACTCTTGTAAGTATCGTCGGTGTCTACACATTTAATTCAGTTTTTGGGGATATGTTTATGATTGTTTAAGAGTGCGTCGCATTCGGCGTGTCGCATCAAATGTTCACGCTCATAAAAATCATCGCGAAATTTACTGGCGCAGTCATTGTATCGACGTACCGCTCAGGGAAACTTCGCAAATATCGTAAAATATTGCCACATCATAATATTACATCACACCAGGGACATTTGTAACACTCATTTTGACTTTATAGTATTTACTATCCCATAATTTGCTAAATAGGTGTCATAATGTAGATGTGCTAGTCCGACGCGCCACTGCGTGTAGCAATCGATGCTTTTGTGAGATTAATGAAAGTTTGTACCTCTGACAAGACCTTTACGCCGACGTCAATAACTGTGAACTGTGAACTGTGAACTGTGAACTGACTGGACTGACTGAACTGACTGAACTGACTGGACTGAACAGGTTTTCTCCAAGTCCAAGGTGACATATTACGCGCTGAGATATAATCGTAATATACGGCCCAGCACATAAAATAGATGCTCAAACGGAGACGTTAAGGAAAGTCGAGTTCACGAGACAAAATAAATAATGTAAAATATTAATTAGGGGTTCGCACAACCTGTGGATCAAATTGAAAAAAAAAACAAAATTCGTCACTTCTTCATAGATTTAACAAATAATCTGTCAATGATTGACCTATTGATTGACATACCGATGATTGACAATTCACGTGTCAGACGCTAGAATAAAATCCGACTTTCCGACGAAACTGCATAAAGTTTCGAATGATGATGATGATGATGTAGGTGTGTTAATTTGGGTTGATTGTTTTTTCATTTTGACAGAGTTTTGACAGAAGGTCATTGTTTTCATAAATTATATAATTTACTCTCTCGTGGTTTTTACTTTAGCGATGTCGAGATCGGCCGTCTACTTTGTCCTCTCATCACTGATGAGTGATCGTCACGGGTCAGCAGCCACCGTCACCGTCCATCTTGTGACGTCATGTCACGGGTTATGATCATGTCGTGCCCATTCAATTTCAACAGGGCTTCTTATTACTATGGCAATAAGATTCAAAAGATATGCGTAGGTAACGTTCAGAAGTCAGCCACTGTACACTCAGCGGGGCTTCCGGTGTGCCAGATAAGGAAAATATCGATTGTACGCTTAGTAATGAACTCAATACTTCCGTGATATTGAAAGTTAAAACATCGAGAGTGGTATTTCGTTTGAGATAGATACTTAAACATATTGCGCGAAAAGTACTATCAGGGAATCTAATTCATAAGCAGGTTGGTCGTTCGCATAATATGTTCTTATTAATGGCTTGCCTTCTTACAAATAAAAACTATTTACACGATAGATAAGCTGTACAATGTTTTATCCTTGTCTAATACCTTGTAAAAGTCACTTGAGAGACAAGGACAAAACATTGTACAGTTTATCCATTGTGTAAGAATTTTTATTAGTAAGAGGGTTGGCATATAATGGTTTTTGTAACAAAATGCCTGCAAAACTACGTTCACAATCGATTTGATGAAACCGCTAGTTTGTCTAAATGCACAAAACTTTGATGCAATAGTTTTCTGTTTATTAGACAAAGTATATTATTAAGACAAGCTTTTGCCCGCGGTTGCATCCGGGTCAAATTGGGTTTTACATGATATCTTTCTAATGTAAATCCTGTTCGTTAATATGATTTATAAGCTAAATTACTGTAAAGTTTCATCAGAATCCGTGCAGTAATTTTTGCGTGAAAGAGTCGCAAACATATCTTCTCACTGGTAAAACGTAAGTTCTTTTGCTGACCGTTCAATGTACTATCAGGGAATCTTATTCATAAGCAGGTAGAATGTTACCATAATTTTTTACATTATAGCGACGAGTATAGTCACGTTGACATGCCAGTTTGATATCATAATATAATTTGAATACTTACAAAGACTGACAACGGCCAACTTAGTTATGCCAACTTTTTAAATTTAACTTTGTAATGCTGCGGTGACATATTTATTGCTTATATGGAATTATCATTTGTTTCTAGGAACTCTTAATGTAAATCTCGGACTTGCATTATATTTTGAGCCCGATATAACGGCATTAAACTGGAGCATAAGCTGCGGGTGACTCCGTACAGACACAAAAGCTCGGTTCGTTATCTTAGTCTTTAGTTTTATTGTAATTAGTTTATTAAAATTGTAACTTAGTGTTAATTAAAACAAAAAAAAAAACTTTTTATATTTTTTAAAAAGCCCTTTCTCGCTCCCGCAAACATGACTACCTGCTCAGTAATTATATTCCCTGATAGTACACACACTATGACGTCATAATTCTATTACTATGTTACACACAGTGCAGCTATTACCGTGCATTACACAGTTTGCGGCGTAAAGCACGGCGCGGTCGTTAGGCTACTGTTTTATGGCTGAGACGACGCTTGCGCTACCTACGTCTAAGATCCCTTTAACTTAGGCTGGGGCTACGTGCATCCGGAATGAAAGATACTACAGCGCTATATAATCGGCGTTCAAATAATCTCTTGATCTTATTAACATAGGATTTGTGTTCATTAAATGGACCAGGAAACGAGCAGACGAATCATCTCGTGGTAAGCGATTACCGCCGACCATGGACGCCGACTAGTTTAACGTTTACGTGAATTCCGCTTTGGCAGTTTTAGCGTATCGGGACTTGATTGTAATTGTATTATTGCAGGTTTCACTTAGCAGAATTGACCCCCTAACGCGCTTGCGTTCCTGGTCCTTAAAATCCCTAACCCCCCTTGGGCCTCAGCTCCGGTACCTAATCTCACTCACTCGGCAAAACTATCTATGAGTTTACGAAATACCAATAACTCAATTGTCCCTAGTTCAAAGCTTGTTGGTTAATTTAACAGCGATTTAATTTAACAGCGATGACCAATTTCGAGCCGCGTTTACTGACCGACTGTTGGATCAACTACACAGACGAATGTTGAAATTGAGAAAATCCATTTTTACGACATACTAGTGTTACAGACATACCCACCACATTGAGACCTTATTACTAGGGGCAATTAGGTTCCAAATGTATGTAACGGCGAGTGCCTGCGGTTGTAATCACATTTCAACCTTATTACTTTGGTAATAAGATTCCCAGGTGAATGGCTGTACAGTCGCCGACAGATCTGGTGTATCACTTTTGGACCCTAATGTTTTAGAAATAAGATGGAACCGTGGTCTGTCGGCGACTGTACGTATGGGTATACGCCTGACCCGGGCGTGTAACTGGAGTGTGGCCTGGTGATGGAGGCTGTGCGCCGATTATATAGTGAGGCCAATACACTCGCGGCAACTACGACTGACTTTTGATTGTGTAACAGCTGTGTTGTGTGATACGCGTAGGCATTGATCGAATGCCGTTTGTGCTGAATTGATGATTCTAATAATTATTTGGGGTTCGTTAAAATTTCATTTTACATAATATCTAAGCGTAAATATAAGCAGAAAAGTAAAGCTATAATATTTTTCGTTAAAATATCTTTCAATACTTAATACTTTTTTCCTATTATTATCTTAGATTCTAATATTATAAAGGAAAGGAATATATGCATTGGATAGGCTCCGAAACCACTGTAAAAATAACGAAATTCTATTACATACTTGATGTTGCCCTCGAGTTCGTGCGCGCAATAAAAAATCTCCTAATCGCGAAACCGTGCATTTTCCGTTACAAAAAGTAGCATATGTCTTTCCTCATAGTCAACTCTATATCTGTGCCAAATTTCATCAAAATTAGTCCAGTAGTTTCGGAGCCCATTCAATGCAAACAAACAAACCTTTCCTCTTTATAATATTAGTATAGATTGAAAGCTGTTTTGTATATTATGTTCTTTTAGAAATATTGTATTAGGTTCGTAGATCCTTGCTGCTACTGCTGCCACAAGAAACACACATTTCGGTTTCCTCAATACATGTGAGTGTTATTTTATTAAACAACACGTAACGACACCCCAGCGCGTTTTGGATGGGGAACATTTAATTTAGTGGCTCCCCATCATCCCCCACTCCCCATAGATAATACGAGGGTGTGAAGTTGGAATTCTTTGTATCGAAGATTGCGATACTTTATCGAAACAGGAAACCTATTTGACACATTTTCCTGTATTTAATCCTATTTAGTGTGTAAACTCATCAGGCGGAGACGCAGAGGAGCTTTCGCGGCGGAAATGAAATGAAATAAAAATTGTTTTTTTTTCCGAGTTTTGTTAAATAAAAATTCAGAAAGACTACTAGGGATTTATTTTTTCCGTCTGGTGTATTTAGTGTTTACACACTTACTCGACGGTTTATATACCGGCCGACCCTGTTCGAATCGTAGGTTCAGGTTAAAACGAAAACAGAAAATAAAATACCACCAAATTACCTAATCCGTCATTATGTTTCCATATTACTCGATAAATAAGTGTATGTATCGAGCAATTTAGAAATATAATATTTTTGCACTATATTACTTTACTGCATTATGCATACTGTAGGCTTTTGTCTTTTTGTTCACAAGTACTTTAAATTGGATTTGAACATATATATGGAGTGATGTGTGGCTTATTATCATTAGTGGCAAATTCTTGACAAAATATTTGTTGTAAATAGTACTACACCGAAGTTCCGCTGCAGAAATTCCGCCTGATGTGTTTAAACATATTTATTGATTGTTTTTTGGATATAATTATATTAAAGTCGTTCTTATGTTTCACGCACCTGCAACGCAGCCTACGTCGTAGCACCGGAGCTACGGCGTAGCACCTGATTGCGGTTTTCGCTACGAATAATTGAGACAAATAGTAAGCGCTCCACCAAAGTGGCGTAATTTGTTTCGCTTAATCGAAAGCCGGCGAGAAGCGGGTTGTACAGGAATAATTATAATTTACACAATAACCCGAATTGTTTCCACTCGCGCGTAATTAACGACGAATGATTGCCGCGCGCGACACGCGATTGCCGCCTTTATGTCGACCACATAGAGTTTACTACCCCACCTGGCAAGTGAGTAATGCGGTGATAAAGCACGGCGATTCAGCTGGTACGTCCCGGTAATAGGGGTGGTAATTGCGTGGGTAGATGCTAATGTATTTACAAAGTGGCATGGATTGGGTGATTATGTGCACTTAGCCCCGAAGCCGATCAGCACTGGGCTTCTTGTGGTGATCCAGTGAGTGGTACTCAATGGGAGTGATTTCGCTTCGGATTAGTGACATATGATAGGTCATATAATACAGTTCGTAATACAGAAGCACCCTTGGGTGCTTTGTAAGATTACACATTATATATATTACATCTAACAAAGGACTATAAGGTATTCTTCTGTATTATAGATTTTATAAGTTAAAACCTCATGCCATTCCAAAACAAAATATCTAGATTTTAGAAATATTATATTATCATTGGAACATTGTTGTTCCGCTATTAAAAGTCTTTATACAAACTACTACAAACAAAAACAATGTGTTATACTAGGGCCAGTTAACGCCGAGACGCGCGCAGCTTTTAAGATAGCAATTCGAAATTGAGCTTTATTTACAACACAAAAAGATAACATGTTTCATTGCAAGAGTTCAAATTGCACGGTGCCGCTTTAAAGACTTTTAATAGCGGAACAACAGTGTTCCAATGATAAGATCGGTGTGATGCTGACCTTTATTGTAATTTTGTATTTATATAGTCCTAAGTTGTAAGTCAGCAATGGACCACGAGCTTTACACACATACACACACACACACACACACACACACACATATATACACATATACACAACACATCGCACGGCTACCTCCGGCACAAGTTACAACAATCGTGAATCAAAACTCAATTAAATGTGTGCGGTATAAACTATCCACTATAATTAATATCAGAAGTTTAGGCACCTTAACTGTCTCAGTTAAACTAACGTAGTTCAGACGTTTAACTATGTATGCTATTATATATATTGTACGATCAAACTATCTGATATAATTGCGGTATTGCAAGATTTCTATTACTATGAAAATATAAACTCAAAAATAATACACTGTCTTGCAAAATAAAGAACTACACTTTTAATATATTTGTGGATCAATCAATCTGTGCAATTTTTTAAATACTTTCTTTTGCAGGCCAGTGTATAAAATTAACTCTGTTGGCAAAGAGAAATTTTAAAAATGAGGCGATAATAAACTTAATATTAAGATATTAACATATTATTACAATAATAGTCGATGATAATCAACATCATTCAAATGAGAGTTTCATACGAGGGGTTCTACTCTGCGCGATTGATATTTTATCGCACACTCGTCACAGCTGACAGCACATAAAACCGATCGCAGTCGATATCGCAATATAATGCGATGCGAGCTTCACTCTCCCCGCGCTTATGTTAATGTAGGGGTTTACTTTTATCACTCCGCCATACAATCTGAGGAATATTATCTCTGTAGCAGTTGGGTGCAATTTATGCTAATAAATAATGATTTATTGAACAGTATTGACTTGTAGACTGTGAAATTATTTTTGTCAATATTCAGTCGTTTAGAATGTTAGCAGGCATCACAAACAGAATAGGATATAATATATATTGTGCTTTAGGTCGATTCTGCTAATACAATCTTAGAATAATATACTTTCGATGCAGTCTCGATATTATGTTAAAACAGCAAAATCAGTTAATGATATAATTTATGATTCGTTGAAAGTAAATTGAAAGACCTAAGTTAAATACGAAAGTTGGGGTTCTGGTCTAAACAAATTAATATTGAAACTTACCATTATAAACAGCACAGCTATGGCTACGAACTCACGGAGCGATTTTTAGTCGCGCCCGCCGCGATTGCGGGCCCGCAGATTCTGTAGTATTATGCAAATATATTATATGTCAAAAATTTAAGCAAAACTCACGACGCGATTTACGCCCGTGGCGTGCGCGATTGTTTGCGGGTGTCGCTGCGCCGACGGGCGACTAGGTGATGCGCGGGCCGCGATCACCCGCAGCCTCGGCGATTTGCTCCCGCGATCACTCTGCGATCGATTAGCGGGCGGACTTCTTATGTTTAGTGCTGGACAATAGGGCTGAGGTAGCCGTACTGAAAGTACGGCGGTAGCTAATACAACCGGCAAAGTGCGAGGCGGATTCGCGCACAAAGGGATGCGTACAAAACGCCAAAAAAAAAAACAAATTTGATAAGGTTTAATACGGGAGTCCCACTTAAATATTTATTTTAATCTATGTTTAATATTTGTTGTTTTGGCGGTAACAGAAATACATTAGGTATCTTTGAAAATTTTAACTGTCTAGCTGTCACGACTGAGGAGATACAGCCTGGTGACAGACAGGCGTACGGACAGACGGACAGACAGACAGACCGTGAAGTCTCAGTATTAGGGTCTTCCCGGGTCCATTTTTACCCTTTGGGTACGGAACCCTAAAAAGCACGGCAACTTAATATTAGTGTTGCGATATCGCGCGACTGTTACTGTGTTGCTCCGAACCATGTCATTGAGGGTCTTCGCAGTCGTATGTTTCTCATGCACATTTAAAGTAAAGCTTGCAATAATATTTCATATGCAATTAGCCGAGTGTTGTCCTTATGTTTATCTTAATGGTCGCGGAGCCAGATGCCCTGTAGAGCCGCGGAATTAGCATTCGCATCGTCGCCGGCTCCCTCGCTATAAACTACCCACTTAATGCAATTACTGTTATTAATATTTCCTGAAATAGTTCGGCTACATACTCGCAATAGTAAAAAGCCAGAGTTGTCACTTGGGTCAATGAAAAACGTAATATTTGTAGATAAATATGTGCAGTTGCCATTTACAATCAGTTATCTAACAAGAAATTGCAACTGCCAACGAGGAGCACAGAACGATCATTCCTAACGATTAGTCAATTATACACACGGTCGAGAAAACTACACAGCTTACACCGTTTTATCGCTACGATAAATCGTTAATTGTGTATCTTATTATAATTGTGAGGATGGATGGATAGATAGATGGATGTTTGTTACTCTTTCACACAAATACTACGCAATTTTGATGAAATTTGGGATGGTAGTAGTTGAAGCTCTGGTGTTAATCCAACTACTGCCTACTTTTATCCGGAAATCATACCCGTGTTCCCGTGGAATATTGTACTTACGCGGGCGGAGCCGCGGGCAAAAGGTAGTCCGGCAGAAACTCGAGTAGCTACCAAGTTTAGACTGCGCGTCTTAAGTCAGCCTAATCTCTTCCTCACAGCTTATATACGTCTTGTATCATCTTCACCCGGACACCCGAACGTGGCCCGGGTTACCCGGGAATCCTGCGGGATTTCCCGTTGTTTGAATAACGCTTTGCTTGTCTCATTAAAATAATAAACTTAGCTACAAAGATAAGAAAAGGAGTACAATTTTGCACCGTCCGTCCCCGTCCTCGAGTAAATAACTAAATTATTAATAACTAGTGGCCCGTTTCAATAACCTATCTACCAATAACTATTTGTTAGAAACGTCAAATTCGTATCGCAAAAAACCGTCAAATGATTGAATGGCGACGATTTTAACTAATAGTTATAGATATATAGGTTATTGAAACGGGCTGTTAGACAATGTTATGATGTACATTAGTACAAAGTCGGCAATGGGTCGAATTTAATATATTTTAATTATTAATCTAATTTAGTAAAATTTGTAAACCAAAAGATTAAATACGAGTAAATTAATGTGTTATTTTTTTTTGTACGGTAAATAAGTCACATTTAAATTGGTAGCATTGAATTGTACTAATGTACTCCTGTTTACAAAAATATGAAATTGGATATGAACGGAGTATGCTCTAGAAACAAAAAAAAAACATTTATTGAACAACATAGATCATGGTTTAAGGTTTACCGCCTTCTGTAACCGCGGCGCATAAAAGTGATAAATGTAGATATTATCATAAATACTAGATGTAAATTTGCACATAACATTATGGTAATGGCTGCGTCTCAGATCGCTGCCAACATCAGTCCGTGGCTCCTGTACTATAAGGCGTCCCTCACATTAGGCGTGCGCGTTCTTCGGGCGTGTGAGTAGCGTGCGCTGCGTGAGCGTCACGTGTTGCCGCCGTGTGGCGTGTGTGCAGCGCGCATGCGACGCGCATTCGGCGCTCGCATTGGCCACCCTGTGACTGACGACCGAAACAGTTACGAAGACCTAAGAAGGAGTAAGAACGCGACGCGAGCGCTGCGTGCGCTCTCCACACAAGCCGCAGAGCAACAAAACGCGACGCTCACGCAGCGCGCTCGCGGCACGCGCGCTACTCACACGCCCGAGGAACGCGCACGCCTAATGTGGGGTCAGCCTTATTGCCTGAAACAGCTCATGGATCCTTTACTACTGGAACATCATAGCCCATGGCTCGTGTACAATAATTACGTATTGCTAGTTGGGCACTAAGTCGGATAAGAGGTTATGATATATCAGTATAATATATCTGTTTATCATAACTGTATTGATATTTGATAAGTAGGTATTAGCAAATTTATTGTTAAATCACGTTTCTAATGTCTTTCGGGAATCGTCGTTTTTCAAACATAATCTGTTGTTTTCCGAGGAACATTGCCAACGTCGTGTACTTAAAACAATTATGGTTTAACTGTCCGAATGGATGCGATAAAACTTATAGCTACGATTCCTAGGAATAGAATAATCCTATCCGCTTATAATAATCTATTCATGGGAAGTTCATTCAATACACATTTATTTCATTGCTGTAAACTTTAAAGTACTAATGGAATGTTGAGTATAGGTACTTCAAAATATGTAGTCATTTTGTCGAACGAACGTTATATTTTGTCTCTTCATCTGAGCATAAAAAGTTGACCTTTTTCATGAGTTTATAATACGAGTAAATAGTTTAGATACACCGGCCTATTAAACATTTACTTTTCTAAAGTACTACGTCACAGTTGTGTATACGAGAGGTAAGTTCTCCGATTGTGTCGCATCTGGGTGCGTTGCCCTTGACGCGGCCGCGATGTGCGGCTGTAAATAGACGAGACTGCCTCGACAGTCGACACACGAGATCTTAGATATTTGTTACTGGGTAAGGGGGATTCTATGCGGGATTAAAACCGGATAGGTAATTTTCAGAAGTCAGCAGGGCAATCGCGCTATTCTACCGTTTGAAATCAGGTTCAGCTCTGCTTTGGTTGTGTAAAAAGTAGCATCGTAACAACTTTTCTATTGACTGCGTTTGCGCTTGTGCTGCGGTGCGGCTGCGGTGCGGCTGCGTTCCAACTATCTGTCAAAACGTTAGCGCGATACCGAATCATTCAAAAAGTCGATATGAAATATTGTATATCGTCTATTACAGTCAGTTCGTCTGTTTTGCTGCAATAGTGATGCGTCGCCAATAATTAATGATTTATACAAATTATTTAGATGCGTAGAAAAAATATATATTTGGTGTATGTTTCCACTTTTCAAGTTTCAAACCTGTCAGGCATCCCAAAATGTTTTATTACTTCTTTGCAGACAATCCTTACCGTGTGTTGCTAGCTTCACGGTACACTTGACAGGTATAAACCGGAGCGTGTATGTTGTTGTACTGTGCAGGTTCCATCTTCTATAGTAGTTGGCTCAAGCTTATCTATATAAATACAAGGTAGTATATAAACTGTTTAGGAATTTAGTACCCGTATTCATAAGGATTGTACGTTAACAGATCCTAGTTCCCGTTTCGTCAGTTCGGGAAACATCCAATAACCTCAGGAACTGGCGCGTAACAGAGCGACGATAAATCCGGACTTTAATTGCACGAGTGTTATCCAAATCGATACATCTGGGAATTTTATTACCGATCAACAATTATTACGATAATGAGTCGTAACACGTGGTGATAAGGTGCACTATCGTCTGCGTGGGTGGTCGTGATTTATTTGGACTAGTTCACGCTATTGATCTATTTGCGGCAAACACACCGACAGTATATAGTATAATGAGCGGGCGCGAGGTGTGCAGAGGGGAGGGGCGGAGGGGCGGAGGGAACGCTCGCTCGCTGCGCCCAGCGCGCCGCGCTCGCTGCGCCCGTCAGCGCCCGCGGCGAATGACAGCGGATTAAAGTAACACGTGTGCACTGTGATTGTTGATTGAAAAAACACATCTAAATGTGTAGGTGCACAGATGGAGCAAGTGCCACACTAGAGTTCTGTTAGTTAACTTTTGGATAGTAATCGGACGAGGTATATCAAAGTATACTAAACCCTATTGTTTTATAATCTGAGAAGATAACTATCCGAGACACGTCTACAATTTTACATATTATATGTAAAAATGTTGTTTTTTTTTAATAAATAAGGAAATAATTTGGTATTACAACTTGATAAAAGTAAAAAGAATTAGGATTTTATGTGTAGTTTTGTAATTATTTATGCATTTCGAAGTCACAAACTTCAAAAAACTTCAAATATTTTTTTACAAAATAAGTATGTACAAACACTTATTTTGTAAAAAATACAAATACAAAAATATTTACTATGGTATGTATGAACATTAAAGCGCAAAATTCGGAGATATCAGAAATTTTGTGCATATGGCCATACATTTCGTAGCAACTTACTAGCGTGTGACGTCACCTGCTTGTACGACTTTTATATGGGCTGTTTTCACGAGACTCACACGCAATATCTTTGAAAATAATGATTTTTAGTATACTTAGTATACTTTTTAGTAGTCCTATTTTTGATAGAACTATTAATTTACTTATTTAAAAAAAGATATACAGGAAAATACCGTATTCTCGAAAAACTGATTACTAGCTGACGTCCTGTCTTAACTATGAAGTATGAACTGGAATAAATAAAATATAAGTAACTACCTATAATCTACATACTACAATTTATATTCCAACAAATACACCTACAACCAACATCTGCAACCAACACCTACAACCTACACCTGCATCAAACACCTACAATCAAAACCTACTTCCTACACCTACAACCTACACCTACATCCAACACATAGAACCTACACATACAACCTGCACCTACATTCAACACATAGAACCTACACCTACAACCTGCACCTACATCCAACACATAGAACCTACACCTACAACCTACAACTACAACTTTCACCTGCAACCTAACCTAACCTACATCCAACTCCTACTTCCTATACCTACACCCTTCACTTACAACCTACACCTAAGCCTACACCTACAACCTTCACCTTGATATGGGGGACCAATTAGCGCCACAATCCTGAATCGCGTTATCGAATTTTTCTTAGATCGGGGGATGGGCTTCGGCCTGACCGAGCATACCACCTCGCTCGGTCGGAGATGCTCACGTCGTGGTCACCAAAAAAATTCGATTGCCATCTTGCAACCTTATTGCTGATCTGTGGATCAAAAGAAAAAAATATTCAAATCGCTATTTAAAAAAAATCGGTTGTCTGTAAAGTCGGTTTACTGACGATAGTTGACTGTGACAACGTCATGTTTA
Organism: Phengaris alcon alcon; assembly: GCA_037179445.1. Classification (NCBI taxonomy): domain Eukaryota; kingdom Metazoa; phylum Arthropoda; class Insecta; order Lepidoptera; family Lycaenidae; genus Phengaris; species Phengaris alcon. The sequence goes on from JAYRCH010000308.1 coordinate 1,846,705, forward strand.
GCGAGGTATTATGTATTTTTAATGCCCACTTCATATAAAACATAAACAAAAATATATATTTAGGGGTGGGCTACCCTTATCATTTAGGGGTTGAAAAAATAGATTACGACCGATTCCCCGACCTACCGAGTATGCAATAAAAATTGTCATAATGTTAAAACACTCCTCCGAAACGGCTTCATCGATTGTTATGAATATATATATATATATATATATATATATCCATTGTGTAAGTATGTTTATTAGTAAATATAAATTATTATCAAACTATTTACATTTGTTTCTACCAGAAGTTATTTGTATAAAGAAAATCTTTCATCTAAATTGTAACGCAATACTCGTAGACCATGCATAGTATTATTGTCCAGAATCGTGGGCACCTGGAGCCAGCTGTAGACAACAGCCCACATACATTCATACATTTAATATTCAGTAGGTGTCTAGTTACACTCCAGAATCCAAAGATAAGAATCGAACGAGTAGTTTTCTCATGGGATATACATGGAATATACATTTCTCATGGCATTTACGCGGGCGGAGCCGCGGGCAACATCTAGCTAATAATAATTTGCTTCTATATGTTTCCCGAGTTCGGGCGAACAGTTCGGACGTTGCAGCAAAACTGTTTCCAGTCGCAAGTCGTCTATGTGCGGGTTGTTGACAAATATCTGAAACGGCAGTAACAAAGGAACTTCACGGTCTTAACCGCCGTGCAAACTTCCAGCTCGAGGGATATAAGCAAACAATATGGTACAGAAATTGCACCAGCCGAAGAAAAAAATACCTTAACCGTTTGAGATAAAGTTGGTGTTTGTTCGGGTGGCTCCGTCAAGCCCAGTTCTGCTCCGACTCGGCCGCACAATGGACGCTCCCCTCCCCCCGCGCACGCATTGTGTTGCGGTAATTAGCCTCCATGTAAGCGCGAGCTAGAACTGAGAGACCTGCGGGCTGCGAGATAGCCAGGAAACTAATATCTATGTACCGAAATACGCAACAAGAGATAACATATCACTAATACTATATTTTTCCCGCGGCTCCGCCTGCGTAATAACAGTAATTCATAGGAATAATGTAGCCTATGTGTTAACCCAGAGCTCAAACTACTACCATATCAAATTTTATCAAAATCCGTTCAGTAGGTTTTGCGTGAAAGAGTAACAAACATCAATCCTTCCTCACAAACTTTCACATTTATAATATTATAAGTACATAGTAGGATGCGTAGGAAACAATAGGGACTAGAATAGGCGATTCTTGTTATATTACTAACAGCCGAACACTGAAACGTCACTCAAATATTAACGGCTACTCAAATGTTTCAGTGACGTTCCGGGATTTGGGCGTAAAACGATTCAAAATATTAAAACACTGCTACGTTGAGACTTTAGGTCACGTTCCGACTGAGATACGACACACAGGTACACACACAGGTACACACACAGTTACACACACAGGTACACACACAGGTACACACACTGGTAATTTCAACTTTGACTAACAACTATTCCATCTGTTAAGTAACTAAAACATATTTTTTTTCTTTTTAGTGCGACTTTCAAAAAAAGGACACTTTGTTTTAAAATTTCGAATAATTTTTATTCACATAATGGCTAACACCTAGTATACTATTTTATACTGATAGCATGATTTATTTAATTAATACAATTTACTCACCATTTCTCGCCATATATATTTTTATTAAACTCACTAATACTACAATATGATATACATTTTATCAGTTATGATAACAAAATCAATTGTACCATAAAAGTAGGTAAGTACTAAAAAAATAATAACTACTCCAAAACTTAAAATGCTACAAAACAAAGAAATCTCCCAGGTCATCCCCACCAGGCAGAGTACCTAGAAGGCTCAAAGAGTTTCCTCGCTGGATTGCGATACTTATTCTCTGGGCCAGGTAGGTGCCGGCTCTGGGGTCTCGGGTGGCCTCAATGAGTTTTAATACTAAACTAAGGTTTTTTATACTAAGGTTTTGTATACTATTTTTATTTTTATTATTTTATGATACAGAAAAACTTAAGCTATACATATAACAATATCATAACAAAATAGAAACAAAAAGCCTTTTAAAAAGTTTTTACAGATTGTAACAACCAAGGTGAGTGATATTATTTAGCAGTTTAACCATAGAGTAATGAAATGAAAATATACAATAATAATAAGAACCATTACGAAACTAGGCTATAGTAAATAAAAAAGAAAAGAAAACCGCTGAATCGCAGGACCATACACACAATTAGTATTAAGTATTAACTATCAGGTGAGAAATATTCCGTAGTTGCATGTCGCCTGATAGAAGAATGTTTGATGGAGAAAGGATCAGCATTATAATGAGCACGTACAAAGTCATTAAATTGTGCAGTCGATTTACAAATAAACAAATTTCGACGATAATTTGTACTGTATACATTTTTTTATTTATACATTTATACTTTGATGAGCATCTATCCTGGTCTCAGCAGCTGAAAAAGATTAGCAGAAAGGTTTACTCAACGTAGCACTCCCTTACACGACTTCGGTATGTTCTGCCGGTACCTACTAAGGTGGCCTTAGCTGAATCGTTGTTTCTCTCCCTTCTTGATTACGCGGATGTTTGCTTCATTAACTTGACCGAAGACCAACTCAACAAACTTGAGCGACTCCAGAATCTGTCTCTGAGGTGTATCTTTGGCTTGCGCAAATTTGACCGCATATCTGACTTCCGTAACAAGCTCAAGTGGTTACTAATTCGCTTACGCCGTAATGCTCGCGTGCTTTCCTTCTTTACTCCATCCTATTTGATCCCAACAGCCCTCAATATTTAAAGGAAACCTACAGCTTTCGTTGCTCCGACACACAAGAGCTGCCGGTCCTCTACAAATCTCCTTCTTGATATCCCCATCCACCACACTAATTATTTCCACTCCTCATATCTCGTACAATCCGTCCTACTCTGAAACTCTCTCCCTACCCGAATAAGAGAAGCCAAAACATTAAATACTTTTAAATCCTCCCTAAAAGAGTACTACCTCAGTCTGTGTCCGATGTAATGATATGCATATAGTGTTATATATATTATTATTTACTGTTATTATTATTTATTATTATTTATTGTATATGTATGTATTTATTTATATTATGTTTATAGTATCAAGATAAATACTTTCAGCGCAATACCCCTCCCCAGCAATTTATTCCTTTCTTTTAAAGGTTGTCTGGAAGAAATTGCTATTTAGTAATAAGGCCGCCTTTGTGTACTATCGTAGTGTTCTTAGTATTATCTATATTTGTGGGTGTGTGTGTATGTGTAACTACTGATTGTGCACAATAAAGTATATTTTCATTTCATTTCATTGTATGTTGGGAAAACGGGTAAAGCGGGACAAAAGCCTAGAAAAACCCAGTGGGTAGGTACATTAAACTTAATTATATTGTAGAAATCAGGAGCATCTATGACATTCTTTATAATTTTCTTTTAATAAACTATATCCGAGATGTTACGACAAGCTATTAAGGAAACTAAACGAACTTGTAATCTTAGTATCTACTCAATATAATATTCTAACTCTCTCTACTCCAAAAGCGCATAGTCAGCAAAATCGATGTAGAAACGAGCGTGTCATCTAAACACAACAAAATCTCGCCTCAGTGTATCGTTAGATTGTAAGCGGTCCGGTGGGTCTTGTTCGTTCGCCACACAACTCTCCGGCCTCGATTTCCACAATCGCGACTATTGACTTATGTATTACTGATATCAAAGTTGTTACAGAGACGAGACTCGAGAAATAGTTACTCGCCGCGCAACATTGGCAAGTCCAAGTGCGAGTAATTTCAGTTAAGATTTCGTAACATGATGAAGCTTTAATATAATATGCAACCATGGGCGCTGTCATAAGTTTGACAGACATTCATACAATTCTTATTCGAAAACCTTATGTTTACGCCGCTGTCTCATGTTCCTGCTAGGCCCCCAGAGGTCTTAGATACTTAGTTGAAATCATTGCTCGCAACACTACATGAGAGTTGTGTTGCAAACAAACCAAGTGCGTGGCGAATGTGCCACCACTAGGCTCGCTTCGTACAGCTCGCTCGGCTCGCTCGCCCCGGGCTCGTGCGAACAAGACAAACGGCAAAACGATTGTGGGCGGCTCGATACCGTCTCGAATTATCCCCTCCGCTTCGATTTATTGCCTCACACGAAATGCACTTCAAAATAATATTTTTAGATGGAGGGCTACTAGAAATTTTAGAGCAGGTGTTTGAGGCAAGCTGCAACCTTATCCTATACGTCTCCTATTGTACCTCAACATGAGACTGCAGGTCGGGCTGGTCAGAAGCGGAACTTAGTCAATATACAAATATTTGAAAAGATAATTTTGTAATCCCCAAAAAACATGTTTGAGGTAATTTGAAATGTTAGTTTAATGTTTATGGATTTGGGAGAAAAAAGCCAGGTCATTTAGTCGGTTCGCCTGTTCCAAAATTGAAATCCATTTTAGTCGTGATTATGTAGGTAACTGTATTTACTTTCTTATTTATATAAAGGACTAGGTTTTTCCCGCGGCTCCGCGGGAAAAACCTATATGTATAGTATCTATATACTAGTATCTATATACTATATATATAGTATCGGCTATCCCGCAGGAATACTGTACTTATTCAGGATAAACAGTAGCCTCTGTTTTAATCCGGAGTCTAAACTACTACTATACCAAATTGCATCGAAATCCGTTCCGTAGTTTTACGTGAAAGAGTAACAAACATCCATCCATCCTCACAAACGTTTACATTTATAATTGTAGGAGAATAAACTGTGATTAATCGTTGAATGCGAAACTAACTAATTACAATTACGTTAAATGCGTGAAGTCCCGCGGGTGTAGATTCTGATAAAGATTTCAAAACTAAAGATAGGCTATGACGTACATTTGACAGAACAATATCTTCATACAAGCCAAAAATTTACGCCATCTTGGTTTTTATCATACTTCAAATGTCAGCCATCTTGGTTTCACCATACCTCAAATGTCAAAATGGCCCCAAAATATGCGAGGTATAAAGTGAGGTCATTTAAGTGGGGACAGTTTTCACCTCAACATGCCTCGTCTATAACATATACGTCTAAGGTTTCTGATGAGTGATGACGTACCTAATCAACACCAAACCCCCCGAGGTCGGTGACAGTCCGTCACCTGAAGGCTGAAGTCCGATTCTCGCATCTGTTGATGGTGTGGAAGTGTGCGCGGACACTGGAGCTATACTGCAAACTGAAATAGTAATTAGGTGCAAAATTTGTTATCTATACAAATATATAAAATTGAAGTGTCTGTTTGTAATTATAAATTACCAACTTTTAACTTAATGCATAATATATAAAGGATATACGCTACTCACAATAAATAATCATTTATTTTTTATTTTTTCTGTCCGTTTGTCTGTCTGTCTGTTGGTTCCGGATAATATTTGAAACGGCTGGACCGATTTTCACGGGACTTTCACTGGCAGATGATGGTGTAAGGAGTAACTTGGGCTACTTTATCTTAGGGTTATATCTTTATCTAGTTAGCATTATGGTCACTATCATCAACCACAAACATGTCACGGGTCTCCGCTGTTGTACGTCAGTTAAATCTAATTTAGTCTGTATTATTGCGTGCGGTAAATAAACATTATATTGTACCATTGTCTCCTCGTGGGCCTCCTCACGCTTTTCCGAAGTTACTATGTGCTAGCGGTAGGTTGACTAGGAATTTTGCTAGTTCATTTTTTTCCGTATGTCTTAAGTGAAAAAACTACTTTATTTTTTAAATCTCGGCGCATTTAAAATTCCAGAAGTGCCCGATTGAAAGCTTTAATTTTTCTCACTCACAAAGAGATCAATTTGAATGGGCGCTGTTGACACGGATAAAAGTTTTATAATATTGAACCGGGGCAAGCCGCTGACTCGCTGAATGTTCAACAAAGAGTTATAAACCCTACCCCCTCCCTCCCTCCCACAGCACCCCATAACTAAAACCCGGATGTACTGAAGTGACCCACGAATTATGTAACTAGAAATTGGGATATACTGAAATGACGCTGTGACCCTGAATGGACCATTTTGCATGGTACTGACGGCTGAATACTGAAACGCTACTTAAAATTAGGCGGCTACTAAATTATAGGGCGTCCCTGTCTCTACTTCGCGGAATAACAAGGACAGCATGTGACTTAAAGGCCCCACACGATGCGATCGATCGTAAATTCGTAACGATCTGTTATTTCCGAAACCAATAGCATAGCTCCTATACTATAGGAGCGTGCAAAGTTTTTGAAAGATCGGTTTAGAACAGCTGCATATTAGAGAGTTAGACTGTAAGAGAAATTGTGCTAGAAATTATCTAATTAAACTTTATTCACTACAAAAAGATACACGTTTCACATGACATCGGTCATACACTGCACATGCGCTGTGCAGCGCGGTGCAACCTGACATCCCAACTCTTACAATAAAACGTGTATCTTCTTGAATAGCTACCTTAAAAATGCAGCGCCATCTCTTTTCGTTTCGGTGTGAATTAATCCCAATTTACCATACAATGACACATTAATTCGGTCGATTATAATGTTTACCTTTAGATTCAATATAGGATCTGAAAGGATTATAAAACCTAGATACTCGTATACACAAGTGAACCAATCTAGTAAGTAGTCTCAGATAGTTCATTTGCATGTTTTGTCTGTGTCGCTTGATACAAGGTAAGCAGCGACAAAACTTCCGAATAAGCTATAGGACAGTTATTAGAAGATTGTGAAACAGGCACTTAGAATAACTTGTAGCGCGTGATAAATAGTTTGTTGCTCCAATAACTACTTAGGTTTTTGTCACCGTTTACAGATGACGGTTTTATAAAAACACCACCAACGTATACATATTAAAAACTTATTAAAAGTGCGTCAAAGGCAGGAGGCGTGTGAACGGAGGGTTAAACACCTACTAAATAACAAAATGTTATTTTTTGACAGTTTCTAAATCTGGGAAGTGGTAACCAATAGCACAAACATCCCACTACACATCTACTATTATAAATGTGAAAGTTTGTGAGGATGGATGAATGGATGGATGTTTGTTATTCTTTCACCCAAAACTGCTAAACGGATGAAATATGATACGATAGTAGTTTAGGCTCTGGATTAAAACATAGGCTACTTTTATACCGAAAAAGTACAGTGTTACCGTGGGATTCTTTATTTACGCGAGTGGAGCCGCGAGCAAAAGCTAGTACCTACCACTTCAGTATCACTACATAGTATATAACAAGTCGCCTTTTCTGTCTGTCCCTATGTATGCTTAGATCTTCAAAACTACGCAACGGATTTTGATGCGGGTTTTTTAAATAGATAGAGTGATTCAAGAAGGTTCATATGTACATAACATGCATAATACGAGTATTGTAGAGAAATACTGACAATTTTAGAGCTTTCTAATGTCGTGAATGAACACATTTTTTGCGCTTACATTGCAAACGCTGGCTGAACCCTACGAGATACATCAAAATAATGTACTACAGTATTTTACACTTTAAAAAGATCTACAAAAAAGTCCGCGATGGTATACGTCTGTCTATCTCTCAGGGATAACCCACAATAACCATTTTTTATCCTTTACTTTTTACAAGAAATAATGGCTTATTTACGAAGCGACATTAAGCAATACAGCATTAATCCTTATCCATTTAAGTACCTTAATTACATTGTGCATTTATTATAGATCAATATTGCCCTTTACAGCTTGCAATTTAAATGAATATTTTCGAAGATATTACAGATTTAAAATGCAGGGACACAGATAGTTGGATCGTAAAATTTATATTTAAGCGCGAAAATTATAATAGTTATATCAAGCCGTCTCGCACGTCGCGTCGGGGTTGTAGGGTCCCGTTTTTACCTATTAGGTACGAAACCCTAAAAACATTTTCAATATTGTATGCAGAAGTATATTGCAGTGAGTAGAGTTATTTGCTGAAGAAGTTTTTCTTCCAATAAGACATTCTACGCGGGTGAAGCCGCGGGCAAAAGTTAGTATATGTATATAATTTAATGTTTAGGTGGTTTGAATTAAAATTTAAGGACTAGTTTAGTGGCTCACTTATCTCAAATAGGTTTCATTAGAACTTAGCTAATCTTACTAACTTATGTCTCTAGGCGGGTGTAAGTCTGATGTCCTTCAGTAAATATTTGCACAATTTGTAGACTTGGTTGTTTAAATATGCGGCAGGTTGATAATATTATGAAATATTGAGGTGTCTCAAGCTTCCAAAAGTCAATTACAGATACCTAATCTATTATCTATATTTTATACTAATATCATAAAGAGGAAATATTCAGTTCAGTTCAATATTCAGTTCAGTTCAATATATTCAATATTCAGAGCCTATTCAGTGCTAACAAACGGTTAGCACTGAATAGGCTCCGAAACTACTGTACCGATTTGGATGAAATTCGGCACAGACCTAGAGTAGACCACGGGGAAGGATATAGGCTTCTTTTCACTGCCGCAAAATGTACGGTTCTATGCGGGATTTCTATGTAGTTGAATTATAAACAGAACTTTACCTACCGCCTTTAATATTATTAGTAAACACTTTATCGTCGAAGTTTCAGCACTATTTTTTCATCGTAATGATGTTATAAATGCAAACTCTGCTAAATGTTTTTATTTAACTTTGCCAGGAGGGCTGAATTGATCGTGCAATTTGCTAGGAAAAGTTATAAGAAATATTATCTAAATGATTATAAAGATACGGCTTGCTTAGAAACATGCATAAAATAATAAAAAATAAAGTTGAAATAAATGCAAACTCTGCTAAATGTTTTTATTTAACTTTGCCAGGAGGGCTGAATTGATCGTGCAATTTGCTAGGAAAAGTTATAAGAAATATTATCTAAATGATTATAAAGATACGGCTTGCTTAGAAACATGCATAAAATAATAAAAAATAAAGTTACACTACCTCACTCACACTACCACGGTTGTGTACAACAACAGTAGGTGTTGGTTTGACACAATTTTCAATGTTTCTTTCACATCCCATAGACCAATATTTATATATTTATTGCGTATCTATGAGGCAAAGGAACTCGAAAAAAGTTCAAACTTAAAATTTTAAATAATATGTATTACCTTTGGTCGAATTTCGATCACAGGGCACATTGTAATAACCATCATGAGTCATGAAACGTCCAAGAGTTCGTATCTAAGTGATTGCTCGTACACTGTAAACCAACATGGCCGCCAGCCACACATCAAAGGCGGCGCGAAACTGAAGCCACTTACCATCTCGTTAGCTCAGCTCATTGACGAAACCGCATACGTTACTGAAGTTAAGTGTAGTTATTGATGTATGGGCTCCGGGGCGCAGGAGGGAGAAGTGTTGTTTATCATTAGAGTGCAATGAGAATTAGAGGAAAATAAAAATTGGTAAAAAATAAATTATGCTACTTCAGTCATTTTTAGGGTTCCGTAGGTACAAAGAATCCTTTTAGTTTTTGAATAGAACAGTTTTCCCATATTTTTACTAAAAGGCGCGAGTTTGTTATGCCGGTTCTCCTCGCGAACCGGTGGCAGGCATCATGTAGGCCAACTCTATTAAGTATTATTATTTACCTGTGTAGAAATACAAAAATGAGTTTACTGTCCGTCTGTCTGTCTGTCCTGTAATAATGATTATTGATAATGTACAATTTTAGCTTGCATACACCAATATAATATCATTTTCGGCATTGTAAAATAATTATGTGTTGTATTGTAACTTGTAGGTGTGGCTCGCCATACATTTGACGACCTCTGTGGCTCAGTAGTTAGCGCATTGACGCTCAAGCCGGAGGTCACGGGTTCGAACTCCGCCAGGGAACATAAAAGGTTTCTGTGTCATGGATGTGTATTAAATATGTGTATAATATAATAAAAATCTTAAATATAATTATTATAGTACAAAAAGTATTAAATATATTTCCGTTGTCTGGTACCCGTAACACAAGTTCTTCGGATACTTACCACGGGACCAGACTGACGTGGTGTGAAGCGTCCATAGATATTATTATTATTATGCATGTGAAGTGGAGATGATTTGTTTTTCGTTCTACCCCGTGTGGAGTATCGACGAATATGTTTTATTTTAAGTAAATAAATACAATGTTTCATACAACACTTTTTTACAACCATTTTCGAGTGTTGTATGAGTTCACCTCCAAACCGGTTTACTAGTTGTTAGATCGGCGAAATTGAAACAAAATATATTCCCCGTTGAAGGCTCCTGCGGTCCCTTCGTAGACAATACGCGTGTCCTGACATGCTCTTGTAGGTTATTTAACTATAACATTGTAACGTGTGATCCAATTTTGGCATAAGAATTTAGAGTAAATTGATTAAGATTTTCAGAAAGTGATAAATAAGTTTTCACTCAGAAATTAACGTGCGAAGTGCATAGTGTTTTGAAAGTAAAGAAAATCTCTGTTAAAATTAAACATTATATTAATAATATTTGTTCATTTAAAAGCGCTGTTCTGTGCTGTGCCGGTGCTAGATAAAGTGAGCTTCCCATTTTGTTTATCTGAGCTTAAGTCAGGGTCGGAGCTAACGCGGGGCACGCGGGGGCACGCGAGAGGCAATTTGTCCGGATTACATCCCGTGTCGAACTGGACCGGGTAAAACATGCAAAGCCGGACTCTTTGTTACACTACCTATATATATTTATTACACCTATATATATTTATTACACCGTTTTATAGGACGAATCTGTAAAAAGTTCCTATTTCATCCCAGGCAGCTTATCTCTCGGGCACCTAATGAAACCACCATTAAGTGCCGTCGATCCTGCAGCCATAAAAGAGTTTCCTTAATGATAATTTATCAATAACTGTAACAAAAAAGTAGGAAGAATCGAATCAGAATCGGTAAATAACCTAAAGAAGGAACTATTATGGCTGAATCAAGCACTACTCAAAGTTGGGGTCCCCTAAATGAAAGGTATCTATTTGGCAGAATGACAAGGATAGCATGTGAAAGTATCTTAATTTAAGTAGCGTTCGAGTATTAGTCCGTTTAAGGCCGCCGCCTCGAACACTGCGCGGCGGTGTGGCGGCTCGGCAGCGACGAGCGGCGAGCGGTGGCGCGCGCCATAGTCACAGCTTGGCCGGAGTGCAGTGTGTCAGGTGGTCACTATCGCGAACCGCCACTCGCCCCTGTCACGCCGCTATGTTCGACGCTTCGGCCCTAGTGCATATTATGTTTAATTACTAATCGTAAACAGGATAAATCTGTCATATCGGCGTCAGTCGTGCGGACATTCCGCCGAGCTAATTATATTTGCGTGTATAAACTCCATATTCGCGTCACTGCTCGCCGCCACCGCACTCGACACTTTACATACATAGGGTTGTCACCGCACAAAGCCTGACAAATGTTCAAATTCTCAAACGCTTCTTAAAGTTAAGAGGCTCTCAGTTCATATTCTGTCCCAGTGGCCAGTAATTGTGCCAAGCACAGACCGCCTTTGACTTAGGGACGGCTTAAAAAGCATCTAAGAATTCTGCACATAGACTTTCGGTTGTGTCCGGGCAAAAATATTGGAGGTGTCTTTTTGACGGGACACACATTTAACGTGTGACTTAAATTGTGGCTGGACATTAATGTATTACTTTTGTCCAGGTTTTCGGCAACCCTATTGCCGGATATGTCTTCTCTCCGTCAGTCCGGTCGCTGGGCCGCGTGACGAGTCACATCTGCACTCCAGTTATAACATCAAGGGACAACACTTGCTCTCTTTGTCCAAACTCATAAACTTCTAAATGGCACACAAATCACAGTCTAAAATTAATTTTCATGCTGTTTCAGTTCATATTTTTGTCTTAAGTTTCACCATACAGTACCTATGGTTTTAAATATATTTTCTTTGTATATTGCTATACGCTAACAAACCGTATAGTTATAAGAATAAATATAAGCTGTCGTTGCATTTAATTAAAATTCTGTATCGTTGCCTGCTTCTCGCGGTAGTTTATTTCTCTAGGGAAACAATTTTCTATTTTCTTCATTAACTTAGACGATATTAAATAACAAAATTTGCTTTTAGCTACTGAAGCCGAAAAGATTTTATTTTCATCTCGAAATGTTAGCACGAAAAGAACCGGAAACCGAAAATTCAGAGCACTAAAAATATAACTCTGCGCTAATACAATAGAGCTACTACTACTCGTACTAAGATTTCGAGATGAAAATAAAATCTTTTCGGCTACAGTAGGTTAAAAAAAAATGTTGTTCTTAATATCGTCAGTTTTCTAAAGACAATAAACACATATCACTGAGGTGGAAAATGTAAAGACAAGTACAGTTAGAGAGGTATCTTTTGAAATGCTGATGAGCCACGACTGGAAGTCCTTAATGTGAGTAGCAATAGGTACTGCCCATTAACTGGTGCAGCTCGGTAACACAACAAACGCTCTGCACGTTTAGCATGACCACCATAAAAACGGGTTTTGTCTACACAAGATTAGACATACCGAGAGATGGCTGGCCCCTAAACGAGATCGAAGTGTCGATATCGACGAAACAATCCGCCACTGTAATTGCACCCGTGCGTCGTAAGATCTATCGGAGACGCCAGCGAGACGGCTATACGACATCGCACGAGAGGGACAAGGACGGAACACGCTAATGACAACATGTGACGCTTCATCCCTTTATATTTATCACTTCCAGGAATTTTAAATCTTGTCGTGGAACTGTTATGGCGCGTCGTAAATATTTATTGGACTTCGCGGTGCTAACTAGTCACTTGCTCACCGGAACTCGTACTGTCACTGTGTCTTCATGACAGAAATGGGTTTCAAAATGGCTTTGGTACTTTAAGTAGCGGCCGTGAGCAAGGCGTGAGCGTCATTGGTCAATTTGGACATTTACACCGAACCCCAATTCTCGTAATTAAATTACACTTTCATTTTACTTTTATTGAATTGTAATTTGTAAATGAATCGTCTTGATATTATAAACTAATTTTTGGAGTTTGTACCAATCAAAACGGGTTTGACGTTTATGAGAATACCATTTTTATGCACTGAAATTTTATGACTGAATCGTAACTGTATTGTCGCCGATTTAATTAGCAGAATCGACTTTCAGTTTCGATACCGTCTCGATCTCATCTAACAGTAAAATGTTATTCTCATAGACGTCAAACAGAGTTGTGAGTTCTATTTCCAGAAGGTAACCGACTGCCGTCCTCATGTTATTATAATACGGACAAGCGTGGCCACCGGCCATCCAAATCGCTGAACATTATATTTCCTTGACTGTACATTCATAAAATTAATCGAAACAATAACGATATCTTAGCGAATTCCCCGTAAACTGCGCGTCATATGTCGTAACTTAATTTTATGAAGGGGCGACACTCGGCAGTTATGTCTCCTTACCGTCCTAACCGAGTTATACAATTACTGAGCCGTATTTAATGAAACAATCGAAATATTGAAACTCTAACTATACCGAAATAGAGTTTAGTTTCATACCAATAAATTATACCGACGTGGGAATAAAACAGGAGGGTGTGGGAGGGTTTTGGACTCAATTGATCCTCGTTGTGGCAATTGACATGTCTCATTACTTAACCTAATAGTTAATGCGCATCAGTTAAACCCATCATAGTTAATGACAATGTTCAATCAGCGCTCCGGGAGATACAGCAAAGTGTACGTAACCGGTTATTTGTTTACTTTCGTAAACAAATATCTTACTTTCGTAAACAAATATCGGGTTAGGTAAAAAGTGCAGCAACGGGTAATAACCAGCAAAGTAAATAAAATCCAGCAATCTATATAATGCCCGTTAAACACGCCTTGTTGGTCAATTAACACCGAAACGAATACGCGAAATGGTGCTGCAGTTTTAAGATAGCTATTCAAAATTGAACTTAATTAATTACACAAGAAGGTACTCGTTTCATTGTAAGAGTTCGTGTATCTTATAGTGTAATGAATAAAGTTCAATTTTTTATAGCGTATCGTATCGTATCGTCGCGGTGTGAACTGATCTTAACGTTTTATCGTAACGATTTAAAGGTGCAAGCCGAACTGTGCAATTTTATCGATCGTGCGTGTTTGCCATCAAATCGTAGCGAGTTACCGTATAACTTACACCGTTAAATCGTTACGATAAAACGTGAGGCGTTTAGCGGACAGCGGACAGCGGGCAGCGGTCTACGAAGCGGCATGTAGAAAGTTAAGTAATGGGTCATGGGCCATGGGTACCTACTGCAGACTGCATTCTGGACGTTTTCAATTACGAGAATAATTATTGTCCCTTAGATTTCTAAATCTATTGAGGCTAGATCGTCAAGCAATATCACAATTATATATTACATATAAAATGAAGAATTATCTATATCGAGTCCCAAACTAAAATACTTAAGTTAGATAAAAATGTTTGTTTTGCGTATCCACTGTTAAAACGTAACCAAACAATAATTAATTCTGAATTGAAGATATTGATTGTTTCGGCTACGATGTGCTACATTTAAATAATGTAGCAATCAGTAATCAGCACGTTAATTGGAAATACGGTGAAACTTCGATACAGATACGTTGAAATACCGAGTGACGTATGCCAGCCGTTCCAGTATTTATATTTAATGAATGTTACCTACGTTCACTTTTCAAGTTTATGCATAATATAGTATCGGAGTAATGAATGCACCAAAAGGAGATATCCGACCGAGCGAGGTGGATGCTCGGTCAGGCCGAAGCCCACTTGTAGTTATTTTAGCTGTGGTATATATACCGCCGATCTTAGAAAACTTCGATAGCGCGATTCAGGATTGTGGCGCTAATTGGTCCGCCACATCACTCCCCCGAAGACCTGAGATCGAATCTCGAGTCTTCTGCTTGAGTCACCAGTGCCAGAGAGTTCCAGTGAGTCGGAACTGTGCAGCTGCTGCTCGGGCTCCAGTCAGTCGGAGTGCTGCCGTGCGGGGCTGATGCTACGTACTGACCAGGAGAGGTGCTTCGTGCTCTGCTTGCTAACCGATGTTTGTAGCTACGTATGATCTGACAGTCGAATATCATTTACTCCTGCGCGATTCTCCGTACAATTGGCGACTCAAGGCGGACGGTGAGCCCCGGCTGACGAGCAAATATACACTAATATTATAAAGAGGAAAGATTCGAATGTTTGTTTGTTTGCATTTAACAGGCTCCGAAATTATTGAATCGATTTTGATGAAATTTGACCTCGGGATGGACATAGGCTACTTTTTATCGCAGAAAAAGGTTGAAATCCGAAGTCGCGGACAACATCTCATAAAAGATTCGACAGTTGAGATCCTAATACCGCTTATGACAATTTGTAAAGTTAAGGAAATCTTAATTTCAATACTTAATGATTATATGAATGGAAATAATTTAACCTTCTTAAGAAATATTATATTACACAATTTTTATTAATATGGTACCTACAGGATATATTTTGGTGACGTTATGTACTGAAAAAAATTTTTGCCTAATAGACGCCGTGATTCCGCTGGATACCAATTGTTGACCGCTTTTTCGCATAAATAAGGGCTCAATTTCACGAAACATCCGAGTAATGTGAGCTTTTAGGGCAGCAATACTTGTCTGTAGTTTGTCTGCTCCAGGGTTCACGACGGCCGACGACGGTCACGACCTTCTCATTCAGTAAATTGAACTCTTTGCGTAACAAGTACCGCCGCGCCGTCGTGTCGGACCCGCGTGTTTGTGTGATCCGTAACATCTATCATACGCCCAACTCCTTAATAATATAAATGCCATCAAATGGGCGCAAAGCAAAAAGAGCACTGATTTTAATTACAAATTTTAACAAGTTTTACGCGTTTCCATAGTAAATTATCATGACTAAAATGTTCGTGCCAGATTTAACAGCTGCAGCTTTACTAAGATACTAGATAGTCATTAGTCGCTATGCGCTGTTAAAGTACTTATAAGCGTCCTTGAAAACCCTTTACTTCTGAAATTGATCATAGTACAAAATGTCGACGGTAAGCGAGATGTGGTGAGTTGGTGACCGACATCATGTCATGTTAATGTTATAATCAAATTATGAAGATGATCCAACATAGAAAATCATTTTCCCGAGTGTACCGTACCTACTGAAGGCATTGCTTGTCAAAGCGATTCAAAGTAGAATGACTTACATCAGATAATTGGTATCTGATGATTACATAACAGGTATGTATATAGTACACAGGACCGAGGCGTGTACTACATAACAGGTGTATGTATATGGTACACAGGAGCGAGGCGTGTACTACATAACAGGTGTATGTATATGGTACACAGGAGCGAGGTGTGTACTACATAACAGGTGTATGTATATGGTACACAGGAGCGAGGCGTGTACTACATAACAGGTGTATGTATATGGTACACAGGAGCGAGGCGTGTACTACATAACAGGTGTATGTATATGGTACACAGGAGCGAGGCGTGTACTACATAACTGGTGTATGTATATAGTACACAGGAGCGAGGCGTGTACTACATAACAGGTGTATGTATGTAGTACACAGGAGCGAGGCGTGTACAACATAACAGGTGTATGTATGTAGTACACAGGAGCGAGGCGTGTACTACATAACAGGTGTATGTATATGGTACACAGGAGCGAGGCGTGTACTACATAACAGGTGTATGTATATGGTACACAGGAGCGAGGCGTGTACTACATAACAGGTGTATGTATATGGTACACAGGAGCGAGGCATGTACTACATAACAGGTGTATGTATATAGTACACAGGAGCGAGGCGTGTACTACATAACAGGTGTGTATGTATATGGTACACAGGAGCGAGGCGTGTACTACATAACAGGTGTATGTATATGGTACACAGGAGCGAGGTGTGTACTACATAACAGGTGTATGTATATGGTACACAGGAGCGAGGCGTGTACTACATAACAGGTGTATGTATATGGTACACAGGAGCGAGGCGTGTACTACATAACAGGTGTATGTATATGGTACACAGGAGCGAGGCGTGTACTACATAACTGGTGTATGTATATAGTACACAGGAGCGAGGCGTGTACTACATAACAGGTGTATGTATGTAGTACACAGGAGCGAGGCGTGTACAACATAACAGGTGTATGTATGTAGTACACAGGAGCGCGGCGTGTACTACATAACAGGTGTATGTATATGGTACACAGGAGCGAGGCGTGTACTACATAACAGGTGTATGTATATGGTACACAGGAGCGAGGCGTGTACTACATAACAGGTGTATGTATATGGTACACAGGAGCGAGGCATGTACTACATAACAGGTGTATGTATATAGTACACAGGAGCGAGGCGTGTACTACATAACAGGTGTATGTATGTAGTACACAGGAGCGAGGCGTGTACTACATAACAGGTGTATGTATATAGTACACAGGAGCGAGGCGTGTACTACATAACAGGTGTATGTATGTAGTACACGCCTCGCTCCTGTGTACTACATAACAGGTGTATGTATGTAGTACACAGGAGCGAGGCGTGTACTACATAACAGGTGTATGTATGTAGTACACAGGAGCGAGGCGTATACTACATAACAGGTATATGTATGTAGTACACAGGAGCGAGGCGTGTACTACATAACAGGTGTATGTATGTAGTACACAGGAGCGAGGCGTGTACTACATAACAGGTGTATGTATATAGTACACAGGAGCGAGGCGTGTACTACATAACAGGTGTATGTATGTAGTACACGCCTCGCTCCTGTGTACTACATAACAGGTGTATGTATGTAGTACACAGGAGCGAGGCGTGTACTACATAACAGGTGTATGTATGTAGTACACAGGAGCGAGGCGTATACTACATAACAGGTATATGTATGTAGTACACAGGAGCGAGGCGTGTACTACATAACAGGTGTATGTATATAGTACACAGGAGCGAGGCGTGTACTACATAACAGGTGTATGTATGTAGTACACAGGAGCGAGGCGTGTACTACATAACAGGTGTATGTATGTAGTACACAGGAGCGAGGCGTGTACTACATAACAGGTGTATGTATGTAGTACACAGGAGCGAGGCGTGTACTACATAACAGGTGTATGTATGTAGTACACAGGAGCGAGGCGTGTACTACATAACAGGTGTATGTATATAGTACACAGGAACGAGGCGTGTACTACATAACAGGTGTATGTATGTAGTACACAGGAGCGAGGCGTGTACTACATAACAGGTGTATGTATGTAGTACACAGGAGCGAGGCGTGTACTACATAACAGGTGTATGTATATGGTACACAGGAGCGAGGCGTGTACTACATAACAGGTGTATGTATATGGTACACAGGAGCGAGGCGTGTACTACATAACAGGTGTATGTATATGGTACACAGGAGCGAGGCGTGTACTACATAACAGGTGTATGTATATAGTACACAGGAGCGAGGCGTGTACTACATAACAGGTGTATGTATGTAGTACACAGGAGCGAGGCGTGTACTACATAACAGGTGTATGTATGTAGTACACAGGAGCGAGGCGTGTACTACATAACAGGTGTATGTATGTAGTACACAGGAGCGAGGCGTGTACTACATAACAGGTGTATGTATGTAGTACACAGGAGCGAGGCGTGTACTACATAACAGGTGTATGTATGTAGTACACAGGAGCGAGGCGTGTACTACATAACAGGTGTATGTATGTAGTACACAGGAGCGAGGCGTGTACTACATAACAGGTGTATGTATATAGTACACAGGAGCGAGGCGTGTACTACATAACAGGTGTATGTATATAGTACACAGGAGCGAGGCGTGTACTACATAACAGGTGTATGTATATAGTACACAGGAGCGAGGCGTGTACTACATAACAGATGTATGTATGTAGTACACAGGAGCGAGGCGTGTACTATATAACAGGTGTATGTATGTAGTACACAGGAGCGAGGCGTGTACTACATAACAGGTGTATGTATGTAGTACACAGGAGCGAGGCGTGTACTACATAACAGGTGTATGTATATAGTACACAGGAGCGAGGCGTGTACTACATAACAGGTGTATGTATGTAGTACACAGGAGCGAGGCGTGTACTACATAACAGGTGTATGTATGTAGTACACAGGAGCGAGGCGTGTACTACATAACAGGTGTATGTATGTAGTACACAGGAGCGAGGCGTGTACTACATAACAGGTGTATGTATATAGTACACCGGAGCGAGGCGTGTACTACATAACAGGTGTATGTATGTAGTACACAGGAGCGAGGCGTGTACTACATAACAGGTGTATGTATATAGTACACAGGAGCGAGGCGTGTACTACATAACAAGTGTATGTATGTAGTACACAGGAGCGAGGCGTGTACTACATAACAGGTGTATGTATATGGTACACAGGAGCGAGGCGTGTACTACATAACAGGTGTATGTATATAGTACACAGGAGCGAGGCGTGTACTACATAACAGGTGTATGTATGTAGTACACAGGAGCGAGGCGTGTACTACATAACAGGTGTATGTATATAGTTCACAGGAGCGAGGCGTGTACTACATAACAGGTGTATGTATGTAGTACACAGGAGCGAGGCGTGTACTACATAACAGGTGTATGTATGTAGTACACAGGAGCGAGGCGTGTACTACATAACAGGTGTATGTATGTAGTACACAGGAGCGTGGCGTTGTACTACATAACAGGTGTATGTATATAGTACACAGGAGCGAGGCGTGTACTACATAACAGGTGTATGTATGTAGTACACAGGAGCGAGGCGTGTACTACATAACAGGTGTATGTATATAGTACACAGGAGCGAGGCGTGTACTACATAACAGGTGTATGTATGTAGTACACAGGAGCGAGGCGTGTACTACATAACAGGTGTATGTATATAGTACACAGGAGCGAGGCGTGTACTACATAACAGGTGTATGTATGTAGTACACAGGAGCGAGGCGTGTACTACATAACAGGTGTATGTATATAGTACACAGGAGCGAGGCGTGTACTACATAACAGGTGTATGTATGTAGTACACAGGAGCGAGGCGTGTACTACATAACAGGTGTATGTATATAGTACACAGGAGCGAGGCGTGTACTACATAACAGGTGTATGTATGTAGTACACAGGAGCGAGGCGTGTACTACATAACAGGTGTATGTAGTACACAGGAGCGAGGCGTGTACTACATAACAGGTGTATGTAGTACACAGGAGCGAGGCGTGTACTACATAACAGGTGTATGTAGTACACAGGAGCGAGGCGTGTACTACAATGCGCTCAAAGAAACTTGTTTTAGATCTATAATCTATAAGATGGGGCTAAGAGCAATAAAAAAAGTATCATTGTTCTGTATTACAAATAAATAGATATTAGCTTACGCGGCTTACGATTCTGCTGATTTCACTTCTCGCCACATAATATCATACAGGCATGAAACTCCGAAACTCCAAAAACGTTAACAAAACAAATACCAAGCCCAGGTAAAGTTCCGAACATGGAGTGGACTTTTGTTCCTCCCTCCCCTCTCCTGTACCCCGTACCCCTTTCACGTCCACAAACAACCATCGGCGAGTTTGCAGGAGGCCCCGAATTTATTGAAATTGTTTATTTTATTATTGAAATGAAAATGTCTTACTTGGGAGTTTCCTTTTATTGTTTTTGAGGTTGGGAGTTTGTGAGTTACAGGCACCAAATGTAACAATCAGAATCATAACTCGTAGACCAACCTACGACTTATGTTACGAGAACATTCATAATTATAATATCTATGGACGCTTTCACACCACGTCTATCTGTTCCCGTGGCACACTTGTTCGAAGAACTTGTTTTACTGGTCCCAGACAACGGAAATAATTTAATACTTAAATACTATACAAGTATTTAAGACTTTTATTATTATGTGTATAATAGGAACATAGAAAACTTTTTGTTCCTTTCGCGGGATTCGGACTTGCGACGTCCGGCTTGAGCACTGTCGCGCTCAACCACTGAGCCACAGAGGTCGTCATAATTGTGTTTAATGTTTTCAAAACGAATACTATCTGATCAATGATCATGATGATGATGATGAAACACCATCAGCTACTTACCGTATAATCCACCCTTAGAGTTTTCTATTATCTTGTCCTAATCACGCTCATTAATTAAGGCCCAGTCGCGAACCCAGCACAGTCCAAGGACTAATCCTGGTCACAATCGGGCCTCAAGTCCAGGCGATAAGGCCCATGGGCCTTGATTTTTGCTCCACTTGTTCTTATTCATTAATAGATAAGGACCAACCTTGTGGCTTTGGTTTATGTAGATCCTACGCCTAATTTAATTAAACTTTGATGTCTCATACAATAACGTATTGAGCCAAATGACCCTTGATATTGGAAAAGATTTAACTTTTAAGCAATAATTCGGAAATATAATACATAATGTTATTTTGTTTAAGTACCTAATTTCGGTTTTCAAAGTATGCTACCACGAAAAAACTACATAAACAAAAGACAAATTTTAAAAACTAGGCAATGATAATAATTTTTGTATAGGTTTTCTGTCCAAAAATTGAAGCGATAAAATGTAGTGATCACTTACGTCCTAATTCCCAAATTAGGTCTGCACTTTGTAGCTCAGCTGTGTTATCCATCACGGAGCAAGTGTCAATAGCTAAGTGCACACGCCATACTTTGTAACATCCTCACACAGTGAACAGTAGGTACCTACTCTTGACTATGTACGCTCAGGTCTTTTAAATTATACTCCGTTCAGATCCAATTCAAGTCCTAACCAAACTTGGAAACGACAATTTTTGTTGTTTCAATGCGGGAATCGAACCCACGACCTCCGAGTCGAGAGCCAAGCTCTAACCACTGGACCATGGAGGCATTAGTACAGTATGCTGCTACAGTTAAGGGTTTGTTACAAATATTTCAAAACTAAAGATGGCTATGGTGTGTCAAATGACAGAAAAAAATCATCCAAGAAGAAATTACGCCATCTTGGTTTTCACCATACCTCAAATGTCATCTTGATTTCACCATATTTAAAATGTCAAAATGGCCCCAAAAACTTCAAAAGTGTGCCCATTTAAGTTGGGACAGTTTTTGTTAAAGTTTGTGAGGATGGATGGATGTTTGTTACTCTTTCACGCAAATTCTACTGAACAAATTTTGATGAAATTTGGTATGGTAGTAATTTGAGGTCTGCATTAACACATAGGCTACTTTTTATCCCGAAAAAGTACAGTGTTCCCGTGGGATACTGTATTTACGCGGGCGGAGCCGCGGGCAAAAGCTAGTAATTTATACGTCTATGGGTTCTTACTTTCTTGTTTTTATTAGATTAAGATATTGGACTTTTATATCGACTTGAAAAGTCTACCTGAAGAAAATAAACTTTTGGAAGTATAGAATAATTATTATTTTTTATTATTATTAATTTATATTTGTAGTATTTATAGTAATATTAATCATGCACAAATCTCCCTAAATTTTCAAGTAGTTGTTGCGATTTTGGGAGTTTTTTTTTACTTAACTTTGGGGAGAAACATTTTTGAGAGGTGGTAACACTGCATCGTCGTCTCTCTAGTGACAAAACTACGCGAGAAGGAAAAGCCAAAGTTTTCGAATCTTCTCGACAAGTGTCGAGACTCCAGACAAAAAAAAATCAATAAAAGCTTTAAAACCTAGTTAATATAAATTACAATTTACAACGCAATAAATGTATGTTCGGATAACATTAGCGACCTCGTGCAATTGCTGCGGCCTGTGCCAGCGGCGTGCCCATATACAACTAAGGTTATTCGACTTATTTCTTTTGTGTCTTGAGGAAAAAAGCTTAATGTCGCTGCTTGTGTCATTACTGGGTTTGTCTGCTGAGCGGGCGAGAGCTCATTCATATGCGTTTTTACTCGTAGTGAAACAGGCTAACAGTTTTTACATGCATTCGTTTGTCTTTTTCCGTTTTGTTTCACTATTTCGTTACAAGTGACCAAACATGGGATTACGGTCCAATTCTCAAACGTTTCCTAAATTAAGAGGCTCTTATGTCACGAGCAGTCGGCGATCTAGGGGCTCATCACTTAATGTAGTAGGTACTATTTGACAATTTGGCGTTAAAATTCTTACGGGGCCTTATAAAACATTTACACACCTGATTAGCTATTCAATGTTTCTGTCTTTGTATGTCAACTTTTCCGACATATCAGACAAAAGACAGCAACATTGAATGAGGTGAATTACGGAACCCTAAAGTATGGAAGTTTCCTATCGACGGTGGCAAGCGAGTCGAATCCCTTACAATAATAGGTTATTCTTTTAGGTCCCCATTGTTTTATTCCTAGTTATTAATTTAACATATTATTGTAACACTTCTTGATCCTTGATCCCACTTCGATTAGGACATTCGCTTTTAGGATAATTAAATTGTAATTAAAATAAGTTTAAATTTAATAAATAATTAAACATTTTTTGTTTTTTTTTTTAAACTGTCGCAAACGTTTTTGGCGCAGTCGGTAGGATACTCGCGGGCCGGTTCGCTTGAGTAATTATCGTAATTACCATCACGCCTGGGTGGCTATCAAGCACCAGTTCGAGTATACCCATAATCTACGTGTGGCAGTCAGAGGAAGAGAATCCAGCAATCGATTCAACCAGAGACCAGAAAATGCAGTATATGTACACAACACCAGAATAATTCTCGTGTTGCCTCCTTTCTATCTCTAAGCCTATTTTAAGTTTTAAAAATTTATCACTCTTTAGCCTTTAGATCCCGAGAGCCTGAATCTTGGCAGGCGCGTCGGACGAGATTAGCAGATAGATTTAGAGATATTTATATTTCTATTATATAGAGAGATAGATATTTATATTTTAGATTTATTTAATTTAAATAATAAAATGGCACACGATCCAGATACAATATTTAAGGCCCTCCGCCTAGTGCCAGAATTTAATGGTAATCCTAATATTCTTACGCGATTTATTAAGATTTGCGATCAATTAGTATTTAAGTACGTTAGTAATCAGCCTGGTAGTTAATTTTCTAACCTTTGCTTGTTAAATGGAATTTTAAATAAAATAACTGGTTCCGCAGCTGCATGCGACCACCTACTATTGAAAAAGCACTTGAATATGTACAGGAAGAGCTTAACACTATGTATATGCATAATCGGTTTGATCCAAAATCATTTAAAATCGTTCACACATCGTTTAAACTTTACTCATCAAAATGTTTCTATGCCTAGTAATAATAATAATTTGCCAGTACCTTGTACTCGTAGGACAGAAACCTTTTACACATATTCCACAGCCTTTTAAATTTAATAATCATAATCAACACAGGCAACCCACACATACACAAAGAATGTTCAGTGCATCACCACCGAATTACAACCCCCGTAGTCACATGTTTAGGATACAGCCTAAAAATAATTTTGCACAAAGACCAATTCAAAATTCTAGCTCACAACCTCAACCTATGAGTGGTGTTAGCCACTTTATGACTCGACAGTTACCACCTACACAGCATATATTGACGGGACATAATTGGTATAAGCAGGGAAACCCTCCCCCGACAAATTATTTTAAAAGCAGGGAAATGAATTTTAATGACTGTGTGACTGACTCGACTGAAGATTACTATGGTAATGATCCTAGTTTTTTATATATATATAGTAGAATATCTGTGTGAACCTAAATATGAAAATCATGTTCAACATTCCACTACGTCACCCTTACAAAATAATACTGAAAATACATGTGATCAAGATTTTCAGAAAATTTCAAAATCCGACACCTTAAAATAGAAATTATTTGCACTCACAACGTCCCTATTGATTGACACCGGAGCTAACCAATCATTTTTAAGCCCCATTTCACATCACACATTCACACTATCACATTTAAGCCTCAGCTGTCAAACATTATTTTAAGAATTACCCTTTAAATTATGATCCCTTTGAAGTACGAGTTAACGTACATGCCAAATCTAGATGCAACTATTCTATGCCAATACCCAGTTTTAAAGAATTTAATAATACTAGTTATATAATATATATAACTAGTATTATTAAATTCTAAAAATATAAATTCTAAACATATATATAATAATACTAGTTATATAACGTTTTATGTATATTTCACGACTTTTTCGATGGACTCATAGGTACAGATTTATTAGATAAATAGGATGCGTTTATTATAAAAATAAAATCCTTACTACTAAAACTACTTCGAACCCCATTCTCGTTTACGATTCTTGTAACGTGAACTTATATGAAGATATAATCGCTCGTACGTCAAAATTATTAAAAATTCCTTTTAATTTTCATGGTGGAGACATACATAATTATATATATATATATATATATATATACATATATATATATATATATATATATATATATATATATGTATATATATATATATATATATATATATATATATATATATATATATATATATATATATATATATATATATATATAATACATCGAGAAACAAAAAAATGCAGGTTGTATAATTAGAGAATGCCTCACTACTGTTAAAAATGTATAGTTGAGATAATAACCCTATTAAAAATGATATTATATTCTCAATGGATAGAGCAGCCTCAGCAGAATTAAATAATTTTAAAACTAAATTATCCGATCAGCAAAAAAGAGTCAAAGAAATTTTAGCGCGTTTACGTACATAACACCTTAAATAAGAGGAAATAAAAAATTTAGAGTTACTTTGTTCACAATATGCCGACGTATTTTACTTAGAGGGAGAACCCCTTACTTTTATAAATAGAATAAAACATTAAATAATTACTACTAGCGAAATTGCTATTCATACCAAAACCTATAGATACCCGTATATACATAGAGAGGAAGTACAAGGACAGATAAATAAAATGTGACAGCAAGAAATAATAAGATCTTCGAATTCGGCATGGAGCTCGCCTATTTGGGTAGTGCCAAAAAAGGTAGACGCTTCAGATAAGAAAAAATGGCAAATAGTAGTTGATTTCCGTAAGCTTAATGAAAAAACAATAGACGACAAATATCCGATCCCTAATAGAAACGACGTATGAGATAAGTTAGGCAAGTATCAGTATTTTACAACTTTAGATTTAGCCAGTGGCTTTTACCAAGTAGAAATGAACCCTAAAGACATTCATAAAACAGCTTTCAATGTAGAACATGGATATTACGAATTTCTTCGATTGCCCATGGGATTAAAAAATTCTCCAGCAACTTTTCAGCGCGTAATGGACGACGTACTAAAAGGTCTTCAAAACTCTATTTGCTTGGTATATATCGATGACATTATTGTTTTTAGTACTTCACTTCAAGAACACATAATTAATTAGCAAAAAGTATTTCAGAGACTCCGCGAATATAATTTTAAAATCCAAATGGACAAATCCGAATTTTTCAAAAAAGAAACAGCTTTTCTAGACATAATTAGTTCAGATGGTGTAAAATCTAATCCATAAAAATTTGTGCAATTAAAAATTATCCTATACCTAAAACCACCAAGAAATAAAGCAATTTCTTGCCTTAATTGGTTACTATCGTAAATTTATTCCAGATTTTGCAAAATTAACAAAGTCAAACACTACTAAACTGGTAGAAAAATTATTTTAAATAACGAATACGTAACTTTTTTCGAAAAATGTAAAGTAGTGTTAACAAATGATCCAGTTTTGCAGTATCCCGATTTTAGTAAAGATTTTAACTTAACTACAGACGCTTCTAACGTAGCCATAGGCGCTATTTTATCTCAAGGCCCAATAGGATCTGATATAACAATTTGCTATGCATCTAGGACTCTTAATGACAGTGAGAAAAATTATAGTACCATAGAGAAAGAGCTTTTTGCAATAGTCTGGGCTACAAAATACTTTAGACCATATTTATTACGAAGGAAATTTAAAATGATTACAGACCATAAACCCTTACAGTGGATGATGACTTTAAAAGAACCAAATTCACCTCTTACACGATGGAGGTTACGTTTAAGCGAATACGGCTATACCGTTATTTATAAGAAAGAAAAAAATAATACAAACGCAGACGCTCTCTCTAGAATAGAAATACATGCAGAATAAACTAATTCACTAATGCAAGAAATAGACGAATTAAATTCATTGTTAGGAAATCCATCTAATACAATACGTAGGCCATCAAATTCTTCTACAATAACTGCTAGTGACAAATCAAATTCTTCAACAGTAACCGCAATAGAAAGGTCGAATTCTTCAACTATGACGGCACATAGTAGTAATGAAAATCCCATCCTTAGCATACCCATAACTGACGATCCTCTTAATAAGTTCCATAGCAAATAATTATTACATTAGTATACGGAGTAAAAAGAAAACCAATAGTAACTAAGCCATTCGAAAATTATACAAGAGTTAGTATTCAGGTAGATAGAACAAATTTAGAATTAAACTTAATTAATGCAGTTAAAGAATATATTACTCCTAAAATTAAAACAGCGATATAACTTAAACCCCTTTCAGAAATGTATACTATTATACCAATTTTACAGAATAAGTTTAAAAGTTCTTCAATGAATCTTGTTTTAGTTAAAAAAAATAGAAAATGTTAAGGAATACCTAAGGCAGCAATAAATAATTAAGCATTATCATGACGGTAAAACAAATCACCGCGGAATTAATGAAACTTATTTTTTCTTTATCTAGGAACTACTTTTGGCCAAATATTGAAACCGAAATAACTAAATTTATATCAGAATGTGTAATATGTGGACAGGCCAAATATGATCGTAACCCCGTTAGACCTCAATTTAATGTTGTGCCTCCAGCTACGAAACCCTTCGAAATTATTCACATGGATTTACTGACTATAGAGAATGTAAAATATGTTACATTCATTGAGGTTTTCACTGAATACGGACAAGTATATTACCTACGTGATGGAACAGCGATTAGTATATTACAAGCTGTTTTAAAATATTGCACACACCACGGTCAGTAGTAACTGACCATAGTTACAGATAATGGAACAGAATGTACAAATCAGTTATTTAACGAATTTACCCGACTTCTCAAAATTAAACACCATAAAATTTTAGCACACTCACCTAACGATAATGGAAATATAGAAAGATTTCACTCAACCCCTCTAGAACACATTACACTTCTAAGATTACAACATAAACATAATCCTGTAGTCAACCTTATGCCCTATGCATTAATAGCTTACAATAGTTCTATACATAGTTTTACCAGATGCAGACCTTCTGACCTTTTGAATGGACATTTTGACCCGAGAGACTGCTTAGACATAGACATAACTCAAAAAATGTTACAACAATACTTACAAATTCATAAAGAACAAATGCAAAAAGTCTATGATATAGTTAATAGTTCATCTCTCAGCGATAGATAAACTTTAATAGAAAATAGGAATAGAACACGTGAACTTGAAATAGAATATGCACCCGGTCAACAGATTTTTATTAGAAATCCATCAGCAGCTAGACAGAAAACAGCCCTACGTTACACACATGATACCGTTCTTACAGACTTACCTATACACATATACACAAAAAGGAAACGAGGCCCCGTTGCAATATCTCGTTTAAAACGGATACATAAAGCACCAAATTTGTTGCTGGATACTCACGTTGATGCTAATGATAATACCCCTGGCACATCTTTAAGAAATCAAAATTGAAAGTCTTGATGATGGACCTGATGATGGACCTGGACTAATACCGTATACACTTGGAAAAATGAAGATTACTTCACATTACCATACATTTATTCAGTATATAAAACTTGACGAAATAGAAGACAAAATTCATACTTTACAAGACCAATTACGAAACTTTGGGAACCGATTGACTAGTGACACTTTAATAATAAAACTTTTGGAGGAAAATGAAGATAAAATAAGTAATGAAATGAATAATCAATTAAGTATAAGTAAGGAATGGATTACGAAATATAATAATGTATTGACGCAATTCGAAGATAATCAAAGTAAAATTAATAGTACTTTAATGTCAATTCTAGATAGTAACATGATTAATGATTTAAGTTTAATTAAATAAGTATGCAAAGTTTGCTCAGCTATTAGTAATTTTAACAGATAATATAGATGATTTATTAAATGTGTTATTAACAATAGAAAATAGTTTAGCATTTGTTCATGCATTGAGCATGAATCATTCGATGATTAGTATAGATGATTTAGGTTTAATGGTTAATAAAGTAAAATCTATTTACGGAGAAGATAAAATTTTAAATTAAAAATTAAGAAATTACTATGACGTTATAAAACCTGATTCCTATTATTCTAATACACAAGTAATTTTCATATTTAGATTTCCTATTATTTCTAAGGATAGTTTTACTTTATATAGATTAGCAGTGATACCAAATAGGAAGGCTCAGGTTCTCATCCCGCCCTCTCCTTTCATTGCAACTAACGAGATGTCGTTCGTGTACATAGAGGCTGAATGCCCGAAGTATAGTAACTGGTATCTCTGTAAAATAGAATTTAATCACCGTCTCCGAACAAAAATAGATTGTATCCACGACCTTATCATCAACCAAGTTCTAAGGGAATCATGCCACTTAACTACCATAAATCTTCTACGAGACTCTATGGAAAAATTAGACGACATGCATTATCTAGTATCATTCCCACCCGAAGAAAAAGTACAGATTTCATGCAACAACCAGGAGTTCACTAAGCTGAAAGGAAGTTACCTATTATCTATCCCAGTTAAATGTAAAATAATAACCGAAGACTTCACCATAGTCAGTGAGAATAATGAATTGAAAGGATGGCCCCTGAAACTAATGAAGATTCCAGATAACATCGCTCGCCTAGACACAACTTTAAACATATCTTCAGTAAATCTTCAAGGACTGCATAGGAGTCAAGAAAAGGAATAATATAATGCAACAACCACTAAGAATAGATCATGGACAGAATACAGCTAGAATATACCATACCACTATATCATTATATTTGCTGTTATTAAGTACAGGTGTACTCATAATCGTATTATACTTCTACAAAATGAACAAAAAGCCAGAAAAGCCGCATAAAGAAGATTAAATAGAAGATGGCAATAGTGACGAAAGCCCGGAAATTAAAAATATACCGGCAACATTTTCACTCCGTGTTCTCAAATAGTTGCCTTTCTAGGGGTGGAAGAATTATAGAACCCTAAAGTATGGAAGCAGCTGACTCCGCAAATCTCTAAGTTTCCCATCGACGGTGGCCAGCGAGTTCGCCGAATCCCTTACAATAGGTTATTGTTTTAGGTCCCCATTGTTTTATTCCCAGTTATTAATTTAATATATTATTGTAACACTTCTTGATCCCACTTCGGTTAGGACATTCGCTTTTAGGATAAATAAATTGTAATTAAAATAAGTTAAAATTTAATAAATAATTAATTTTTTTTTGTTTTTTAAGTTTGTCGTTTAAGTCCTCTGACTGTCGCCAACGTTTTGGTGTGTAAATATTTTTATTAGTAGAGGTAGTAGGTTTTACAGTAACAAACGTAGGTATATTAAAGAAAAAGAAACAGATTTAGTAAAACTATTACTTAAACTTTTTTGCTAACTGCTGCTGGAATACGTGTTCCTTGGTGCTTGGAGTAACTGCGCCTGTTTAAACTAGGAGTTCATTTTTCTTGACTTAATTAAAAACAGCTGCAGCTATTGTACTTTACGAGCTTCTTTTGTAAAATAGAAATAATATTATTTGGTGTTCGAGTTCAAAAGTACATTTATAAGAAAACAATCGCGCAAGTTGGTAACAAAAGACGTCCTTTAAACCGCAGAACTACTTCCCCGATAATAATTGTTTCCTTTCAGCGATAGTCGGCGAGCCCGGGAGCAATTTCACGCTCGAAAATAGTCGAGGATCCAACTTCACTTTGTTGCTTTAATTGTTTTAGGCGCTTTAAAACGCAAAATCTTACATACTCCGATGTTCTAATCGTGTTCGCTAATTTCGTTGCGGAGTTTTTTTACTTAAAATAATTCTACTAGCGTGTTCGGCTGTGGGAAATTTGTTATAAAACTCGGGGCAAGTCCGAACGTGCTCTGTACCTATCGATTGCAGCTCGCGTCTCGGAGTTAGCTGCAGTCTGCAGCAGTCCAGGTGCCTGACATATATTCCAACTTGAATATTTTAAAAACCCGTAAAATATGTTTTACTATCGAGTATCGCGTCAACAGAATATGAAAGTATCCATCTGGTACTGGTACCAGCAGGTGATACATATGTCCTTCTTTTCTGAATATTGCGCGATGAAAATATATATTCACCCCCTTACAAAAATATATTTATACAGTCTATAAGTTATACAATGTTTTGTTCTTGTCAGTCAAGGGACTTTTCCAACGTATAAGACAAGGACAAAACATTGTAAAGCTTCCTCTGTGTAAATATTTTTATTAGTAAGTGGGCTAGTATCTACCAACATGACGGTAATGAAATTTTTAACATACGAGTACCTACATATATTATTTGTATTCTAAAATATAAATTGGGGGTATAAAATAATAGAAGCAAAATAGTTGAAACCACCGCCACAGGCAACACAGGCAAACGCAAGCGGCAAGACCCTACCGCGATGTAATACATTTTATATTATGTGTACGTAAATTATTTTTGATCTTTCGCTGACCTGATAGTTTATCATCGGAAGTGGTTTGTAAGGCTGACCCCACATTAGGCGTTCGCGTTCCTCGGGCATGTAAGTGGCGCGAGCAGCGCCCGCATCGCTGGCACGCAGCGCGCTCGCGGCGCGCACACAGCGCCCGCATCGCTGACACGCCCGAGGAACGGGCACGCGCTCACGCTTATCAAAACACATTGCCACATCAGTTCATAATCACAGATCTTGTACCATCATGGCGTCATAAAACGACCACAAGCGTGTGAGCTGCGATGTGGGAGGCAGATCACGGTCGATGCAAACTGACGACGGTAGCTGTCGCGCGCTACCGCGAAGAAGAAGAGTACCGCGTATGAAAATTGGGAATATTCCCTACCAATATCATCTCACTATTGTTAAGGACTCGTGTTATACTCTGTTTAAATCCAATTTGATCTTAACGTAAGCAAAAAGATAAATTTTCGATAAAACTTATCGTTGTATCTCTTTCTTGCATTATCATTGTATTTCTTTCTTGCTTGTTAAATAGTGTCATTTGGATTGGTACCATTAGGTATAGTGTAGGTACCTACTTGTTGTTAAGTAATTAATGTAACTACTTTTGTTTACATTTACATTAAGTTGTATCTGAACGGAATATAATTTTCTGTATCGGTTATGAATATCCTTAAAATTGTGTAGCGATAGTGCGCCACAGCTTTTTCTAGCGTTCCCGATCCTTAAAATCCCCAACCCCCCTTGGGCCTCTGGTAACCTCAATCACTCGACGAAACCCAGCGCAAGCGTTATTTCACGCCGGTTTTCTGTGAGGCCGTGGTATTTATCCGGTCGAGCCAGTCCATTCGTGCCGAAGTATGGCTCTCCCACGTAAAACTAGCTAAGCTTGGTAGCCAGTTTGCGCCGACCCTTACAGGTAGAAGGGTCAGCTGTGTCCGATCCGCCGCGCCGGTATGTAGATTATGAATTTGAATACGAAGATACCTCCAATTAAAAATGCTTTAGAACGAGCTCAGGTATTAATTGATATCGGAGAGACGACACGTTTAAGCAAACGTGTCGTCTCTCAGATAATGAAATATCCCTCAGATAATGAAATTTCGTGAGAAAGCTTTCACGATTCTGAATTTGTCGTAACCGAACTGTATAGTGTCTTATCTATTTTTACCCGACTACGGCAAAGCCAAAATGAAGAGTAATAATTTAGGCAGTATGTATGTATGCTTGTTCCACCATAGCGCCTAAGCTTCTGATTCCGATCTTAATAAATGAGGTCGCAATAGATACGTAAATAGCCCGAATAACATAGACTACATAATTTACGTAGTCTATTCTCTGTTTCTACAAATGAACGTAGACAAGAGTAATTGTTTAAATCAACACACATTTCATACGACTGGGTACTGGTCTGAGCATGCATATTGCATATAGTTATTAAGACGCTGCCGCAAGCATGCCGCATGCTAAAGGATAATCCAAAATTATTTCTAAGAAATTACAAATTTACTCTGAATCCAATACGATTGGAAGGTATCGTGGTGTTCGGGCCACTCGGGCCTCGGGGGCGTATTTGCCCAGGTGGCTATGCTTTTCACATGATACGCCGAATTTTGGCTACCCGTCCCGGAATCAAATATATCAAATTTATCATAAACACACAATTTATATATAAGGTCTCCGAAAATCAATTCCGGATACTTCGGGCATATGATTCACTGCTTGTGTAAAGACGTTTAAGCAAAAAATATTTGTCAAACTCAAAGTAAAAAACCATCTCGTAAATTTCGAGCAGGACTATTATTTTTCTACCTAAACGTCTTCACCTAAACGTCTAACCTAAGCAGTAAATCATGTAGCCGAAATATCCGTAATTGATTTTTCTAGACCTTATATATAGAGGAAACTGGGGACACTAGATCCTCGCTTTTTTAACCTTCTTTCCTAGTTCCTACATAGGTTAAGGTCCTATTAAAAAAATGGCACTGTAATACCTAGAATTTATCCGGCTTCAAGTATATTTGAAGTTTAAAAATTTCAAATTTAATATCAGTATCATTGTCAATAAGGGTTTTTGGGTTTTTTGACAAATCGTCATGTGGTCATCACTTACACTGGTGGTGTAAGTGATATCAAAAACGGTCAATAAGAATAGTCGATTCTTTTTCTGTCACCAGGCGGCGCTCGGTAGCACGACGGTCCTTGTCGTGTCAAAAAGCTGTCAGATATCATGAATTTAAAACCCTCATTGTGATGTATGAGAAGTGTGAACTGTGGTCTGTGAACCTGTGAACCCCTAACTTGTATTGTCATGTTGAAATTTTCGTTGATATTTTCACGTAGTTTCGTAAAGGTAATCCAGAAACTCCAAAAAATTCTCCATGCTTCTCTTTAAATAAGTATCCCTCTGTAATTGCGTAATTGCTTCAAATAATTCCACTCTGTTTATAAAAAGAATTGATATAAATGTCGAAAATAAACGCCTCCTGAGGTACCTTAAGTTTGACAGTTGATTCCTCGACTCGCGTATGTTGAGGACATTTTGTCGAACTAATGATACAATTTTCGTGGATTGAGGTTGAGTCGAGTGGAGAAAATCTCGAGGAAACAACTTATGATACGGGTGTAAGAGTTTAAACTATTATTACTCTATTTGCATGCGGGGTTTTAGTATTAACTTTACCTTATCATTTTTCACATTTATCATTAAAGTAGATTTTGTTAAATATTCTTAATAAACAAAACGAAAGATTGATGGGAATTCATTTCAAATTCATACATACAACTTAAATATAGTTTCTTTGTAACTGTTAAATCAGAATAAAAACATACAAAGGTAAAAGTTAATTGCAACAAAAATAATTTTTCGTTCAACATTTAAAAATGTGCCATACCTGACGATTCTTCGCATTTAGAAAAGTTTGACGTAGCCACTGTAATGTAGGTATTGCTGTGTGACTGGTCTACCTTAAGGATCAAGTGTTCCTCTCCTGACTCCTCCCGTATTCAAATATTTATAATTATTGCAACAAAATTCAACTACTACATTGTTACCCATGGACGCATTGTCTTATGCGGGATTTACATGGGTCGCTTGTCTCCGTGGGACGAAAGGCGGAAATCGACTAATGTAAATCCCACATTGATTTCATATAAATCCCCCATTAGACTTTGTTTTGGAACGAAGTTCCTTATCGCGCGTTGCGAAAGGGGGCTAGACGGAAAAAATTAAGACCAAAAGTTGTAACGACACTTTTTGCTATAGTTGTAAGCCGTGCGGCGTGCGCGTGTTTCTCTGTCTGTCTCTCTCTCTCTCTCTCTTTCTCTCAATTATTACTAAAATTGAGCCTACTGATTAAGTTTATATTACATTATATTTATTAATAAAAATATTATTATAACTTAAAAAAAATAAAATTTTATTACAATTCCATCACTAATTAATCGAAAGGAACTTAGTTCCATCCGGGTGTCCCTTGACACCTCTCAAGTTTTTATTATTAACGTCGCGGATGAATTAATATTCCATTCTTATCGAATTAATTTTTTTCTAAATATAATTTCAATTTTATGTGCCTGGACAGGCATTGAGGCCAGTTACCGTCATCCGCTAGAGTATGCTATGAGAAAATAACCAAAAATTTCCCCTCAAATACATCCTTTCAAAATACAATCCCGAAAAAATGCTTAGCCGATCGCTAAAACTAGTAATAAGCTGGCCTGACTGAGCTGTTTACTGTGAGTCCCGATACCGGCGCGTGCTCGAGAGCCCAGCGCGGCGACCGGCGACCCAATTACTCCCCTTTGATACTGAGGAATCTCAGCATCGTCGCATCGAGATAACACTTTGACGACGTTGTATAGAACAAACCTATACCAGCTATTAAAAAAACAAAGTTAAAAAAATTAAGTTAGCCACGAATTGTCAAGCTTGCTGCTGCGAGCTGATGATGATCAATTAATTATAGCTAAGCACACTCGATCATGTCAGCTTTCAAACAAAAAAAAAGAAGATCCAAAACGGTTCATGCGTTTGGGCGCTACGATGCCACGGACAGACAGATACGTCAAAGTTATAACACCCCACTTTTTGCGTCGGGGATTAAAAATAAGATAAATCTAAGTCTTACGGGAACCGATTTTGATAGGATAGAAGCTTAAGTGGTAATGCACGCTATAAACTATCTGCTATCGAATTAGTTAATAAGTATAGTAATGAAAGGGTGATAAACATACATCCACCTACATACAAACACACAAATTGCTCTTAAATCATTCAGTCTATTGGTAAAATTAGCTATGTAGTATATGATACTTTGTACCCATGCAGTATGCATGTTCTAGGATGTCCCAACAGTATTAAAGCCACCTCTTTGACAAGACACAGGACTAAACAGTCGGAGTTTGCGATAAGTGTCAGGCTCCAGTTGGCGCGAACGTCGCACTAGCAGCGTTACTGCCGCCCTCGCCTGTCTCAACTCCGGCTAACGTGTGAGATGAGTTTTAATCCGCTTAAGGCGCCGCAGTGGGCAGGCGTGGGGGCCCGAAATAGCGCCGCGAGTGAAGCGCGCATCGACACGTGACTACGTGAGTCACTGTCGCCGCTGGCCGCGTGCCAGAGTGTGTAGTCACACCCCGATCACTCACAAATTGCCAGTCGGGCAACTTAACACCCTATGAAATAGCCATCGAGCAACTTCTTCACTAATTGTCGAAGATCAGGCAATTCCGATACATACCTATTGAACAGGATCGGGCAAGTTCTAACAAGTTTACGACGATCGGGGAATTCCGATCGGGCAACTCCTTTGGATACAAAGTGCCTAAGTTCGAGCAACTTCATGAATTGCCAAAGACTCTTTCACAAATTCTAACGGTTGGGCGATTTCTTCACAAATTGCCCACGATAAGGCAGTTGCCAACGATCGGGCAAATTTTTTGAAATCACATAAACTTCGACGATGATCTGTCAACTTCAGCACCAGTTGCCAAAGATAGAGGAACTCCTGCAGAAATTGGCCGTACTATATTTTCACAAATTGTCAACGATCTCGCAAGTCGCAACCCATTCACAAATCGTCCACGATCGGGCAGCTCCTCCATAAATTTTCGGAGAGTATGTAACAGGGATTAATTTGCCATCTGAAAGAGTTGAACTAATTGAATCTCAAGGAATTACGTTTTAAATATCGACGGTTCAAGCGATTTGCATCCCGTCCGCGCGCCGATTTACTGTTCTTATTAATTGATCGCTTTAACATCTCCAAGTCGTTTTTACTGTTGTCGTAATGGATTATATAGTTTTTTTTACGTAAGTCACGTAAAAAAAAATGGTCGAATTTCAATTGTTTTACAATTAACTTGTAAAACAAAAAAATGTAAAATACAATAAAGTCCTTTAAAATTTGATTAAAGTCAATATTTGCCGGATGAATTGGCGTACATAAAATAATTTTCAATTTGACTGATTGCTTCTGACCTGAAATTTTTAGTTGAGGGTATCCGTATTATAAATCTGCTAACCATTGCTTTTAAACCTTTCCCTCCCGCACCCCTCTCAAGTGAACATATATAAAGGCCGATATTTTTTAAGATATATGAAAATGGGTTATAGATGGTTTATGAACATATTATCTAACATCGAATAGACGATAAAAAAAAAATGATGCAACATGCCTAATTGTACCTAGTTCATAACGCGTAACATAAAAATGGGTTTGAAACAAATGAAGTCTACATACATTCCATTAACGTATCGTGTGTGGACTTAATTTGTCCCAATCCATTTTTATAAGCTACCGGGCTATACTTACGTCAGAATTAACTAACTAGCGAACAATAAATATGTTCTTGTGAAGCTTAATATTGTTATCCCTAGTTAAGCGTAACTTCATTACCTTACCTACAGAGTACAGATACAGACATGTTCGTTATAAGACTGTGCAATTACAGCAAGGCAAACATCGATTAGCGTAATAAATATTTAGGAGGCAGCGCTGGGGCCTCGGGCCTAGGGGCCTTCAGGGGCACAGAGGCCTCGCCTAGGGCCCCGGGCAGTTTACTGACACGCGCTCTGATGAAGGATAATCAACTTACTTTGTTGGAGCTCATACTGTCTGTTTGCGATTTCATATTTAGCAATCACTATTTTGGGTTTGAATTACTCATAACTCATATTTGCTATGATAATAGTATTACTTCGTAAAATATTTTAAGCTACAATATTTTCATGAAATATAAAGTATGGCCACTAAGGAAAGTTTTAAGCTATGTTGGTGAAGAAGATTTTTGAGAGGTTTGGTATAAACTTGATCAAAGTGTGGGTGATCCTCTAGAGGCCGAATTTTAATCAAAAATTTATAAAGTAATATCACTAACAAAGTCCCGTTGCGAAAATCTCTTACTTATTTTTTTTGATAACATTTTATACGCCTACTCTTTTAATACCTATTCTTTTTACTATTTGTGCTTTATTTTTTGTATTTTTATTTTAATAGAGTATTCGATGAAATAGAGCTAGCTAGCTAGTTAGCTACATTTTTTAATTGTTGAAATAAAAAGGTATTACAGAATGAACCGAAAATGTAACAGTAAAATGAAACAATAACCAGTAGGCTCGTCTCTAGAATACAACGCACGAGATATTCGTTAGAAGGTATATTTGTAAACTTTTACTTGGGTATTATTATTAAGACTAGAAAATTGTACCTATCAAACCCACCCAGGTAGTGTGTGTTACTAAAGTCAAAGTCAACATTTTTTATTCCAAATAGGTATTTTTATACACTTTGTGAACGTCGGTCTACATGATGCCTACCACCGGTTCGGGAACTGGCCCGGCGAGAAGAACCGGCGTAAGAAACTCGCGCGGGGCCTTTTTTTCATTTTCCATCTTTTATCAAAAAGATGGAAAATTGTTCTTTTAAAAATATTAATAAGGCATATATAATAATGTTATGACTAAAAGTACATAACAAGAGTGCAATAATATATGTAATTTAGAAGTAGCCATGCAGGGGGCCACCTCATTCCCAAGGTGCTATCATTCATAAAATCATTAACTTTATAATAGGCTTTAGCACACAAACGTTCTTTAACTATTTTTATAATTTATTGATTGAAAAATGTTGAAAGCTTTCTGGGATCTTATTGTATAGGCGTATACACTGGCCTTTAAACATTCTTTACTGTACTAAGTAGTCACTGGTACATCAAGCTTATGCTTATTTCCGGTATTTCTATTGGGGTTGTCACTTTTCTTTTTGAATAGGTTAATTTTTTTTTTAACATATAATACATTTACTCTTTCCAAGATAGTGTGTTGTTCTTATTTTTATTAGTTTTAGTGTTATTTTTATAAACAAATGTATGTATTTCTAAGCCATATTTAAAAATGTTACCTTTTTCCACGTCAACTTTAACTGTGCAAAATATCATACTCCTCTGTTTGCTCAATTCTCGTAACACTGTACAGAAAGTTTCTGCTTCACGTATTGATATTATAATACTGCTTATATCTTTTGCAAAAATTGCTACGGCTCCAGCACGATAGTTCACCCTCGTTGTAATAACGAAGTTATAAACCTAACCTAACTGTAATCCTAACTTCTGTACCACTTTATTGCAATTCGCCCCAACACTATACAGCTAGTAACGATTCGGGAGACACCCTGAAATGATTCCCGTTACTTTGTCCCCAGAACAAAACTAATCGGGAAATTTGTAAAGTGCAAACATTAACTCAGATTTGAATTATGATAAGGACTTCGTGAGGTCAGTTGGTAACTGGTAGTTATTATAAAATTTTAAGTTATTTGATGGCATAAACTTAAATCTTCTTTGTGCTCCTACTATTATATGTTTGTTTGTCTTTCACGCAAAAAATACTGAAAGCATTTTGATTAATTTTGCTATTTAAGCTCTGGATTAACGCACAGCCATTAATGTATCCTGCAAATGTACAGTGTTGATATGGGATACATTGTATTGTAATTTATTTACGCGGACTGAGCCGCGGGCAGAAGCTTATAAGGGTTTATAAATCTTCTGTGCGTGTGTTTGTAATTGAACTCTTGCTAAACGGCTGTACCGATATTGATGAAATTTTTCCTGTGTGTTCAAGTGGATTCGAGAATGGTTTGGATTTGAAAACGTCTATCAGTACGTCAAAAATTTAAATTCTAAGGCGGTACGAAGTTTATCGGGCATATTATGACGTAATACAGCTAGTATTACGTCATAATATGCTCGTAGCAATCGTGATGCTTTTACACGCCCGGCAAGCTATTTGACAAGCAAGAAAAGGTTAATATAAATCCATGCTTACCAAGCCGCTTGCCTAGCGTGTACAGGGGCTATTACGTCATACGAGAATCAATTCGTATTTTACGGCAAATTTATGCATGTTTGAAGAAACTGCAGCTGGTACTGGGCTGGGGAACACTCAACCCGCGCAGCAGTTCTATTATCTGCAGCTACAGATTTAGGTATTATATATATATCTGTAGATGTGTTGTGGGGATCGTGGGCTGACAGAACTAGTGAATGTGGTTATTTACGGCAAAATGTTAGTAGCACTTCGATTGTACGAGTACAATGTACGAGTCAACGAAAAAGTCCAGAAGCAGATTATTTTTAGGGTTTCGTACCCAGGGGGAGACACCCTGTTACTAATACTCCGCTGCCCGTCCGTCTGTCACAAGGTTTTATACACTTAAACGTATATTTCTATTGCCGCAATGACAACAAACACTAAAAACAGAAAAAAATAAATATTAAAGGAAGGCTCCCAACAAACGTGATTTTTTGCGAGAAACCAGTTTTGTTACTAAATTACTTGGTGCAGCGCGAGTGGTGTGCAGGCCACGCTAGAGTTACTTGGCACTTCTGTTTATGTTCTCTAAAGTTAAGAGTTATGGCGGTGGTCCAGCCTTACAGACTAGATACACTGTGCCCAGGTTCTAAGGTGATTTGTCGGTAGTTCATCTATTCATTAGCGCTATTGGTTTCTGGACAACAAAATGATCATTTAAACATAGTTTAATTTTAACTGACCAATGATGTCCGGTTATCGATTCCATAACTCGTAATTATTGACACAGCTGCTGATAGATGTCGCTGACACAAGAATATCGAGAAACTTTAAAAGCTCATTTCATTCCCAAAGTATTAAATGTTTTTCATAAAACTAGTTAACTTACCGACTTACAGCAAAACAAAATATGTTTTTCCACGATTTTGAAAAAGATTCATCTAGTGACTACTAGATAGATGTTTTGGGTATCAGTGCCAGATAAACTTAGTTTAACTAGAGAATATATAAAATCTTTAGAAACCGGGCATGATTCAGCCAGCCACAGCTGTTTAACAATTATCACACGAACGGTAAAT
Organism: Phengaris alcon alcon; assembly: GCA_037179445.1. Taxonomy (NCBI): domain Eukaryota; kingdom Metazoa; phylum Arthropoda; class Insecta; order Lepidoptera; family Lycaenidae; genus Phengaris; species Phengaris alcon. Next base: position 1,887,780 of record JAYRCH010000308.1, read on the forward strand.
AATATTGTGACTGTAAAAGGGGTTCGTGACCCCTTTCTTATCTACCCCTTCAATACAGTTCCAATATTTTCGCATTAATTCAGGCGTTTTCTAACTACATTTCACGCTTCGTTAATCACGTCACGCTTATTGTTATGAATCATACCGTGTTTGTGCGAAATAAAACTTATGACGGTGTCACGTACCTTATGAACAATTTAACATTTTAACACGATGTTTTTATTTTTGTAAGAATCTACGTGGGATAGGTCTAAGGGTCAGTTCACACCGCGGCGATGCTACTGCATTTTTAAGATAGCTATTCAAAATGGAACTTTATTCACTACACAAAAAGATACACGTTTCATATGACATCAGTCATACATTGCTCTTGCGCTGTACAGCGCGGTGCAATATGCAAATACGGCTAAAATGTGATATCGGTTTACGGGGGAGGGTGGGGGAAATAATCGTCTTGTACGTGCGTGAGGAATACGCGAGTGAATATTTGATGGAGACGCGCGACGCGACGCGTACACCCTGCTACGTAATGTGCCATAAACACTCGTTGATTTGTGCCTTTGAATAAGGTGTCCATGACTGTATAATGTATTGCTTTTGCGTGTTGCATATTATGTAGGAAGTTTTCTTGTGTTTTTTTAAACATAATGATAAATAATATCTATATTGTTTTAAACACAGATTATACAGATACTCCCATAGAACGTTTTAAATTGACGACCTGCTGAGTACCGGTCAATGTAGATCCCACCAAAAACATATTCATGTCAAAATATTGCCAATACTCGCACTGTCAATAAAGTTATCAGATCTCATGTAAAGCCAAGCTTCTGACTCTACACGCCCTAACTCTACAAGACTAACTACACAAACTCGACACCTCAGTCAAGATTTGTGGCTTGGCCATTTCGCTACATTTTGGTACTTGGGCGTGAGGTAAAAAATTCTCTGACTTTTTCTGTTATACTACTCTTGTAGGAACGAAACAAAGAAACGGCCAAGCCACCTATCTTGGCTAAGTTGTAGAGTTTGTGAAGTTAGTATTGTAGAGTCAGAAGCTTGGCTTTACATGAGATTTGATAACTTTTGGCAGTGTGTGTCTTAGCAATATTTTGACATGAATATATTTTCAGTGGGATTTAATTTCTTTTTGTAAGTTGTTACGACAATATTTTTCGTAAGTCGCCAGTAAATGTCAAATGCGTGTGGCTCAGCTATTAAGCGTCAGACGTCAGAGTTTGTTGTTGTTGTTTGTTTGTTGGAAAATAATTGGTCGCGTGTTCGAATCCCGGTGTGATGTAATTATTTTTAATTTTATATATGTATTTTGAATTATAAACTATACTATATTTATTACCTCCGAGCAAAGCTCGGTCTCCCAGGTACTTACTCTTTTTCGAATCATTCGATGAATAATTTGTTAATGAGTCTATTATCTTATAAGTATTATGTTTGCAACACACCGATAGCGTGATGCAGGGTCGAAGCGCTGACATCTATCGGTAGCATTAAGTACAGCTTGAATACACATCATTGATATTTGATATTCTATTTATTAGCTATGTGTTTTCCTAGATGGCGCTTTTTACCAGAATTTATTTTCTTCTAAGTGAATCCTGTAAATAGATGATTTACAAAAAATAAAAAGTATGTAACTGTTTTATGGCCTTATATTATAACGTGCTGTGCTTTGACATTCCTATTTACTTCAATTAATTAATAATCGTTTTTATGATAACTCATAATATTTTTAAAGGTTTGTTAAAGCGCCATCTATCGCGTATATTATAAACTATGTCAGTTATGTCGTCGTTCGTAGCTTCGATTGAAAACTAATAATTATAAAGATAATTGACGTAATAGGTGTAATAATTATTTCCCGAGTATTATTTAGTAATTTCAACGGATAATTATACATAAAGGTAGTATTAAATTACTAAAGAGGAGTTCGTACACAACTATTTAAGATGAAGTACGTTAAAATATGTCAATAAAAATTAAAAATGCTTATTGTTCTGTAAATGCTTATTTTTTTGTTGTTAATAAAGGGTTACATGGTTATTATATTACATTTTATTGTTATTATTTACAACACGGATACCTACACCAATTCTCAGACCTCTAGCGTCAAAATTTGCGGAAGTCTCATACAAACTTTCATCCCCTAGTTTAAGAGGTGGGCGGATAAATTTTTCAATTTTGACAATTATTATTATGTTAGTTGTGAACCTACTAATACAACTTTACGTACCAAATTTCAGCTTTCTAGGACATTCCAAAGTACGATATAATTTTTGATCATCAGTGAGTCAATGACGAAATCAGGGGTTTTTAGATATCAATAAAATGTAAAGTCTAAAGTCCGCTACTGGGAACATATCCTGAAAATTTCATTCATCTGGCTCGCCTTGGCAGTTCTACCATGCCCCTAGATATTACAACGTGTGAACCTATTACCTATACCTACTATATAATAATATAGAATACCTATTTTATATTAATTCATGATTTGGTTTAAAGAAAGATATAATATGACCCAAAATTTTCTCCCTTCTAACACCCCATTGTTTGTTAGCGATATTACTGTAATAATCTTCAACCCTCAGCTCTCGGTAACTCTTAGGTGCAGGTGCAGGTGTAGGTTAGTAGGAGTAGATGTAGTAGGTGTATTTGTTAGTAGTTATTTCTATATTCATAGTTAAGACAGACCATCGTCTGCGGGGTGTGGGTAATATGCTGCAAAAGTGACAATCATTATTCTATAAGTATCACTGCCGTAAGCCCCTACTTATCAAGCTGCTTGGCTAGCATGTGCGAATAACTTATAGCCTGTTTATCACCTAAATTCTTGAATCACTAAGATTTTGTAACCGAATTTAAAATGCTTGTGCTGGCACTATTTAGTATGTATCGCTAATGTTTTTTCTGCTTGTCGCAGGTGTGTCGGCGGTGTGCGGGGAGGGGCGGGGCACGACGGGGGAACATGCGGGCAGCATGAAGCTGTGGAAGAGCCTCAAGGTCTCCATCGGCAAGGAGCAGGGCCCCGGCTCCGGCGGCCCCGGCGGCCCCGTCGCGCACTGGGGCCCCCCGTACGAGCTCGATGGTGAGTCGCACTGCTTTTATTTACCAACGCTTAGATTAATAACATCTAGATCGATAGTCTTCATCAGCGTCAAACGCATCGTAAAAAGTGAAGCAAGCAAGGGATAAATATAGGCCGTAGGCATTATATACTTACTTACTAAATATTAAATAACTTTGTTTTAGTTGCAACTAAGAAATTTATGTCCCAATTTTCATAGTCTAGTTAGCTATGAAAATTGAGACATAAATTTGTTATTACTAGTAACACTTTCCCGATTCACAATAGGGCAGCAAGATGGCGACATAATATTATTTTATTTTAAAATGTTTTAAATATTTGGCCTAATACAAGTCAAATTGTAGTACTTACAATTTACATATTTATTTATTTATTTTATTAGGTTTGTCAACAATTGATTACACGTGATACATTTAAAAAATAGAATTAAAATCACAATTAAACGTATATCAATTTCTTAAAGACAAACACAACCTGCATAAGTAATTAAAACACATTACAAAGAATTAACATTAAAATAAACAAGAATCATGTATTACAATTCGCAAAAAAAACCTATATTACTAAAATTGATACAAACCTTCTTTAAAATTAAAAAAATAATAATTAAAATACCAAAAAAAAAACAATAAAATCATTGATAAAATAAATAAAAAAAGAAACCTAATTGTAATTACAAAATAATTAATAGTGACAAAAAAAGAAATCTAATTGTAATTACAAAATAATTAATATTGAAAGAATGACATTGATTTTTTAGAACGATTTCAAATTTTAGTAAGACTTAAGATGATCTCTTAAATGATGGAAAAAAGACGTCGGAGAATCGAAGTGCAAGTCCAAGACATTACAGCATTCATTCATTAATCCTGACATTCGAGTCAGAGGAGAGTTCATGCCAAGATTTGTTCTCTTTGGCTGGCAGTAAAGAGGTGTTATAGGATCCCGCGGGAGACGAACTGGAACGCGATACTCTATACATTGCAGTAATTGGGAGCACGATATTTTATGTCTTAATACTTTATATAAGAAAGTTGCATCTATTATTTTTGCCCGAAGAATTAACGGATCAAATCCAGAGCGAGTAAATTGTGAAAAGTATTTTAATCTACTGCTATACGAATCAAGCTCCTTATTTTTGCCAAGAGGAAAAGCTAAGTGCCAAAGAAACCTTTTTTGGACTCGCTCTAATCGGAGTGTGTGTGTAGCATAGTGAGGCCGCCAAATTTGTATTCCGTATTCAAGAACACTCCGTACTAAGGAATAATAAAGCAAAACTTTTACTTTAGGATTATGAAAATCCTTACATGTCCTTATCACAAAGCCCACTAACTTTGACGCCTTTGCAATTACATATTCCATATGCAAGATAAACGTCAATTTTCTATCAAAAATTATGCCCAGGTCCTTGATTTTGTCAACGTTCTCTATTATTTGGTTTTCTACATGGTAAGTAAATTCAATTATTTTATATTTTCTAGTATAGTTAACGGAACAATATTTTTGTATATTTAGGAACATTAAATTATTGTTACACCAGTTGTTAAGTCTGTTAAGGTCATTTTGTAAAAGAATACAATCATTTGAGCACGTAATTATTTTACAAAATTTTAGGTCGTCGGCGTACATATAGACTTCTGATGAGTGAAAACATTCTGCGATATCATTCATAAAAAAATTAAACAAGGTGGGTCCTAGATGAGATCCTTGGGGAACGCCGGATGTTGCATAATTATAGCAGGATTGATATCCATTAACTACGACAAAAAACGGGCGGTTTTTTAAGTACGATGTAACTAAATTTTAAAGTGAATCTGTAATTCCATATGCAGATAACTTGCTAAGCAATTTATTATGAGATATTTTATCGAACGCTTTTCAAAAGTCTGTATATATAACATCACACTGTTTACCAGAATCCACGGCATTATTTATAAATTCAGTAAATGTAACCAAGTTTGTAATTACTGACCTACCAGAAACGAAACCGTGTTGACTACTAGAGATGTATAACTGCAAATGACTTTGAAAATGGGAACACAACAATGCCTCAAATACTTTAGCAAACACAGATAAAATATAAATAGGGCAGTAACTAGAAATAACATCATTGTCGCCAGATTTATGTATCGGCACTATTTTTGCTTTCTTCCATACATAAGGAAAAACACCTGTTGTAAGAGAATGGTTAAATATCAATCTAAGAGGGACAATTAGAGAGGTAGCAGACGATATTATAAAAGTTGGTAGTATTTCATCTGGACCTGCCCCCTTGTTGCGATCAAAATTCTTATGCTTTTGTAAAATAGCCTCGTCTGACATTTGGGGTATTACCAATTTATTACCATATGCATTCAATAATCGCAAATATTCTGAATTATGATCACAGCGGTCGTCACTTTCGGGCTCATATACAGACGTGAAGTACGACGCGAACATGTCACAAATGTCCGTGCCATTAGAGGTCTCAGTTACACCGTTAAAAATCTACTTGGATAAACATTCGATCCCCTCCGCTTTGTTTTAACATGTGACCAAAAAAGCTTAGGGTTACTTAAGAAACCATCCTCAAGTTTACGTAAATAGTTTCGTTTTTGTCTTTAAACGTTTTCTAATATTATTCTTTTCATTTAAAATTCTTATAAGATTTTTGTCGAACCAACGCGGATAGTTTTTGCACCTTCGTCTTGTCTCCGGGACGAACTCATCTATCAGATGCTTTAATTTCTCATAAAAGAATTCTAGCATTGCATTAACATCGGACAGCATTTTAAATTCATATATCAATTGAATTTCATCTAATTTTGCACATATTGCTTTATAGTTAGCTTTATAATAGTTAAATGAAGTATTTGTAGAGCAACTTTTTAGTGGTCGCTCCTTACGATATGAAATAATGTCTAATGCAGGATGCGACACATCCATAGGTACAAGAGGTGCGACTGTGTTAACAGTACAACTTATCGGCTTAGGAATAAGACAAAGGTCTAGAATGCGGTTGTTTCTGTTTAAAATACTGTTACTTTGCGAAAGGCTATTTAAATTTAAAAATCTAAGAACATTTGTTGAGTGACAGATTGAGTGGTTTTATAATCATTTGCACATCCTAAGGCATTCCAGATTATATTGCCAAGATTAAAATCACCAAATATACAAATCTGCATCGCAGTTTGCTCCACTATTAAATTACAATTATTGATAAAATGTTTAAGAACAGAACTATTAACAGGTGGAGGCAAGTAGACTGCACATATAGCCATTAGGCGATTAATGTTATGACCGAAGCTTTTTTATTATTTTCCTATGCATTGTGACACCCAATAACGACACAACCGTCATAATGTTTTTAACTGTCGGAGATGTGTGCACTGGTGCTTGAACTTGACAACTGACGGGTCGTTCGAGCCAATATGGCTCAGAGTGATTTGCTTCACTTTACATGCGCGTACCCGGTACAACGCCTAGAGAGTCGTTATTATTCAAGTATATATGTTTCCAAATAATCTTATATTTAATGCGTCGTTGAGCCATCGTTGTTTATTTTTTTGCGCCACAGAAAACTTCACTTGATCGGCAATAGGTCTTAAAAACCCTACCTCCCCAAATCCATAACCCTTGGGCCTCGGGCACTCTCACTCCCAGGGCAAATCGTAGCGTGAGATCTCACCCATGTTTTCAGTGAGAATGTGGTTTTTAGGGTTCCGTAGTGTGATTTTTAGGGTTTCGAAGTTACTACTACCCTTATATGTAGTTTCGCTGTGTTGGCCCGTTTTTTTTTTCATTCTATCCCATCGTATCTTAGGTATCTTTACGTAGTCAACATGAAGTCGCTTTCGCTGTCTGTTCGCTTAGCCCATCGAGAGTTTTTTTTGTTCGCGCGCGACAGAAAAAACTACATTGTATAATAATAGAACTCTGCCCTAGTACAATAGAGCTGGAAATTGAAGTGTCATATCGTGTCAAATGTCAGATTTGACAACTCTACACCATTTTTCAGCTGATACAATAGAGCAGTAATAGTTCTATTCTCAACGGATTTGAATACAGTCGTCAGCAGTAGATAGAGTGATTCAAGAGGAAGGCTGAGGAAGATGTATAAACATTGCACCTGTGCGACGACAGGGCAGCTCGCTAGTATATAAACAAACGCGAGGTTTCATTGGGACTTTTTATAACGTAAACTATAATTTTTGAGTAGTCAACCTCCAAAGTGGTGTACAAGTTGGCCCTGTTGACTTTTGAGCGTGGTTTAAAGAACTCCACAGCAAAATAGATTCTACGGTGAAAGAAGAATTAAAGAGTTTAGTTCCTAGTCAATAATTAGATAAATAAATAAAAATCAATTTTCCTACGCGATACTAAAAGATTAAAATAACGAGAACGGGGTATCTCCTGGCAACAGGAGGCCCTTTATTTTAAAATGTTTCTTCCCCAAACGTGTCAAAATCCCCAAATGTCTCAATTACCTACTCAGTCTCAAAAGTCTCAAGTTCCAAATGTCTCAAGTTATGCGAACGTGACATCTACAACAAGTTTCCCCAAAAAAGATCAAGCCATCATTTTGGACTCAATCGAAGGAATAACTCTCAGGGAGTACCTTGTTGCGCTGACATCTATTACTCCAGCTTCAACTATACGATTTATATCCCGCATATCGAATGCTCGAATTTGTATATATTTAGATAGCAAGAAAACAGCTGATTACCTTATTGAAGAAAAGAAAAACGTCATTGTAAATAAGAATTTACTTGAAATTAAATCATTAATTACTAGAAATAAAAGAATAGTTCTTTCAAATGTTTGCCCAGTTATACCAAATAAGGTTATTGAACAAAAATTTGAAGACATGAAAATTAAAATAATGTCTCCTATATCCTTTATGAAAATCGGTGTGAGTGATCCAGGTTTTTCTCACATTTTAAGCTTTAGAAGGCAGTTATACGTTAGCCCTGATGATGAATCACGCCTCCCAGAATCAGTTCAACTATCCTATGAAGGGACAAATTATTGGATATACATTTCAAAATGATGCCTTAAAATGTTTTTCCTGCAACACAATGGGGCATTTAGCGAAAAATTGTCCACAGAATAAAACAGTATTTCAAGCTGTTTCTGATATCAAGGACTCAGTTAATCATTTAGAAGAAGAAATTAAGCAAATTTTTGAAAGAAACGATAACCGTATATTGGACCAGCTAAGCACTCCGCAGACTTTTCAAAAACCACCTTCTCAACAGATTCCATTGAATTCGAAAGGAAAGAAACGTATTCATTCCCCAACAACTAGTGAATTATCAATTTCAGATAAACAATTAAAACAATATGTAAAAGGGCATGAGTCTGATATCATAGAATCGGAAACAGATGGAACAGAAAGCAATGTTTCAATGGAGGACACCGTCGTTAAATCAAAAACAAAAAAGAAATTGAAGAAAGATGATATGAAAACTGAAGAAGAAGTTTGGAAAGATATTGACAGATTATGGCAGAAATAAACAGTGACAATTCATTCCCTATTGATTTAGATCAATTTATTAGTTTATTGGATAATGTAAAAGGAAAACAAAATGTGAAAGAATTAACATATACTTATACAGATAATATTAACGGTTTAATTATAATGTGTAATAAAATACATAGTAAGTTAAATAAGAGTTTAAAAAACAAATGTTCACGTCTGTCAAAAAAATTAAATGAAATATTAATTACTGACGCGATCGTTCCTACGTACAAAGATAATTAATGATATCTTAGTTCTTTATACTTAATTAATTAATATATATTTATAAAGATATAGATACAATACGTATTATTTATCAATTAATTTCATGGATGTGTTACAGTGGAATGTAAATGGATATTTTAAAAGATTAGAAAACATAAAATTGTTGATCAGTAGACTTAGTCCAACTTGCATTTGTTTACAGGAAACAAATTTTACTTCTAATTATTGTGCTTCTATTAAGGGGTATGTACACTTTTTTAAAAACCGTTTACAATGTAATAGGGCTAGTGGAGGCGTAGCAATCTTTATCAAACCATACACTTTTCCAGAACTAATAAATATAAACACTCATTCAGAAACATTAACAATTAAAATCAAATATCCTTTTACTGTTACTATATGCAATATATACCTTCCAAATAGCAGCGCACTTAATATTAGTGATTTAAATAATTTGATATGTCAACTGCCATCACCTTTTATAATTATGGGTGATTTTAATAGCCACCATTTTTACTGGGGATCTGATAAATGCGACACCAGAGGTAAATCAATTGCTGAATGGCTCGATGATCATAGTGATATATTATTATTAAATAACGGACAACCTACACATTTTAATAGCAATACTGGTAGCACGAGCAATATAGATTTAACTTTGGCTTCTCAAAATATATTATCATATTTTGAATGGAACGCCTTAGATGATTTGTATGACAGTGATCATTTCCCAATTTTTATTAGAACGTTAATTAGCCAAAATTTACAAAATAATAATATATGGCTACCAAGAAAATGGCAATACGATAAAGCTGATTGGTTAATGTTTTCTGAATTGGTTAATCAAAATATTCTCGAATTACCATCTTTATTTTCTATACCCGATTATCCTATAAATTACATTGTTGAAAAATTTACTGGAATAATTTTACAAGCAGCAAATTTATCCATACCAAAAACTACGGGTCGTATTAGGAAAAATAATCTACCATGGTGGAAGGATGACTGTAGAATTGCATTTAGAGTAACAAAAAAAGCCTTTAAACTTTTTAAAAAACATGAGAGAAATGATCCCAACTCGATGTATAAAATTTAATATAAAAAAAGAGAGCTTATTATAGAAGACTTCTAAAAGAAAATAGGAAAATATATTGGGAGAATTGGGTATCCACTATTAATAACCAAACTCATATTGGGGATCTTTGGAAAAAAATACATCATCTTAATCACCGTAACATTAGACTTGACAAAATTGTACTTGAGAAACCTGATGATTCATTTACATCTGACCCAAAGGAAACATCCTATATATTAGCAAAGACTTTCGCTTATAACTCTAGCTCTAGTAACTATGAAGATTATTTTATTCAATACAAAAATACTGAGGAAACTAAACAAAATTTTGAAATATTTGACAATTCCAACCCAATAAATAGTAAAATATTAATGAACGTAATGACAATGGTTCTATCTCAAATAGGGAATTCAAGTCCAGGACCAGACAATATATCAAATGTTATAATAAAACATTTTCCAATAAATGCCCTTAAATTTTTACTTCATTTGTATAATTTTATTTGGCAAAAGCAGGTTTTCCCAGATAGCTGGAGAGAAGCCTTAGTAGTGCCAATACTAAAACCTGGAAAAATTCCAAATTTACAAACTAGTTATAGACCGATATCTCTATCATGTAATATGTGTAAAATATTAGAAAAAATTATAAGTAAAAGAATTAGATGGTACATTGAAAAAAATAACTATTTATCACCTTTTCAATATGGATTTCGTCAATTTCGATCAACTACGGATCATTTAATGAATATTGAGATTGAAGTACTTGACAGTTTTGCTAATGATTATTGCATAGCAATAGTAGCTCTTGATATCGAGAAAGCTTATGAAATGGTCTGGAAGCATAAAATTTTAAAATTGCTACAAAATATTAATATTAAAGGAAATGCCTTGGCATTTGTTAAAAATTTTCTGACGGCAAGATCAATAAAAGTAAGAATCAATGATACATTATCTAACTCTGTTTCTATAGAGAACGGTCTTCCACAAGGCTCAGTGCTTAGTGTAATATTATTTTTATTAGTTATTAATGATGTTTTTTCTTGTATTAACATGCCAGTAAAAGGATTCTTATTTGCTGATGACTTAACAATAACATGTACTGGAAGAACACTGAAACCCATATTTACATTAATCCAAAAAACATTAGATAGTCTTCAACAATGGGCTGATAAATCTGGCTTTAAATTTTCAGAAACTAAATCTGAATTCTTAATTTTAACTAAAAAGAGAAATAAAGCAAGAAATTTACAATTAACTTTAAATAATACGAAAATCAAAGAAGTCAATAACTTAAAAATACTAGGTTTAACATTTGATAGAAAAATGACATGGGTAACTCATATTAATAAACTAAAATCTGAATGTTATAAGGGACTGAACATAATTAAGGTTTTATCATCAATTTCTTGGGGGTCTGACCGAAAATGTCTAATTAATATATATCATGCTTTAATTCGACAAAAACTCGATTACGGCTCTATTATATATGATTCTGCAAAAAAGAGAACCTTGAATTCCGTAGAAAGTATTCATAACACTGCACTTCGCCTTAGTATAGGTGCGTTTAAGACTAGTCCTATAAAAAGTATTTTAGCTGAAGCGGGAGAAATGCCATTAGAAATTAGACGGAAGCAGCTGGTAATCGTATACATAGTTAACATACTATCTCAACCTCAAAATCCTAGTTATAACTATTTTACTAAAATAACATCCTTACACGCAGAATATGATTTTAGACCTAGTCTTCCCCAACCTTTACGAATAAGAGCTGCTAAATATCTCGAGGAAGTAAATTTTAGAATCCCATTTACCTTAAATAAGAAATTATTGTCATGTGGTCCTTGGGAAAACCATGAATTTCCTATAAATTTGGAACTAGCTAATAACTTAAAAGATGACACCCCCCGAGATGTTTACATAAACTTATATCATGAAATAAATAGTAGATATAAAAATTATAAACTTTTCTTTACTGATGGGTCAGTTATGAATGAGAGATCAGGTTTTTCAGTTGTCTCAAGTAATAGTAGTTATCGATACAGACTTGGCGACTACCACTCTATTTTTACTTGTGAATCATTAGCTATACGTAAATCCTTAGAAATTATATGTAATTAACCTAATTCGATAATGTATTTAATTTATACGGACTCAAAATCATGTCGTACAGCCTTGCAAAATAGAAATAATACAAATCCCTTAATTATCGAAATCAAACAAAAAATGTTAAACCTTCTAAATAATAACTATAACTTTCAAATCGTATGGATTCCAAGTCATCAAGGGATATGCGGAAATGAAAAAGCAGATCTAGAAGCTAGAAAAGCAACTTATGAAAATGATATTTGCACAACAATAAAATCACCTCCTTCAGAAATTCAAAAATATTGCAAACTTAAAATTAAAAGTTTTTGGGATCAATATTGGAAAACATGTAATGCAAGTAAATTAATTCATGTAAGAAATTCTATTTTCGATAAATCCCCTATTTCATTCAGCAACAGAAAAGATCAAGATATAATAACGAGACTACGCATTGGACACACTAATTTATCACACATACATTTGATAACTAAAACTCCAAAAAATAAATGCAAGTGTGGGCAGGATATGAGTGTATCTCATCTTTTGATAGAATGCACAGCATATAATAATGAAAAACAATTATGTAACTTACCCAATTGTCTTAAAGATTGCTTAAATGAAAATGGTTGTAACCAAACGTTAAAATTCCTAAAAATGATTAATGTTTATAAATTAGTTTAACATTAGGTATATACCGTTTGTTGTAAATTGTGGTCGTTAATGACCTTAGTTGTTAAAAAACGACCTTAAATAAATAAATTTAAAAAAAAAAGAAAAAAAAAGATTACAATCTCCACCGGTTCGGAACTCGGCGAGAACCGGCGGGAGAAACTCGCGCGGGTGCCACCTTTTAGTAAAGAGGATGGCCAAAGTTGTTCTTTTAAAAATATGTATCATACAATACAATACGTAACGTAAACAATACAATAATTAATATACAAAATCTACAATATACTAGTATTATTAATTCATAACTTAATAATCAGTTCTTTATATCTATGCCCAGATTGTTTCTATAGGAGTTTTCAGAGACCACCGAACTTGCGACGTGAATCTGACAGTGTTGTTCCGTCTCATCCACGTTCGTAACCCTCTTCATACACGCTGGCTGATTCCGGCTGCTACTGATAACCGACTTGACAGTTGACCGTATATCAAATACATAAATAATATGTTACTAGGTCGGTATAAAGTTTGTTTGAAAATTCATTGGAGAGTTGGAAAATTGGTAGGAAAAAGATTGCAGGCTGAGACTAATTGATCCGGAATCTGGTGGGCGTGAGAAAATTCAGAGCATTGAAAATAAAACTCTGCTCTAATTATGTAGAGTTGAAAATCGAAGTGTGGAGTGTCTAGATGTCATATATGTCATTGACATTTGACTCGACAGTCAGCACTCATGAGTTCGATTTTCAGCTCTATTGTATAATGTGCTAGCGCGGGTGTTCTAATTTTACTGCTCCGAATTTTTCCGTGCCCGCAGGATTCCGGATCATATAGTCCCAGGCTTCGACGTTGCGTTTAAATACAGCACTACATTCTGTTGACTCAACTGCTAAACCAGTTTAGATCCCGTCCGGAGCTAACAGGCTGTGTCGTGCGCACTCGCCACCGTCGACAGTCCTGTAATCGTGTCTCGCGCTTTACGATGTTCGACGACACACCAGTCCCCGCGCCACCCCTCAGTCCGGTGTCCACAGCACACGACAGACTACAGTACACTTGCCACTGCAAACAATTGTTACAAAAGGGCTCAGACTCAATAAAACAGTGAAGACAGAGCTTTGTCAAACAAAAACTGAGGCCGGTTCAGACCGAGACTCGTCTCGTTACGCGGCGATGCATTTTTTTGGATAGCAAAGAGTAATTTGTAAGCACAGAGTAAAACATTAATATATATGTGTTGCAAGAGTTCTAATCTCGAGGTGCACCGCGCCGCTCTTGCAATTAAATGTGTACCTTTCTGCGTAGTAAATAAAGTTAAATTTTGAATCGCTATCATAAAAATGTCGCGCCGCGTCTCGGTGTGAGCTGCTCACCCCTACGTTAGTCTTGTTTCCCAATTACATTCATTAGAAATATTAATAGCTAGACCGCTGACTTTACTGATGTAGTCTTTGTAATATATCTCCTTATGCATAACAGAATCTTCGATAAACACACACTTTAAAGCATTGAGTAGAAGCTACGCGGCAACTTACATTGAGCACGTCTTTCCTAACTTTAGTTTAGTGTTTACGAAGTGGGGAGGTTCTCCCCCTGTGCCGGGGACCCGTTATCTACAGGAACAGAACCCCACACTAGCACTTTATAGTTTATACTCCTATAAAGTGCGCTCGTTGTAAACAAAAATACTCGCGTAAACACACTACCTGGGTAGTGTGCGGTATGTATACTTTTTACTGAATTTTATAAACTTTCAAATATTTTCCTTCATTAATTGTTTCCGTGCTACTTTTATTGAGTCTTCCAAAAATTTATACACTTCTAAATTTATAAAAGCATATTAACGACATACTTCTAAAAGACTTTCCCCCTGGTGACATATCGTGAGATTCGCTTCGACAAACTCACGTGACATTCTTCTTCGTGAGATTTGGTGTGATTATTCGGCTGGACCATTAATTGCAGCAGTTTCGTGGTCCGGAATGATGACGTAGGACGTAGAAGTCTGATTCGTTTTTATTTTCATTTTATAAAGCTCAACTGATCTCTTTATATTGTACATAGAATTATTGATCCCTATTATTGCTAAGAACACTTTACCAAAAATTAAAAATATAAACATTTTACGTTTTAAAAGTTGATTTTGCATGTGTTATTAAAAGTCATTATAAGTTTAATTTCTAGAACTCGTTATTTATATTATTTTTACTTTACTAGGTAAGCAAATAATCTTTTTTAATAAACAGTCATTATAATTAAGATGACTTGATAAACTGCTTTAAAAATATATATATATATTAAAGTCGGGTCAATATGACCCAGCGTCGTCGTCCTAGTAATTATTTTCACGTCATTGGCGCCGGGTTAAGAATGTAAAGCAAAAATTAGTTGCTTTATGAAAAGGGACATCTACACAAAAATTTTATCAGTCTGACTGTACAATACCGGTAGAAGTGCATCATTAGGTCGCATTCACCGAGCTTTGGAAGCGGAAGTTTTGTGTAAACGGTGAAGATACGCCTCTTCACTTGAGAGTCGAGATTTAACATTTTGTATCGCTCATGAATGTATGTTTGAAAAGTAATGTTTAATGCTATAAATACGTGAATAACGTGGTTTTGGCCAATTTGCGAGATGAAATGGTGTGTAATAAGGAATTTTAAATTATTAATATACTAATTGGAAATCAATTAATTACACCTTATTACCGACTGTGTTCTGATTAAATTTCATCTAAACGTAAACTAATATATTTGTATGTATGTATTTGTTTGATGTGTAACATCTTTCCTCTCGCTTTCCTGCAATTTGTGGGAGTGCTTTCGTGAAATTTATTTTATTTTATTGACAAGATGCACCAACAACATATTGCTATATATCATTCATAACATAAATCTAGTACAGTTTTATTTAATACTTACACAATAGTCACTTATACTCGTATTAAAGTCAGTCAAAATAAGTAGGATAAAATAACATTTCATAACTTACCTTTAAATATAAGACCAAGTGAGAGTAAAATACAACAATACATACAACAAAACAACACAACAAAATGTTAAAATTATTCATTCGGGCTATTATCTAACATTCCAAACAATGTAGTACAATTTCTTTTTAAAGTTTACGAGGGAATCCTTGAAATTCACGTGTTTTCACGAAATTCATTCACGAAATTCACGTCCATTTCTCACTTTGTTAACGTTTAAATTAAACTAGCTTCTGCCCGTGACTTCGCCCGCGTCAATACAGAATCCCCCGGGAACACTTCCAAACTCTTTGTTCTAGAAGATTTTTCACAAAATAATCTCGTTCGTTCATTATGACACATCACAGGAGCGTATTGAATATGCTCAAAGCCGGAGTGGTGTAGAATAGAATATATTACGGATAGTTTAAATCGAACCCCGATAAGGGCTCTCGGGGTAATTCCCTCTTAACCCCGTTCTCGCGGGAGAAGGGGGCGCCCTGTTCTGAGCGGTGGATTTTATACGTTATTAATTATAGATATCAAGAGAATGCTGAATAAGGTTGTTGTTAAATAACGCTCGTGTGCTACTGTTTAGTAATCTGTGGCTCGAGCTTATTATAAGGTCAATGATTTCGTTAACGATTGCACACCTTGGGAATAATGTGGCCTGCAAGGCGCTTCTATCTATATATTTTATGTTGCCTACGTGTTAATCCTACTAACTGCTAACTAAACTACTACAAACTCCGTTCCGTAGTAAACGCGCGAAAGAGTTAGAAACATCCATACAAAATTTCGCGTTTCTGACATTGTGTAATGCTTTTCTGAAAAAATATTACAAAACATGCCCGACTTCCCAGGTTAAAGGTAATTAATTGATATTTTAATAATGTACATATTTTAATTTCCAGACAGCTGACGTTTTGTGAACCTTTACGTTTTATCCTCGTCTATATCCCGGAGTGGGGCCCGGAACTATCCCATTTACATGCAAATTGTAAATGTCGATGACTCCCCCGTGTCCCGCCGCAAACTCACATGGTGTTTTGTAGAACCTTTAAGGTCTCCGCATTCCACGACCCATACGGACAATCTTTTGATTAGGTACAGGATATAGGAACTGTATGCAAGATTTCACATATTGTATCTATTTTATCTGTGCTTTTATAAAAAAAAGAATTCACTTTAATTATTATTATATTAATACGTGAAGCAAAAACTGTCAGTACAATTTACATTTCAGAATTGTGCAACCGGAGGAGTATGAAATTTGGCCGGTAAATTAGAGATTATGTGGAGGAAGAGGCGCAGAAAGCTAATATTATTTATGTTTAGAAATACATAAATTTTATAAATATACCCACAACACACTACCTCAGATTATTAACATACACTATCCGCTACCGTACGTTCAAAGATACAATTTTTGACAAATTTGTCAATCATTACATGTACTTTTTTGTCTATTTTAGAGGCAAAAACACCCTTACGAAGTTAAAATTTAAAAATTATATGAATATAGTACACATATATGTATATGGGCGAAATCCCAGGGCCACCTCTAGTTAATAAAATATAAACGATTAGGTAAGTGATTTTGGTAATTTGTAACAACGAGGCTTCTAACAGATCAGTCCAAATTAAACAATCGCGCCAACATTCTCGTTTTTACGGCATTAATGAAAGAGTTCACGAGTCACGGCGTGAAATATCGAGTCAGCGGTTCACGGGCGCGATTTACATTTTAAATATGCCAACTCCCCCCGCCGCCGCCCCGCCTGCGAGCTGTTCATTAATCTGCCGAAGTCACAGCGCTCCAGACGGTTAATCCGCGCGCTGCGGAGTAATAGCTATGAAGCAACTAATTGCGATTTAAAAAGAATATTATATTTTCCGATTTATAATATTCCAGCTGTGAGCTGACGCTGTTCTGACTTAACTATGAACTGGGCTGTCTACATACACCTACAGCTTCTACACCAACAACTACGTACTACACCTACCTACATCACTACCTACACGCACTACATATACCTAGAACCTACACCTACTACATACCCCTACAACCTACAGGTGATCTGTGAAAGAGTACACACAATATTTGAAGAGTATCGACCACTGAGATTCGTTCGTCTGATTGTTTGTTCCGGCTTATCTCTGAAACGGCTGGACCGATTTTCATAGAATTTCACTGGCTGATAGCTTATGTTATAAGGAGAGACTTAGGCTACTATTATCTTAGGGTTCCGTTTAAAAATATAGTGTTCCGTTTCCGTGAACTACGTGTACGAAGTTGCGGACAACAGATGGTAAAGAATAAAAATAGTCATCGACTTAATATTTTCCTCAGTTACCCGAAATTCCTGTCATACTTCCCCGATATTGGGTCCCCAGTATACTCCGATATTGTGTATCGACTACACACTCTAGCCCCGATATTGGGTCCCCAACACACCCCGACGGATGCCCCGTCTGCCTGTCCAGTCGCCCGCGAAAAGATGAAAGCGCGACTTGATTTGATATTGCTTTGCGAATATTGACTGAAGTAGTGATTGCTTTCGTAAAAATGTAGTTTTATCGCTAATGTCATATTTTCTTATGATCCGCAAAATAATGTCCAGTACCTACATGATAATAAAGTAGGACTCTGAAATCAATGATGAATGATGATAGTAACTTTATTCCGTTTGTGCCTATCCAAATAGTATTGTATTTGTCACCAGATGTAATTGCACAATAATTTCGTCATCTAAGCACCCCCCTGTTTTGGCACAAAGCAGGATAAATTATTTGTATGCTATAAGTTCAGTCACGCTCCAAAATCTGTCGGTAACAGTTGTATCTTTTATTCATTTATCAATAATTATCGTGAAGTGGTTCTTGATAAATCACCTTCCGTCAACCCATAATAAGGTTTGGTAAAATCAGTTACAGATATTTTAAACAAATGATCTACTGCCTATGTAAAGACAGAAAAGTAGTTTAAATTTTTGTTAAATAAAATATAATATACTAAATAAAATTACATTGTGCTCGCTCAGGCGCTGAGGTAATTAATAAATCTCACAGAAAAAGCTGACTTTAAAGCGGGCATAGTCATCATTGCCTAATTAATATCAATTCAATCTGCTGTGTGAGGTCAGTGACCTCCGTAGGGCCGTAAAGAACGTAATGTAATTTTATTTACTATTTAATTATTTTTTCTGCTGTCTTAACATGAGCAGTAGATCATATTATGCCCAAAATATCCGTGATTGATTTTAGCAAACTTTATTTCCAATAATATGTAACATATTTTATCAATAGGTACATCTCACACCTATCGGTATACGTTAACACGGGGCGGTGTAGAGTTGTCCGGCAGGGCCCACCTCGTTGCCATGACTACGCCACTGTTACACTAACGTGCAGTAGTTCCGGGAACCGCACCCGCTATTAGATGGGTACCTGGGGGTCAATTCTGCTAAATAAAACCTGCAATAATACAATTAGAGTCAAGTCCCGACGCGCTAAAACTGTCAATCCGGTATTCTCGTAAACGTTAAAGCGGCGACTAACGCCTCTCGATTCCCGTTCAAACGTCACAAAATCAGTTTATGATAACAAGTCGCTTAACTTACAGTACAATCAAAGTAAAATGAAAGTCTACTTTAAAGAGGAGAATTGAGCTGTGTGCGAGATATTTCGAACTCAGATGGTCGTACAAATGTTACGTGAGTTACATTCGAAGTTAATTAAATCACGGCAGTGGGCCGAGTCGGGTTAAAGCGGCACGGCCGTACCATCCTTTTCTCGAAGCAGTTCAGGCCGTTTTCGACCAATAATGTTTACCAGTAATACGCATGGAAGTATCGAGTTGAAATTAATACCGTACCTACTCAGGTCTACGGTCCCTTGCAAGCTGTGAAAAAATTTGAATTCAGATTTGGCCGTTTTTACCCCCTACCGATAAAAATCCTATTTCAACACTTTCTAGGGAAATTCCCTAGGGAGTGTTGCATTTTAAGACGCATTATTTTTTTATGAAAAATTTAAAAAATTATAGCTTTTCCATACAAACTTTCATCATCCATTTTCAGGCCAGCTACGCAGGAGTATTTTTTATAGTACACAAGAGCTCTCTTTATTCCTTTTCCTCGCATAACCCAGTGGGACGAATGACTGACACGATTGGCGAGAGATCAGGCGCAGAGCCGACTTTTTACATGTACGTCCGACGCATGGATCTTTCTTGTCAGAAAATCAGGTGATCAGCCTGCATTGTCCTAACCAAACTCGGAAACAACATTTTTTGTTCTTACAACGCGGGAATCGAACCCTCGACCTGCGAGTCGAGAGCCAAGCTCATAGTTACGGGGAGGGAGTTAGGTACCTGTCGAAGCTAAGTAGGTAACGACCTCGAAGTGCTCTCAAGTACATCACGTAGAAAAGTATGAAGTTAATAAGTACTTCATATATTATTTTATAATAAACGAGCGGCAACAATATTCGCGTGATATATCACGTGATATTTGTAACTAGCTGTTGTCCGGGACTTTGTGTGCGCAAACGAAATCTCAAGAACCGAACATTTCCCGCTACAAAAAGAAGCCTCTATCGTTCCCCGACTTCTAAACTATCCCTGTACCCACCGAAATCCGTTCAGCGGCTGTGTTTGCGTAACAGCCAGACAGAGTTACAATCGCAATAATAATATTAGTGAGGATAGTAAGGCTGGGACTATATTATGATTCGGACACCGGCGGTCCCGGTAAAATTCAGAGCACTGAAAACATAACTATGCGCTAATACAATAAAGTTGAAAATCGAAGTGTCGAGATAGTTATCAGTCAGTTGAGCTGTCATATATGACATTGACATTTGACTTGACACTCGTGTGTTCGCTTTTCAACTCTATTGTATTAGCGCAGAGTTATATTTTCAATGCCCTGAATTTTCCCCGGCCCGCCGGATTCCGGTTCATATAGCCCCAGCCTAAGGAAGGATGTATTACGACGTCCCGCAAACAGTCGTCGTTCCGTTGTCTGGCCAGAGTGACCGCAGTTGTCCAAGAAGTTTTTCCAACTGTTGTCGAAAACTTTGTCCCCTTTGTCCGGCCGCCATGTTGTATTTCTTTTTGTTTGTTTCGTCGACGCCTTTGTATCGCTTTTGTGTTGTATAAGAGCCAGTTGCGCGTGGGTTTTTTGGGTTAGTTAAACTTAAAATAGTCGCATTATGACGATATTTTTAGACTAGGTTAATTCGCAGGTCGCAGGCAGACGGATCGCCCGATGATAAGCGATTGTCGCCGCCCCACAGCACTAGAGTGTTAAACTTATAAGTGTTTTGCCGGCCTTATAGTCTCCTCTAATTTTTTTTCTTTTTTTTTTCTTAACTCTCAAAACATCTGTTCAAAAAATATGATCCAAACATTTTTACAACGATGAAAGTTTTAATGTAATTAAAAAAAAAATGGTTTATTTCAACCCGACTGTCCTATTCAAGCAAATTCTCCATATTTTGAATGCTGTCCAAAACTTCAAAATTATATAGGTGTCAACACGCCAATGAATTACGCCATGCCTTTATCAAATAAGGGAGATGGGATAGTGGCCAGATGAGAAGAAGCCGTGCGTACTTCATACGGGTTTAATGCGAGACCGTGGTATATCTCTGTCTATCTCTCTTTCTGCACTCTCTCCTCTCACTCCCACGGAAAAACATATCTGCGTTGGCTTATACACGTATAGAGGTCAATTGATTCGGGGCGATGTCGGACTTATGATGGATACGAGTGTCCGGTACGTGACCTAGGGGACATGTGACCCCCTGGGGGTCTAACGTGACTCCGGGGGTCTGTCGTGAGGGACAGGGGTTTACGATTGACGACATGCCACGTACGCAAAGTCGTTGAATAAACGATAAAAATGAACATCGACGAAAAGGCAAAGTTAAATCATAAATTCAGCTAAATGTAGTTTAAATTGAATGTGAAGTACAGCTCGCTTTTCCTTCGGAAAAATAAATTGCTTACTCACCACTACCAGTCGCCGCGACAGTCAGAACCCCAGTCCTCGTAATTATATTACACTTTCATTTTACTTTTATCTTTATATATATAATTCTACTGTACGTGTGTATGTCACTGAACTCCTCCTAAACGGCTGGACCGATTTGAATGAATTTTATTGTATGCGTTTGGGTGGCGCACACTGGTCCCAAAGTAAAATAAATGGGACATTAAGAATTTTCGGATCGAGGTCAACGGATCAGGCTGATTTTTTTTTGTAGACAGCTGATGCAATTACAAGTCACTTTTACAGATGTCGTTTTTTTCAAATATGCCGTATCTACAGAGATAAAAAAATAATTATTTTTGTATGGACGAAATCATAATTTTGTCATTTTATTCCAAGATTAAAACGTATTCAACATAAATCATAGCACAGCTTATAGAGGGACTCTTGTCGTACATTTTTGTCATAGACACTCAACTGCGATTTTTGCGCCTATTAGAGCTACAGGCAGTTTATTTTTTTTGGTCAGCGGATGAGGCTGTTTTTTTTTGTAGCATCTGATGCAATTACAAGTTAACTTTTATAGATGTCGTTTTTTTCAAATATGCCGTATCTACAGAGATAAAAAAATATTTTTTTTTTTGTATGGACGAAATCATAATTTTGTCATTTTATTCCAAGATTCAAACGTATTCAACATAAATCATAGCACAGCTTATAGAGGGACTCTTGTCGTACATTTTTGTCATAGATTTTTGTCATAGTTGATGAAAAGTTGTTGTTTTTACGAGCACAAGACGCGTAATGAATGAAAACCGATCACGCAAGCCTCATATTACTTCAAGTAGTGGGGGTAATTAGACAATGAGTTATAAAAAAATGCTTGCAATACGGATGACTCACGCAATTCCTTCGAGCCCCAAGTGGTCGCATGCGACCGCGATAACAATAGAAAGGCTATTGTGTCTCGTTTTTCCACGATCGAAGAAATAATTTACATGTACAAACACGTTTTGAGATTTCCACTATTGTTAATACATTAACTATATTTAGTTTATATAAGTTTGTGTTATGACTTTCCGAAGTCCGTAAAAGTACGAAGGGAAAATTTGAATTGCAATCTATATGCTTATTTGTGATTTGTGATTTTCGAAGCATTCGCTAGCGCTAAATAAGAAAACAGATCCCAAATTCCAAGTAATGGAGTAATTAGACAATGAGTCATTACCAAACAATTTTTGCAAACTAGATGAGCCATAAAATAATTTACCTGCACGTACTTGTTTTGAGATTTCTACTTTAATTTGTTTAGTTTAAGGATATACATATAGGCTTTTTTATGAATAAGACATTAGTAAGAGTTACTTGTCAATAAAGAAAACATTAGTATTTGTCTATCCTTTACAATATTTATTAAAATCCATATGAAATACTCAAAAATAAATTACACAAAACAATAAAAATTAAAGTACCTGTAGCTCCTAAAGGCGCAAAAATCGCAGTTAAGTGTCTATGACACAAATGTACGACAAGAGTCTCTCTATAAGCTGTGCTATGATTTATTTTGAATACGTTTGAATCTTCGAATAAAATGACAAAATTATGATTTCGTCCATACAAAAAAAATTTAATTATTTTTTATCTCTGTAGATACGGCATATTTGAAAAAAACGACATCTATAAAAGTGACTTGTAATTGCATCAGCTGTCTACAAAAAAAAATCTGCCTGATCCGTTGACCTTCGATCCGAAAATTCTTAATGTCCCATTTATTTTACTTTGGGACCAGTGTGTGGCGCCCTGGATGGTTTAGATTCACAAATCAGCCCGGCAGGACAACGTCGGGTCCACTCGTTGAATTATAAATTAATCGTCTTGATATTATAAACTGATTTTTGGAGTTTGGACTAATCCGAAAAATGATTAAAATACAGTATAATTGCATTATTAATATTTATAATTGCATGATATATTGATTATTAATATAATATATATTGATTATTAATATTATTAATATAATATTTTGATATATGGATTTTTTCTCATTACGCTTTAGTTTCATAGTTGCCAAAAGTTTAAAAAAGACGACGGAGAAGGGTATATATGGCACTTCTTCGAATGACGTTTCCTTTTTGAATAAAATGTTCTATAGACTCGAGATGTAGTCGTTACAATAATTATATCTTAGTCCCGTTTTTACGGTGAGTAGTTTTTTATATCTGTGTTGTGAATATTTGGTAAATCACGCTTGTATTAAAACACATTATTTTTTCCTGTAAATTAGCACCATTGTAAAATTACTTGTCATTATTAGATTACCATTAGTTGTCACACCTTACCGTCTACAGTTCCAGCTAAGTGCCGTGTGGTTTAAAAGCCCCACCAATCCCTAAAGACACTAGAGGCTAAACCAGATCGTTCGGTCTTCTGCCCACACCTCTTTATTTAAATAAATTTGTCACGTTGGTAATACATCTTTTCTTTAATATTACCCGTAACAAAACTAGTAGTTACATTAAGTGACGCTCAAGTCACATGCTGTCCTTGTCATTTCGGCTAGCGGAGACAGTGCAGCCTGCGAATAGGAGGGCTCCTTATAATAATTAGCGTTTCAGTATTCCGCGGTTAGTTTAATAAATATAATGTTTACCAGCGGTAGCTAAAATATTTAGGCATATTTAAGTTCTAGACCTAAAACGTGTTTAGGTTGGAGAGTGTCTCGAGTGGTACAAGAGCCCTCATCGTCGGAGTTGACCTTTTGAGGAGCTAGAATATTTCCTATTTCCATGCAGGCTCGCCGACTATAATGGTTGACCTCCAAATAACATTTACCTCCGCAGTACCATAGAGTAGGTAATATTTACTCACTAAGCGGTAAAAAGCATTGTCTTACTATACTATCCTACTAGTATTATAAATGTGAAAGTTTGGGAGTATGGGAGTGTGTAAGCTAGGAACTTACACATACGACTTTGAGCTGAGGGAAGTAGGTATATAGGTTAATGTGAGGGCTGGAGAAATCTGGGACTGACCTTATTGTTGAGCTGGTGGTTCTGTATCTGGGCGGAGGTTTCTTCTCACTACACTACACAGCTGTTGAGCGGATTATCGATAGATTTATCGCGGTTCGCCGGCGAATTTGGTATTATATTAACGAGCACAAATAAATATGCGCACACGCGTTCGCGTTCACTAGGTTTCGGGATGAGCTGAAAATGCATCCAGCGCGGAAGGGGTTCTAATTGCAAGTGTTCGTCACTCTCTGACAGCGCCCCTTTCGGTCGGCCATACATCACGTAGTGATGTCCTTTGTGTTTATTCTGTGTAATTGACGTATTCTATACGTCGCGCTAGTGTTGGCGCGAACATCCTGGGGGGCCCGCACAGGCGGCGAGCTGAGCCCCATCCTGAGCAGAATCCAGTGGGAGCCGGGCAATCTTGCCGACAGGCCTCCGCAGCTGGCCTTGAGTCGTGTCCAAGTCCACAACTCTGATGACTCCATCCTTCCCAGGTAGCAGACGTGAGATCTTCCCATCTTCCATTGTAGAGGAGGCAAATTGTCCTCCTTGAGCAGAACCAGTTCTCCAATTTTGGGTTGAGAGGAAGAGGAAAGCCATTTGGAGCGGATTTGAAGGGTATGGAGGTAGGACTTGGTCCAAAGGTTCCAAAAGCGCTGAGAGAGTGATTGAATGAGCTGAAAGCGTTTGAGCGGAGATATTACTCTTTCATCTAGAGTCAGCTCGGGGAGAGCTGTGAGCGGACGGCCAATGAGAAAGTGGCCAGCAGTAAGGGGCTGATAGTCCGTGGGATCGGACGAAAGTGGACTGATGGGCCGAGAGTTTAACACAGCTTCGATTCTAGTGAGCAGAGTTAAGAATTCCTCGAAAGTGAGGTGTTGCTCACCGATAACACGGTATAGAAGTTGCTTTGTGGATTTAACATTAATCTCATGGATACCTCCCATCCATGGGGCTTTAGGCGGATTGAGTAACCAAGTTATATTTTGAGTTGAGAGTTTATGAGAAATGGCGTCGTTATTGTCATTGAGAAATTGTTGTACCTCTAGTAAATGATTCCTAGCTCCTACATAATTTGTGCCACAATCTGAACGTATCAATACCGGAAGCCCGCGACGTGAGCAGAACCTTTGTAATGTTGCAATAAACGCTTCGGCAGTGAGCGATGAGACTGGTTCTAAGTGAACCGCCTTTGTAGTGAGGCAAACAAATATGCAAAAATATCCCTTAATTAACTTAGCATTACGTAATTGACTTGATTTGAGCAGAAACGGTCCGGCGAAATCTGTTGATACGTGACTAAATACGGGCTGAGGTATGACTCTATCAGCTGGCAGGTCAGCCATGATAGGTACTTCGGGCTGAGCGCGGCAACGGAAACATCTTATGCATTTAAACGTTCTGTGCCTTATAATGCGGCGGGCAGATAATATCCAAAATTGCTGACGTAAAATAGCATGTAGCGTGTCCGTGCCAGGGTGGCAGTGTATGCGATGATAGTGATCTATTATGAGGTCTACGAGCGGACTAGAACTAGGCAAAATGAATGGGTGTTGAGCATCGTATGTGAGTTCCGAACGAGTGAGTCTACCTCCTACTCTGAGGAGACCGTCCTGCGTAAAAGGCGACAGACGTTGTAGTCGTACTGTGCAGATTCTATCGGTTTGCAGGCGGTGAATATCTTCTGCGAATGCATTCTGCTGTACAGAGCGGATCCAGAAGAGTAATGCTTCTCTACGTTCACTTACAGTTAGAGGGCCTAGTTGTCGCGAGTTTGAATTTAGTTTACAGTTACGAATGAATCGCCTCATGTAGGCAGTGACACCAGTTAGTTTTTCTAAAGAGCTGAAGCGAGTGAGCAGATCACTATCGACACCGGGTATCGAGAAATTGCATGGTACGTATTTTGGTTTGAGCCCTGGCAAGTCTTGTCGAGTATGAGCTGAAGGCATCTTGGGCCAGGTATCCTCTGGCAATTTGAGCCAAGGAGGAGACCACCATAAATCATGAGCGGAGAGAGCTTGAGCTGATAATCCTCTGCTTGCACAGTCAGCAGGATTTAATTGGGAAGGTACATGACGCCACTTAAGTGTGAGTGAATTTGAGTTAATTTTTGTTACTCTATTTGATTCAAATGTTTGTAAACGATGGGGCGAAGTTTTTATCCATGCAAGCACTATGGTACTATCTGACCAACAAACGTGATGTGTAATTGTGAGATGAGCAGACAATTGTTGGGAGACACGCAACATGAGCTGAGATAATAGAGTTGCAGCAGACAACTCTAATTTGGGGATTGTGAGTTTATTTTTAATCGGTGCGACTTTAGATTTAGCAATCATGAGGTGAACGTTAACAGATCCGTTGTGAGCTGATTCTTGTAAATATATCACTGCAGCAAAACCGCTTTCCGAAGCATCTGCGAATCCGTGAAGTGAGTATGTTGATTTGAATTTGTGTGGAGCGATATGTCTGGGAAAATGTATATCTGAGATGTGCGAAAGATCATGATAGATGCGCTGCCAATCATCTGTAATATTATTTGGAGTGGGATCGTCCCAGTCCAATTTAGTTAACCATAACCTTTGAAGAAGTATTTTTGCGCGGAATATGACGGGTGTAACCCAACCGTTTGGGTCATAGAGAGAAGCTACTGTGCTAAGAATTGAACGTTTTGTAATGTGGGTAACTGGTGGTAATGAGATGTGATATGTAAATTCATCAGACTGGGGAATCCATCTAATACCCAAAACCTTAATTGATGGAGACTCTGTGCTGATGTCAAAGTCTTTAGGCATTTCGCATTGATCGTCTGGAAATCTTTGCAAGAGCTGAGGTGTGTTTGATGTCCATTTACTAAGTTTAAATCCACCGAGTGATAACAAATCAATGAGCTGAGTTTGGAGTGCTGATGCTTCTTCTATGGTGTCATGGCCGCAAAGTACATCATCCACGAAAACAAATTTACGCAAAATTTCGGCAGCCTGAGGATAGCGATGACCTTCATCTTCAGCTAATTGTAATAATGTGCGGATAGCATGATATGGACTTGAGCGCAATCCGTATGTAACAGTGTTGAGTGCATATGTGAGCAGAGGTCGATCTGGAGACGATCGCCAGAGTATGAGCTGATAGTGTCTTTGGTCTGGTCTTAAGAGAATATTTCTAAACATCATTTTTATGTCAGTGCTGAATACTATACGATGTGCGCGGAATGATATAATAATATCTACAATGTCTCGTTGAAGTGCTGGACCTGTGTGCAGGCAATCGTTTAAACTGACTCCATTGGATGACTTACAACTGCCATCAAATACTGTGCGGAATTTGTCAGTACCTGATTTGAACACGCCATGATGAGGAATATAATAATGAGGTTTATGAGTAAATGTAGACGGATGACACGGTGTCATGTGTCCTAAGTTTATGTATTCGTTCATGAATTCTATATATTTTTGTCGCAGTGTGTGATCGGATTGCAACCGTTTTTCTAGATTGAGAAATCTACGTAGAGCAATAGCATGAGTACTACCTAATACGGGTGCATCTGATAAGAAGGGAAGAGTCACCATGTAACGGCCTGAATCGTCACGAATGGTGGTTGAGCTGAATATGTGTTCACATTGCTCGTGTAGCGGGTTTGAATGAGCAGAACGAGGCTAGGGTTCTTCCGACTCCCAGAATCTTTCCAGGCTTTTGCAAATATCATGAGTAGAATGAGCAGAATGTGTAGAGTGAGCCGACTGAGTATAATGAGTATGAGTAACATGAGCAGAGCCAACTTGAGCTACAGGTGAAGCGCATGAGTGCTCAACGAGTCCTATGAGTGCAAAATCAAAAATCGTGCCGAAGGCTATGGGCTTCCCCGGGCCCAAAGCAATCTTAGTACCATCCAAAACGTGACCCAAAACGTCTGAGCCTAAAATGAGATCAATGGGCGCAGGAGTATGATAAGCTTGATCCGCCAATGGAATGAGCTGATGAGCTGAGTCTTGTACAACATCTGGTATTTTTTGCAAAGGTAAATAACGTGTAACGTCTTTGACAATATGAGCGGTAGTAGTAATAGATGGCGTGTCACGGTGTGTGGGCCTAAATGTTATTGTGACCCAACCTTTAGAATTTTGTATGTGCTGATCACCTACACCTGTAATTTTTAATGAACATTGCTTTGGTTGCAAATTAAGATTTCTAGTCATGCGCTGAGTTATGAGCGTTATCATGCTACCACAGTCCAATAAAGCCCGAGCTTTGTGATATTCTCCGCATTTATCAGATATATTTAAAACGACTGTGGGAAGTAACACTGGAGTTTTTAATGGGTTTTCTATGTGCTGAGTTGAATTTACTTAGGCTGATTCTACAGAATATTGGGCTGAACTAGATTTAGATATTTTATGAGCTGAATGTGATGCAGGTGTACTATGAGCTGAATGACATTTTAAATTATTGGGTTGATCTTCTAATTCTATGTGCTCCGTAATTGTAGGTAGTCATTGTTTTTTGTTTTGAAATTGATGAGTTGTAGACGGTGCATGATCAGACGATTGGTTGGGGTCTGATGATGATGATTGATGTGCACGCGTATGTTGTGTGTAGGCCATGTAGGTATGTGGCTTGTCTTGAGCACGCCGGCGGGGCTGTGCACGTAAATGAGGAGGAAGCAAATGGGCTGACGACACCGGAGAATTTGGAGTTCCGTGACGATGAAGCGAGGTGTGGTGATTTGCACTTCCACACTCTTTGCATGAGTTTGTCGAACGACATTCATTTTCAAAATGCGGACCTAGACATTTACGACATCTGTCGTTGGCTTCTATGAAATCCCAACGACCTTGAGTGGGCTGATGATTATATTTCGGACACGCGATAAGTTTGTGTTCTGTATTCCTACAATAGGGGCAGTAGAATCGCTTGCGTTTATCTGTATTCCGGGCTGAGTACTCGCGCCGCTCTGTTCGGGGGGAGGGGGGCCAGTAGCGTTGAGGGTAATGAGGAACTGGGCTGACGTGATAGCTACTTAAAGTGTGAGCCGATGGCGAGCGCTGAGTATTACGAGGATACGCGGGACTAATTGGTCTAAAGCGTGGACTGCGCGGAGAGTTTGCGGGGGGTGTGTGTTGACGAGAGGGCCCAGTTTGTGGTGAGTAGGTAACACCGCGCGTTGCATTAGAATATTCGGTTTCGATACAGCGCGCGTGCTCCTCTAAAAAAGAAATCAAATCACCTAAGGTGGGCAGAGTGTCCGAGATGCCGTATCTTCTTTCGAACAGGGTGCGGAGCTCGCCTCGTGTATTTTTCTAACTACAATAGACACAAATACGTAATTACTATCCATAGGTAAACGCAGATTATTTAATGCGCTTTGTGCGGAAATGAGCGGAGTTAAAAACGTCGCGCGTATGCTTGATCGAATATGAATATTAGGTAGGCCGAGTATTATATCAACAAACCCATCTATCAGAACACGGCGGTTTTCATACCTACGTGTGAGTATATCGAGCGCGACACTGTAATTATCATTTGTGATTTTTAAATGCGCAATCATGCTGAGCGCCTCCCCCGATAGGCAAGACAAAAGATAGTGCAGCT
This sequence comes from Phengaris alcon alcon, assembly GCA_037179445.1. Lineage (NCBI taxonomy): Eukaryota > Metazoa > Arthropoda > Insecta > Lepidoptera > Lycaenidae > Phengaris > Phengaris alcon. Next base: position 1,918,009 of record JAYRCH010000308.1, read on the forward strand.
TAACTGCATCTGTAAGTGACGTCATGTCGTCTGTAAGACTCCTAAAAATCGTAATAAACGATGGCCAGTCCTCAACGCGTGAGCTGAATTTTGGCAGTTCAATTTTGGGCAGAACGGCAGAAGTGAGCTGACTTGACTCTGAAGTAAAACTTATATTTTCCGCTGCAGTTAAAATATCATAATATTCGGATAGCGCGTTCTCGTAACCGGCTGTATAAAACTTTTCAATTTCTTCTGTAACACTGCCGTCGTCTAAAATTTCGCAGTATAAATTTTCTAATTTTTGTTTCAAATTTTGTAGGTCTTTAAAACGCGCATTAAACTCCGTTTTGTTAGACTTTGAGTCACCTTTGTGTAATGCCAATGCGATCTCTCTGAGCCGACTAATAGATTTTATAGTTTGCCTAAATATGGCCGCTTGCGATTTAGTAGGCATGTTTAAAAATATATGCGTGTAACTAAGTTAAATATTTAAAAGTAATAAGCGGAAAATACGCGCGCAATTAATTAAAACGCAGAAAATAGATTTTAATAATGTGCCGACAATGTATACAATTTTATCATAAAATGTGTACGAGTTAATTAACAAATGAGCTGACCGATCGCCTGATGCTAATATAGTATTAGTGTATGTTTGATGAGCGGAGATTAATGCGTTAGAAGTCGTCTGTAATATTATATTAATGTCCTGAAGTTTGAATATAAACAAATCTTAGCGGGCGCGTTAGAAACAAAATAACGTAATGAAAACAATGTAAGTAGGTATGAGCAGGTTCAATCTCAATAGTGTTCCGACTTATTCAAAACAGCTGTAACGTAACACCTATAATATATTACACCTATTAACACCTATTTGTATAATATATATTTGTAACACCTATTTGTATAAACACAGAACGTCGATAAGAATTCTTATTTAAAACAGCTGTAACGTAATACCTAATAATATTTTTGTATAGACACAGAACGTAGATAAGATATGAATTCAATGTGAAGGTCACTATTTATTCTATGAAGAATACCTAATTGAGAATGAATGTAACAGCTGTTGTTCGCACGGGCGCCGTGTAGGTACCTATTACCTTTTTTTTTTTTTTTTTTTTTTTTTTTTTTTTTTTTTTTTTTTTCATGGGGAAATGCTTTATGCATCCCCGATCTGGGGAGGGCCGCCGGGGTATGTGGGACTCACCGAGTGCGTGGTGAGGGGTCGCACCCGGGGTTACCCACTAAAACCCCATGGTGCTCCTCTCCCCGCTATTGGCGGAGTCACGGGAAACATGTGATATACAACCGCAACTCCGCCGGCGGTTGCCTGCTTCAGTGCAGGCCCAGCTCCCGGGCTTCTACGCCCAGTGTGCCTCTACATCGCTATGCGCATGAGCACGGTGCGCATCGCGATCACTCGGGGACTCTATTTTGATCGGGCAGCGGCGTTCCCCACACCGCCACCCCAAAGTGACGACCTCTGTGGCTCAGTGGTTCAGCGCGTTGGTGCTCAAGCCGGGGGTCGCGGGTTCGAATCCCGCCGAAGGAACAAAAAGTTTTTCTGTGTTCCTGGGTCATGGATGTGTATTAAATATGTGTACAATATAATAAAAATCTTAAATATATGCATAGTATAAAAGTATTAAATATACTTCCCGTTTTCTGGTACCTGTAACACAAGTTCTTCGGATACTTAACACGGGGCCAGATTGACGTGGTGTGAAGCGTCCATAGATATTTATTATTTATTTATTTATTAAAGTCCCCCGCTAGGGCGGAATGTTGCGGTCATTGCGGACCGCTCTACGATTCCGCCTCAGCCTTCTACGAGGGTCGAGCGACTCTATCTCCCGTCTGCGCTCCGACTCCTCTTTGGCAGACATTACGCCTTCGGCGAATGTCTCTACCGCCTTCCATTTGTTTTCGCTACTCAGCATCGCACGAATGGTTGCTGGCAGCGAAATGTCGTCGCCGATAGGTACCTATTACCTACAGAATGCACACAAATCAAGTTTTCTGTATCGAAGCGAGCCGACGATGTTAGTATGGGCACTTGAGATGTTATGCAACCCGTAACTATTAAAATAATGCTAAGTTAATTAATATTGTGTTTTAAAATTTGAGAATATGAAGATATAAACGTTATATATAGATAAAATAATTCAAACTTAGTAATGCAACGACGATTTACAATTCTGTTATGAGCCGAACGTAATTCACAATACGCACTAGTTATTACTTATTTTATATGCGAATCAAACATTAAAATATTTTGTAAGTAATTAAGAGCTGAGAAAATTATATGAGATATTATTGGCACAAATTATGTATTAGGTACGTTAGGGAAGTTCTGGAATGTTCGAGTTCTTTGTTTGACAATAAGCCGACAACCTACCCACTATTTTTTTTTTATTTATTTTTTTTGGGTTTTTCCTATGAATTTATGGGCCGAAATATGCACAAAATAATTTAAATAATTAACATATAGGTTAATATCAAAGTACAGAATAGGGGTTTAATGTTAAATGTGCCGAATTGATAATGGGAATGGACTGTAACTTGGTTTTAAAATGGCGGGGCGGCCTGGCCAGAATTAATTGGACAAAATATAAATAATCGAGCTGATTTTATGTGCAGAATTGGGCGGAGTGGAACTGTAGGTGCTGGTTCTAATCAGGCCCAACGCCGGTAATAGGGAGAAGGGCTTCACAAAGGCTCGATGGACCAAGAAATGTGTAAGCTAGGAACTTACACATACGACTTTGAGCTGAGGGAAGTAGGTATATAGGTTAATGTGAGGGCTGGAGAAATCTGGGACTGACCTTATTGTTGAGCTGGTGGTTCTGTATCTGGGCGGAGGTTTCTTCTCACTACACTACACAGCTGTTGAGCGGATTATCGATAGATTTATCGTGGTTCTCCGGCGAATTTGGTATTATATTAACGAGCACAAATAAATATGCGCACACGCGTTCGCGTTCACTAGGTTTCGGGATGAGCTGAAAATGCATCCAGCGCGGAAGGGGTTCTAATTGCAAGTGTTCGTCGCTCTCTGACAGCGCCCCTTTCGGTCGGCCATACATCACGTAGTGATGTCCTTTGTGTTTATTCTAAACGTCGCGCTAGTGTTGGCGCGAACAGGGAGTATTATGATAAAAGCCTATTTTACAAAATAAAACTCTTTAGGTACCTACAGACGAAAGAACAGACGATATCCTGAAAAATGATTGATTAAAAATATGGCCTTAGAGACCTCTTGTGGTGGGGATAGTAGTGTTGATGATAAAATTAGACTCAACATACAAGATAATATAAATACGTGCCAATGTGTGGCCCCAGTGCGCGCGCTAATTAGGCAGCAACGAGCAGCTGAATCGCTTATCCTGCATTTCCCGGCGCGTAGCGGAGCGGAATGTCTGTTTGCACACCGACTACCGACGACGTCTTCTTATGTTTGCTCTCTTTGCAGCGGGGTGTGGTCCGAGTGCAAGAGAAAATCAGTATTTCATATAGATGTGACTATTACATATAAAGTGCTGACTCTCTGTTTAGAAACTAGGAATCAGTTACATTTCTTATATTAGCTATATACTTTTAGTTTACATTATAATTTGGAATTGTCATAAAATAAATGACACACTTTCGGTGCTTTATATATAATTTGTAATTGTTAAATATTGTTTCTGATTACAGCTATGGGATTTTTTTAACATTATTTCCTATATGATAGGTCTTTTCAATTCAAATCGTCATTAGTATAGGCAGTACGCCTATTAATGATCTGTTTTTAATGCTCAATAAAGTGTATAAAAACTCCGCCGCTAAGCGTATCGCTCGGACTGCGGCGGTCAATCTAACGAGCTTGCGGTTTTTGTTCTCATTGGTCCTCGCGTCGCGGAATGTCGGCTAATTTCTGCCACGCGACCCGACACAACGCGATTTGCTCTGTTTACCGAACACGGTCATTAGTTCACTTAACTCGTTCATTACTCATTTCGGTCCATTTGTTCGATGTCTCTTTCTTCGTATATTCACAGCTACTGCCAATATTTTCCGACAGATGAATTACAGTTCTCTTTGAAATACGATTTAATGTTGAATGCAATTTCTTGTATTTTTTGTCCGACTAACACAGTTATGTTTTTGCGTGTATGTCTTGTAGGTTTAATATAATACCCACTATTATATTATGTGGTATGATGATGTAGATTATGGCTTACATTTTTTAATATCTTGAAATGAACTTTACCTTTGTCAACTATCCAGTCGCCATCGTTCATCGCACAGTCAATTAGTTGCAGCCTGCTAGTGATCGCTATTGCAAAAACCAGTCGAACTGATTATTAATAAATTATTCCTGTAACTAATATCTGATATCCGTTTGATCTGTACTCAGTATTATAACAATATTAGGATTACTTAGGGTAGGTAGGGTATTAGGAGGGAGGGGCGACCAGCAAACCAGCGAATCAGGTTGACTCTGGCCACGCTCGCCGGTAGAGCGACGGGTCGCCGGGTCGCGAGGATTGTTTAGTGCTCCATAGAAGTTCTTACAAAGCAGTGGTTCCGCAACCCTATTGCGGTCTCGGGCTCTCGGGCCGCGGCCTCGCGTCTCGCGTCGCATGCATCGGAAGGCTACCTTTAAGGTAGCAACACATAAAATTATTTCGTAGATATACCCTTTTTACCCGACTATGGTGGAGCCAAAAGGAAGGGTACCGATTTTGGCAGTCTATTTATGTATGTAAGTTTGTTCCACCGTAGCGCCTAAACTACTTGTCGGATTTTAATATATGAGGTGTCAATAGATTCTTAATAATAGCCGGGGTAACATAGGCTGTATTATTATTTCCGTAGTCGGGTAAAAAAGACTATACTTTTTATAAAAATTGTAGTTATTCACCAATATTAAGATTGACCCATTATAAGAACAATCATAACACCAGCCAACGGGCAGATAAATTACTTACCTACAAGGGATTCCACCCGCTTTTAAAGCTATCAGCAAAACTAAAGCAGTTTCAAGTAAATTCCTTAAAATAAATCTCTTAAGGTCTCTTAAATAATATAAAAAAACCTTTCAAAGGTAATAATTGTTTAGGCAAGTTTTAAAGAAACCGCTCTCTGCTGCCACTGCTGTCGGCTCCGCCACGGCTCGTGTTCGTGGCCACACCGTTTCAGGTCGCTAATGACGTAACAATTACCGGCGGGAAAAAACAAGCCTTTAATGAAACCCGCCTGTTTACTTTACGACCGTTTAACCCACACTTAGGGACGATTATGCCCGCAACTATGTACTTTAAACTTCAAATAAACTGTTTTTAAACATCTTTTGATACTTTTAGAATTTTCAACGTTAATTAAGCTTCCAAAGCAGCATTTTATATTTCTTTTTATCCTTTACAGAAAACGGGAATAACACTTCGCACTCAATCACCACATATAAGGTGGCAGATTAAAGTAATTCGCAGAGGAATAAAATATTTCGAATACCTAATAGGAGTAGTTAATAGAATCAGGCGTTACTTTGCAGAAATCCATAGCATACATCTTAATTAATACTATATCTAGCAATATCCCGGAAAAGTTCGTTGACTCTTAACGAACTTTGTTCGCACAGTCAACTTTCTGAGGATACCTCGGGGTCGCGCGACGGAGCGAAAAGTTCGTCGAGTTTCGCAACCTGGATGCAACCTTGCACGATCTTGCTGACGTTGTTGCTTGTGTGGTGGTGGTGTTTGCACTATCTTGTTTCTGAGTATACGCATGTGTGGGAGGAGGGATGTGCTTTACGCATTTAATTTTATAATATTTCCTAATAGAAATGTTCATGGAATGTTTCATTACATCCTTATTAATTTATATCCTAGCTTTTATGACTGTAATTTATAATATGTACTATCGAAATGTTGAGGATTACAAGTAACAATACCTACAGTGTGAGTCTACTCAATACACATGTAAAAAATTTACTGACGATGATAATAGATAATAAAATATGACTAGCGGATAATCTTCAAATGGTTCGTGCCCTGGCTCACAAAGTAACCGGTACGGTCGCGGTCGTCAACTCCGTACCACATTTCGTCCTTATGACAAGTCCAAAGCACACCGGATCTGTCGACCGTACAATAGTCCCCGGGGCAGGCCTAATTCATTTGTATAAATATTAAACCTGGAACATTTGATGGTACGGCATACGCCTAAACTTATACCCTCACGGATCACTTTGTTATATTAATAGCTTTTAATATTTAAATTCAATTGTAATGTACAATAGTATTATCTACTTATGTCCCTTCTTGTCTAGTAGTAAATTGTTTGCTGGATTTTGCCACGACACCAATTCTCGTAATTAACTTACACTTTCATTTTACTTTTATTGAATTAAACCCGCTACACTCGACCCTAAAATCACTGGCGATATCGAGACAGTGAAATCGGGGCTGAATCGGCGATAAAATTGTCTCTACTCTACACACGTCCTTGCCTGTCAGTACGTAACCGACCGTGCTACAGACTGCTCGTTTTTCCGAAATGCCGCCGACGCTCTCAAAACAGCAGAAAATAGGAATTGTCTTGGCACTTACTACGGTGCCACCTAACCAGAGACGAAAAAGGAGGATCTGGGTTAAAAACTGGTTAATGAAACGCCATGAATTAAGCCACATCATGAGACATTTAGAAGCAGATGATTTCAGAAACTTTTTAAGAATGGATATTGAGTGTTTTGAAGAGCTCCTCAACACCATTTATACAGAAACAGGATACCGTAATGCGAGAATCCATAAGTCCGAGAGAACGACTTACAGTTACTTTACGTTTCCTAGCAACTGGACAAAGCTATGAAGATTTGAAATTCAGTGCCATAATATCGCCGCAACTTATGTCCACAATGATTCCAGAGACATGTTGTGCTATCTATAATTGTTTGAAACACTTTATTAAGGTAAGTAGACTGAATTCTTATAGAATAATTAAAACATCCATTTAAAAGTTTTATTTTATTTATTTATATTAAGCAAAAACATACAAGGTATTTGTCTATGCTTCCGTCTTGTCTATGACAGACGGAAGCGGGGAGGACGCGCCCGCGCCGTCTGCCGGCAAGGCGGACGGCCATTATTATTATAAATTCACCAACTACGTTGACAAGGTTAGCAATCTTTTATTTAAGTAAATACGGCAAGTAATTAAACTAAATATCGATAATTGTGCACTTCGGCGTGGACAAAGTGGCGACCGTGACAGGACTCCGAATTGGCGTGCGTTGAAAATAAGTGTCGTAAGTACATAGGCGCGGGCCGGTCTTAAAACAAAGGTATGCATATTTTGCCTTTTCCCAAGTAATTGCCGTACCTATTTCCCATTCCAATCCTATCTGTATTGTTCATTCCGTGGTGCATAACATATAATTTGTGAATTTCAAATACAAAGTCGACGCCTTGTAATGTCGGCGCCATATTTTTCCCAAAGGTATCTAATTTAGTCGCACCTAACATATTATTTAACATACACATTGGAATTGTAACATTATTCTGTATTGTGTGTTGTTATATCATAAAATTTCCCTTTTTCCAAAGTTATCTTTAACATAATTCGTACTCTTAAAAAGAAATTTCAACTTTACGAGGCGGACATCGCCATATTGAAATTATAGGTTATCATTAATATGTGAAATTGTTTACGTATAATTTAGTCGCATTATACCCCAATTCTTTAAGCTATTGCTTTATTGTTATTTCATAGCCTTTGTGCCGAATATTTCAGCGCCCGGTGGGGTCGCTGATCACAAATCGTTTCGCCGGCCGGCGTGCTCGGCGTTGGGGCGGCGCGGGCGCCCTCGGCCTCCGCTAGCAATAATCGCGACGGGTGAGTGTGCTTCGCGCCGGCACGCAGTGGTGTGAGTCGATTGCGGCTGGATCGAAAACGGTCAGACCTTTCCTTTTATAAAAAGTTTTTCGTGAATTTGCAATGTCTGAAAGTGAATCAAAAACAAGATCTAAAAGTCCTATGATGGCTTTAAACGTACAACATTCGGACTCTAGTGGTGACCAAGTAAAAATCTTAACTAAGAAACGTGGAATTGTTCGAGCTAGGTTGACTAATTTTAAAAATTACGTACAAGTTTTTAACACCTCAACTACTTATTCAAATTTACAAATAAGGGAATTGAGTTTAAGATTGGCTCAAGTTCAGGAATTATTTTCAAACTTCGATATAATACAAACCGAAATAGAGGAGCTTTCAGATAATTTTGAGGAACAAACAATTCAGCGTGAAATTACCGAGAAGGAATTTGTTACTCAAATAGCTTATGCACAGTTAATAATTGACACATTTTCAGCAAACGATAAAAATTCTGAACATGGACCTGAGAAGTCGCATCAGTCTAATTGTTGTCATGTGAGTGGTGGAAGTATGCCAGTACGGCTACCGACTATTAATCTACCTACCTTTGATGGTAATTATACAAAGTGGTTAGAGTTCCGTGACTCGTTCAAGTCATTAATACATGAGAATGATGCGATTTCACCGATTAACAAATTTCATTATTTAAGGCATTCGTTACAAGGAAGCGCCTCTGTAACTATTAAATCTATAGATTTTTCCGCTAATAATTATGAACTTGCGTGGATTAATTTATGTGAAAGATACAACAATAAAAACATTTTAGTAAATAATCATTTGAAGGCGATTGTAAATTTAAGCCCAATTCAGAAGGAATCATTCAGTGCCCTTAGGTATTTAGGTGATCAAGTTTTTAAAAATTTAAGTGCGCTTAATAGTCTTGATATTTCCACGACGGGGTGGGACCCTTTAGTTTTATTCTTAGTCTCAGCCAAATTAGATCCCGTAAGCAGTGTCAAGTGGGAAGACTATAAAGGACATATTTCACAAATGGCCACACTTAAAGATTTTAAAACATTTATTCAAAATAGAGCGAATGCATTAGAAAGTAGAAGTACAACCAATAATTATTATGACAATAAAATTAATAACATTAAATCTAATAATAACAATAAAGGCAATGGCAATTTTAATAAAAACATAAAATCATTTCTCGTTTCGGAGGTTTCCAAAAAGGGTTCTTGTCTTGTTTGTAATAAATTAAACGATTTTGTCCATCAATGTCACAAGTTCAAAACAATGAGTGTAGACGAAAGAATTTCTGTAGTTTCAAAACTTCATTTATGTATCAACTGCTTACGTTTTGGTCACACGGTAGCAGAATGCCCCTTGAAAGGTCGATGCCGCATCTGTCAAGAAAAACATAATACATATTTACATAAAAACAAAAATACAGCTAACAATAGGGTTGTTGAGAACACCACATTAACTTGTATTAATACAGTAAGTCTACCAGCGACATCACCAGGCCAAGTCATACTGTGTACAGCTCGAGTCAAAATTATTAACAAAGAAACCAATCGCACTTATCTTGCTCGCGCGCTGTTAGACACGGGAAGCCAGGTGTCTTTTATCACTGGTGACCTAAAACGTAAATTAGGAGTAGTTTCAAAAAAAATTGGTAGTTTCAATATTTCTGGTATAAGTAACATTACATGTCCAGTGTCTGAAAGATGTAGTATTTTAGTAAAGTCATGTGTAAGACCTTTCAGTGTAAACATTAATTGTTTGGTTATACCTAAGATAACGGGTACTATTCCAAAAACCAAAGTCGACATTTAAAATTTAAATCTACCCGGTAATCTAGAACTTGCTGACCCTTCATTTCATGAACCCTCCGAAATAGATATTTTGTTAGGTGCAGACATATTCTTTGACATTATTTGTCCCAATAAAATTAAATTAGGTCCAAATAAACCTATTCTTCAAGAAACTAAATTAGGATGGATAGTAGCTGGCCCTACTGTTCAAGATAATAATAATTCTGTCCCATCCATCCTTTTAACAGCTGGCTCTGCTAACCAGCCAAAGGCAAACGGTGATGTTTGTTCTCAGCTCTTGCTTCAAGATGCGGATGCCCATTCTTTGATGTCACTTCAAGACGTCAACCTACCCCATGAAGTATCACTTCAAGATACTTCTGGCTCCAATTATTTGATGTCACTTCAAGACGTCAACCTACCCCATGAAGTATCACTTCAAGATACTTCTGGCTCCAATTATTTGATGTCACTTCAAGACGTCAACCTACACCATGAAGTATCACTTCAAGATACTTCTGGCTTCAATTATTTGATGTCACTTCAAGACGTCAACCTACCCCATGAAGTATCACTTCAAGATACTTCTGGCTCCAATTCTTTGATGTCACTTCAAGACGTCAACCTACCCCATGAAGTATCACTTCAAGATACTTCTGGCTCTAATTATTTGATGTCACATCAAGACGTCAACCTACCCCATGAAGTATCACTTCAAGATACTTCTGGCTCCAATTATTCGATGTCACTTCAAGACGTCAACCTACCCCATGAAGTATCACTTCAAGATACTTCTGGCTCCAATTCTTTATGTCACTTCAAGACGTCAACCTACCCCATGAAGTATCACTTCAAGATACTTCTGGCTCTAATTCTTTGATGTCACTTCAAGACGTCAACCTACCCCATGAAGTATCACTTCAAGATACTCCTAGGTCCCATTATTCCCTTGAGGTATCACTTCGGGATGCTTCTAGGTCCCCCAATTTTACACCTTATTCCGAAGTATCACTTGTAGATACTTCTTCCATATCACGTAAAGATATGGTTGCTTGTTCCCAGGATCATCTACAAGATACTCCTGAGCCTTTTTCTAATTCCTGTAAAACTTTTAAAAAAAGTTCTGCCTTATCTTCTTTCATATCACTTCAGGACATACATGAGTCTATTAAGAAATTCTGGAAAATTGAGGAATTGCCCTTAGATAACAATACTCATTCTTCAGAAGAACAATTTTGTGAATCTCATTTCATAACGCATACCAAGCGTTTACCTAACGGTCGATTTTCTGTCATGATGCCGCTGACGGAAGATCCAGAGCAGGCTCTTGGTAATTCATTTTCTATTGCAATAAAACGTTTCTTCAACCTTGAAAGAAAATTAAATAAAAACAACCATATCAATAAACAATATTGTGAATTTATAAAAGAATATGGTGAGTTAAGCCATCTTAAAGAAATTAAAAAACCTAAATTTGGATGTTTTCTTCCTCATCACCCTGTTATAAGAGAACAGCGATAAACTACTCGTCTTCGGGTTGTTTATGATGCTTCTGCTAAGACCACTTCCGGAAAATCATTAAATGATATTCAAGCTGTAGGTCCTGTTCTACAAAGTGACTTGTTTTCCATTCTTCTCCGCTTTAGGAGTCATAAATTTGTTTTAACTGCAGATATTAATAAATTTTATAGGCAGATTATTTTGGATGAATCTCAACGTAATTTACAATTGATACTCTGGAGAGATCCAGAAGATCAGGTAGAATATCAAAGTCATCCAATTAAAGTTTTACAACTTCAAACGGTAACATATGGTATGGCGTCGGCTCCATTTTTGAGCACAAGATGCCTGGTTCAATTAGCGAATGAATGTTCTGATCCAATCATAGCCAATGTCATCAAGAATGACTTTTATATAGATGACCTAAACACAGGAGCAGAAACTCCTCAAAAATTAAAACACATTCAGTTAAATGTTACCAAGGTTCTTGACTCGGCTTGTTTTCCGTTAAGAAAATTTCGGACTAATTGTCCTCAAATATTGAATGATCAATCAGGATCTTCTACTTGTCTTGATTTGTATGAAGAAGCCAATGTTCTAGGTCTGAAATGGTGCCCCAAGTCAGATTTATTATATTTCCCTAGTGTCATTGAAACGACACCCAAAATTACTAAAAGAACGATCATATCTACCACTTGTAAGCTGTTTGATCCCTTAGGGTTAGTTAGTTGTTGTATAATAAAACCAAAAATCTTGCTTCAAAATTTATGGAGTGTGAAATTAGATTGGGATGATCCGGTACCGGAACAGTTCAAAAAACGGTGGTTCACGTTTTTGGAAAATCTTCATCATTTATCTAGAGTGGTAATCCCTCGTTGTGTCATGGGCGGTGATCCTGAAGCCATAGAAATTCATTGTTTTGTAGATGCTTCAAAACAGGCTTATGGTACATGCATTTTTGTACGCTCAATACATGAAAATGAGATATGCGTGAAATTGCTATGTGCAAAATCACGAGTTGCACCTATCAAAACTCTAACTATCCCACGTTTAGAGCTAACCGCGGCCTTGTTAGGATCTCAATTACTTAAAAAAGTTTTAAAAACAATACCATACAAAATATCTCAGAGCTACTTGTGGACAGATTCAACAGTTGTGTTGGGCTGGCTTAGATCACGAAGTAAAATGTTACAGGTTTTCATACGTAATCGTGTTAGTAAAATTAATGAACTCACCCATGTTCCAACCATGTTCCAACGGACTTAAATCCTGCAGATCTGACTTCAAGAGGTGTTGACCCCCAGAATTTACAAGCCTCAGTTTTGTGGTGGGAAGGTCCTTCATTCCTGAAGGAAGGTCATAATGCTTGGCCTACTCAACCTCATTTGCCTACAAATTTACCTGAGATTAAGAGCTTGGTTTGTCACAACAATAATGTATACGAGTCATTTATAAATTTTTCTGATCATTCAAACTTTTCAAAGTTAAAACGTAGCTATGCATATGTATTACGTTTTGTTAACAATTGTCAAGTAAATAAATCTAAACTCACTGGTCCATTGCAGGTTGATAAACTTGAAAATTCCTTGAGACTTTTATTAAAACAAAGCCAATTAGAGACTTTCTTTTCTGATAAACAGCTTATACAAAACAATAAAACCTTGCATCACAAAAGCAAACTACTACCTCTTAATCCTTTCTTAGATAACGATGATTTATTGAGAGTAGGAGGTAGACTATCTCATTCCGACTCGGAATATTCAAAAAAACATCCTGTCTTACTTGACGCTAAGCATCATTTAACTAAAATTATTTTCCAACACGAACATTTACGTTTGTATCATGCGGGTCCGCAATTGCTACTTTCATCTATTCGTGAACAATATTGGCCCATCGGGGGCAGAGTTTTGGCTCGTTCCATTTATAGAAAATGTGTGGTCTGTTGTCGTTTGCGTGGCCAGACCTTACAACCTAAAATGGGAGATTTACCTGTAGTAAGAACTTGTCCAGATTTTCCTTTTAATCAATGTGGTGTCTTTATGATTTCTTCTAAAAAGGGACGTGGGAACCGTATAACGAAGGCATATTTATGCGTGTTTGTATGCCTTGTAACCGAGGCTATTCATTTAGAAGTCGTTAGCGACCTTAGTACTGATGCCTTCCTTTCATGCCTACGCAGGTTCGTATCGAGACGCGGAAAACCGGCAGTAATATACTGCGACAATGGGAAAAACTTCGTAGGCGCTAATAATGAGTTAGGTAAAGTTATGCGATCCAGTCGACATTCGATTCACACTTATGCAACCAACGAAGGCATAAAGTTTATGTTTTCACCCCCTTATGCCCCTCACTTTGGTGGGATTTGGGAATCAGGCGTTCGTTGCGCCAAATATCATTTAAAACGTATAGCAGGAAATGCTTCTTTAACTTTTGAGGAGTTAACCACTTTGTTTGCCCAGATAGAGGCAATCCTCAACTCCCGACCTATATCTGCTTTATCGTCAGATCCTACTGACCTTAATCCTTTAACTCCTGGGCATTTTTTAATTGGCCGCCCGTTGATGTCTGTACCGACACCGCCTACTGCACCCTCGAGACCCAATCGATATCAGCTAATCGAGAGAATCCGTCAACATTTTTGGGACCGATGGAGACGTGATTTCCTTTCGGAGTTGCAAACCCGAACCAAATGGGAAAAGGATCGACCGTCTGTACGAGTAGGAGATCTCGTGCTGCTAAAGGAAGAAAATCTGCCTCCCTTACACTGGAGGATGGGTCGCGTCACCAAACTGTATGAAGGCACAGACAGTATTTGCAGAGTTGCTGACGTTCATACCACAAAGGGCACCGTCAAGAGGGCAGTTCAAAAAATGTGCGTCATTCCCGTGTCAGCAGAAGAAGTGTTGGAGCCCAGTCTCCAACGGCCCCCCAGGATGTCTATGCTTCCGTCTTGTCTATGACAGACGGAAGCGGGGAGGACGCGCCCGCGCCGTCTGCCGGCAAGGCGGACGGCCATTATTTTTATAAAATCACCAACTACGTTGACAAGGTTAGCAATCTTTTATTTAAGTAAATACGGCAAGTAATTAAACTAAATATCGATAATTGTGCACTTCGGCGTGGACAGTATTTAATACTATTTATTTTATTTTTTATTAAAGATCAAAAAGTCCTTCATGTCTGAGCCAGTTCCTCTTTGAACTGTTGTGTCACTTGTACAGTTTGGAAATTCAGTGGTAAGATTTATGTCGGTCGACGATGAATATGTCGCGTTCGTTGGATTTACGTATTCAGAAGAAGATTGTTCAAATGTATATTGTGGGATAGACTGTAGAAATGGTTGTACAGTGGAGTTATACTCTGGAGATGCTTGAGGGAATTGTGACATCATATGATGTTGGGGTGGTTGAGGAGAAGGTTGTACCGTATGCTGTGGAGGTGTTTGAGGGGATTGTGGTATAATAAATTGTGTAGATGATTGAGGGGACGGGTGTATCGCATATTGTGGAGATGGTTGAGGAGACGGTTGTGCCAGATATTGTTGACATGGCTGCGGTGATGAATTTGTCTCCGAAGAGCCAGAGGAATAATGATAGTAGCGATGTGAAATGCGAGGATGTAATACTGTGTGTTGTGGAGATAAAGTGATACTAGATTCGTCTGCCAATTTGCCAAGTTTTCCGTAAAATAGGGCATCATTGATAATTTTTTGGGCAATCACTTGTTGATGGGTACTCAGGTTTTTTAATTGAACGCCTATTGACTTTCCTATTATCTCCCAATCATCGTCTTGTCGAGTCATCAGTGTCTGAGCAGCATCCAGCAGTTTTTCTTGTTTACTTTGTATGGACATTTTCTGCTTCTTGGGCTGTGAACTTTTTCCAGAGTCCGCGGGCCCCTCTTTATCACATATTTCTGTATTTATAATTTGTGTCGATGATGTCGATGCTGATATATCTGGTGACGTAACGTTCCCTTTACTTTCTGTTTCAGATGCCTGCAACGCAAAGTGAATGGAAAGATAATGCTAAAATGTTTGAAGACAAGTGGCAATTCGATCACTGTGTTGGTGCAATAGATGGGAAACATATATCCATAGAAAAGCCACCGAGGAGTGGAACGTTATTCTTTAACTATAAAGGCTTTTTTAGTAGTTCTGTTCGCCGTAGTAAATGCAAATTATGAGTTTATGTATATACATACTGGCATAAACGGAAGCGTCTCTGATGGCGGTGTCATAACTCATACATCACTGTATAATAAATTAATGACAGATAAGTTACATCTACCACCATCGTGTACGTTACAGGGCACAAATATTTCAGTGCCCTACACGTTTTTGGGAGACTCAGCATTCGGCATTAATAGACACATTATGAAGCCATACTCATTTAAGAACATAACTCACGAGAAAAGGATTTTCAACTACAGATTATCACGAGCAAGGAGAGTAGTTGAAAACGCGTTTGGAATTTTAGCAGCACGTTTTAGGATATTTCGTCAAAAAATAAGTGTGCACATTGATAATGTCGACAAAATTGTGCTCGCTTGTTGTGCCTTACATAATTATTTAAGAACAAAGTCAAAAAATTATATCACAAAAACATGTGTCGATGCTGAAAATATCAATGATTCTACTTTTCGTTATGGTGACTGGCGGGAAGAAACCACAGGACTTGTATCTCTAGCGCAAATCAGTGAAAAAGAGCGCAATAATGAAGGCAACAACGTGCGAAATAAATTTACAACTTATTTCAATGGACACGGCAGAGTTTCTTTTCAGGAGGATATGTTGAGAGTAGTTCCTACATAAATTTAGTGTGTATGTGTATCTGACAAATAAAACATCAGTTTATAAATTGCATATATTTTTTTCTTACCTCATCCAAAGTATCCGTTCCAGGTCGGCATGGCTCCGTCGTCCCCTCTAGAAATTGGAAGAGGGGGTAATACCATAACGCTGGTTCATTGGACCCCGATCCTGTTTGCTTGGAAGCATTCACCTGAAACACGTGAATTGAGATGTACCAAAAAGCGTGAGCTTAAAGTAGGTAGCTCTATTTAAGAGCGTATAACCCTCTTTTGGCGGGAAAATGAGAAAAAGACAAATATCTCGTGATTGAGAAGGAATTTTAGTAAAGTTTAGTTTGTTCCTTCATTTAATAATATAAAACTTTGTAAAATGTATTAAAAAATTGTAAATACAATTACCCAGTCAATGAATAGAGCACTTTACTAAAATTCCTTCTCAATCACGAGATATTTATCTTTTTCTCATTTTCCCGCCAAAAGAGGGTTATAGGCTCATAATATTCTACATGATCTTACCTTCTTCAGCTCTCTTCCATACGTAGTACGCATATTCTCAAGTTTTTTCTTGAAGTCAGCCAGCGATGTATCTCTGCCGATCTCTTCATAAAAAATTTGCACTAGCATTTTGAATGCCTCCTGTCTCATGTCGCGGTTGAAATAGTCTTTTTGTTTTTTGTCCCACAAATATGGTAAATCTTGAAATAAATCAATGACTTTTGTCCACGCTTCTCGCTCATTTTCCTTCGCCATATTTTCGAAATAAAAAATAGTAGCCGTAAGCACGTCGTATCGCCCGCGGCGACAATAGTAACCGCAAGCACGTCGTATCGCCGCAGCGCTCGAGCGCAGACTGCGCAAAAATCAGTCCTGATTTCGCTACACACGTCCTGACAACGCTCCCTGAGCCGATAATCGTCCCTGAATCGTGAGCTCGCCCGTAGCGATTTAGGGACGAAAAAAATCGGGTACGATTTGCCTACACACCAGGCGATTTATGATACGATCTAGGGTCCTCCCCACCACTGTCCCGATATTGCCAGTGATTTTAGGGTCGTGTGTAGCCGCTTTTATAAATGAATTGTCTTAATATTAAAAACTGATTTTTGGAGTTTGGACGCATCAAAACGGGTTTGACGTTGGTTCGACGTTTATGGGTATACCCAGTGGTGAATTTACACTAGGGGCAGTCGGGGCTAGTGCCCAGGGCGGCAAATTTTGTGGGGTGGCAAAATTTGGAAAGTAAAAAAATATTTTTAGAATTATTTTTTTACAATTATTAAAATTGCACTTTATAATAATTAATTAATTCTATTAATTATTCATTTTTTATTTCTTGTTTGAAACGAATTAAAAAATAATTATATTAATATACTACTATGCATAGAATATGTACGTGTATGTCTACTTTAACGTTTAGATTGTGAAGATTTAATCGACCAATTTACAAAGTCAGGTGTGTTTGCCTGACAAACACATGTAATACAATCATAAGTCATCGTTAGTGCAAAATTCATGATTCTTACAAAGATGTATGATTGGCTTCGCTGGGCGCTCGATCAATGATTTGTCTATAGATTCTTGGAACAAAAACAAATTAATTTTTTATATTATACTGTATACCATTGTGCAGTTTTAACACATCGGGACCGGATTGTAACTGTATGATTTAAGCCTCTGTATAACGCCCGTGGCCTTAATCGTCAAGTCCCATGATAATTTTCTACGCGACAAGGGCGCGACCGGAGAGTATTGAAATCGAAAAAAAATCGCTTAAATCATTTGAGCCAAAACATACAAAAACTGAAACGGCCTTCCCCTATGTCTTGTCTTGCTTAAAATACTTAAATAATTTTCCCATTCGTGTGACTTATAGAAGAAGAGAAAAAAGGGTTTTAACTTTAAACTAACCTAACCTAACCAAGAGCATGTCTTGGACATGTCTAAGGAGGGTTTCGTAACTATCAACGCGTAATAGGTTTTTTTCAAATTAATTCAAACTGTTCGATTTCGTTCAAAATAATTTTCCTAAAGAGTTTTTAGCATGATCATGAGCATGCTGTACATGGAAACTTACTTGTTTCTTTCTTCTATAGTTTAGAAATGCTGGGGGGGGGGGGCACCTACAAACCACTTTGGAGGCCGATTACTCGAAAATTGTCGACTTTGTAAAAAAATCATGTAACATACCTTACCTTTATTTTAAAATACCTATTCAACGATGGAGTAGAAGGAAAAAATATTTTTCATTCCCACTTCACATGTATGGAGAGCTACCCCTAAAATATAAAATAATTATTATTTTATAATGAAAAAACCGAGATCTACACACACCGGCATATTTAGCGGAACATAAAATAAAGGTTTGATATCAGTATCATATAAGGTTGCTGGCTGGTTTATACGTCATTTAATTTAAAAAAATATATTTTCAAATAAAGAAAACAACTGAACATCACATTTTATGCAATTTTTTAAATTTTATTCAAATACACCTTATCTGGAGCGAACTTCGAGTATTTCTTCTTTCTGAGTTTGATTTAAAATTTCATTGAATTACTGTTTTTTGTTAGTTTTTTTTAATCGCGTATCTTTTTGGAGTTGAGGACTGAATTATGCCTGACTTAGCCCCAACGTAGATTGCCAGGGCACTCAAAATGCGAAGAAATGGTCAAACCTAAGAAGCAGATCAGAACCTAAGAAGTGCAGAATTCTCATAAATCAAATTGACGGCAGGCAAAGAATATACAGACGCAAAGGAGAACGATACATTAAGACAAATTTTGAAACTACAGTTGCATACGGTGGTGGATCAATAATGGTTTAGGCGGGCATTTGTTTGGGAGCTCGCACAGACTTGGTAGTGATTGACAGAGGGAGTCTGACTGCAGACCGCTATATCAGAGAAGTTTTAGAAGAAAATGTCGTACCGTTGCCCCATATATCGGTGACGATTTTGTTTTTATGCAGGATAATGCTCGGCCGCATACCGCTCGGGTAACTCAAGCTTATCTTAATATGAATATCACTGTTATGGAGTGGCCGGCGAGATCACCGGATATGAACCCAATAGAGCACGTTTGGGACTTGCTGAAAAGAAAAGTTAAGTCCAGAATTCCAGCTCCTGCCAACGTTGGTGAACTGCGAATCGCCGTAGCTGAGGAATGGCGGAGACTATCTTAGGAGACCATCGATAACATCATTCTCAGTATGCCTAGACGGGTAGAAACTTTAATAAGAGCACGTGGAGGAAATACGCGATATTAATCACCATTTTTCTAATTTAATTAATTGTTATTTTAATATTAATTTTTACTTTTCCCGGTTACATGAAAAGTTAAAAAATGTACCATTTTTCACAAATAGCCTTTACTCGCAAAATCTGTTCTTAATATGATCTCATTTTAAGTAAAACAAATGAAACTTTAAATAACAAAAGAAGTGTAGTAAGTAGATTTAAAAAAAAACATATTTTTTTAATTATGGACCTTTTTTTGTGTTCCGCTAAATATGCCGGTGTGTTTAGTTACACAATCTGTAACTGTACCAAATTTCATCCATTTATATTCATAATTACAGAATCTAGAAGCGCGGACAGACAGACAGACATATAATAGCTCCCAACACTGATTTCAGTGACGGTGGCCGGTTTAATTGAAACCAGGCCAGCTACGCAGGAGTTATTTTTTAGTGCCCAAGTGTGTGCGCAGTACACAAGAGCACTCTCTCTTCCTTTACTCTCGTAACCCAGTGGGACGAATAACCGACACGACTGGTGAGATATCAGGCGCAGGTCCGACTTTTTACATGCCCATTCGACGCATGGATCATCTTTCTTGTCAGACAATCAGGTGATCAGCCTGCATTGTCCTAACCAAACTTGGAAACAAGATTTTTTGTTGTTCCAATGCGGGAATCGAACCCACGACCTCCGAGTCGAGAGCCAAGCTCTAAACCACTAGATTACGGAGGCTGTTAAAACAAGCAGACAGACATACAGATGGACGGACAGAGCGAAACTATAAGGATTCTTTATGTATTACGGAACCCTACAAAAGGGTGGACTTAGTATATTTTTGAATCAATATTTCAATAAATAATTCAATTTATAGAAAGACAGTCCTCGGCTAAATATATTTCAAATTAACATATTATATTAGACAGAGCTCCGAAGCAGGGGTACTTCTGGTGGTATCCGCAAATTAAAGACTGCTTCTATATGAACTTGTATGTTATAGGTATAGGTATCATACCAGATGATAGAATAGCCGCGGTGCGTGCGTTTCGTAGGGAGGTGGTCGGGCGAATCTGCGGTGAGGAGTGACAGGGCTCGCGACGCTGTCCTCCGCTAAGCCACGGATGCGCGCGGTAAATCGCGCGCGGGGGAGAAACCGGTTAGCCAGCCCGGCCCGATGAGGCGCAGGAACATATTCCCCCGGGAACAGGTCACTGAAGAGGAAGCGGCACTATGTTGTTGTAGGCACGAGTTATGGTGTCCTTCTTCGTGCGTATGTCGGCGACTCGACAGCGACTACTCTACCAAGTAACCACAGTAGAGGCGGTAGATTGGTGTCCCGTGCAAGATCCATAGCTCCAAGCTTGAGGTCTTGACTGCCTGTCTGCCACTTGGTTTGTTATTGTAGAAGATACAAAATGTTAGAATAGCGCTGCCAAAAATGTTGTCTCAATTTCTCGATGCGGTCGAATCGTTGGAGGCGCTATATGTTGACATCGTTGAGCTGAGGTCGTGGAACCGAGCTCTGAGCTCGTCCGAGGAGGAAATGAGAAGGGGAAAGAAAAGAAAGATCTGAAGCATCAGTGGACAAGGGTCTGGAATTTAAAAAAGTCTCTATCTGGACATGTCGACAACTCTTCATATGTCAAGTGAGTAAGACTCAAGACTCTACGCAAAAGATGTTTGGTTGACTTTACTGCTGCTTCCCCACCAAAGTGTGGAGAGTAGGCAGGAATGAATTTAAATTCAATACCTTGGTTCGCAAAATCTGACTCTTAATGCTTAGACGAAACCTGTAAGAAGCGTGAAAGCTCGTTGAAAGCACCCACAAAGGTTGTGCCCTTGTCGGAGGTAACGCGCTGAGGTTTGCCCCTTCTACTTATGAATCAGCTGAAGGCCGCAAGAAATGCTAGATGCACGGCTTTGACACAAAAACACAAATATAAGATTAAGTAAGCCTACAACCTCTACCTTTACGGTCGGCTATAAGCACTGGCCCGGCGTAATCGACGTCTGTATTAAAAAAAGGAAACTCAAGGTCCTTCCTATCAGTAGGTAGGTTACCCATAGAAATCTGAATAGGCTGAGGCCTAAAGCGAGTACAGCAAACACAGGAACGCACTACGTGCTTAGCAAGATTTTTTCCAGCTAGAGGTCAGTAGGTAAGACGTATGTGCCAACAGTAATTGAGGCCCTGCAAAAAAGAGTGCTTTGTGCTCTTTTCCAAAGATGATTTTTGTCAAGTGGTGTTTACTACACAATAAAATAGGGTGTTTGACATTGTAATCGTAATTAAAGTTTGCTACACGAATTAAGTTCTGTGAATCTATATAAGGAGAAAGACTTATCAAACGATTCTTTTTACGTAAAGTTTGTTCTGATTTAAGAATTTTATACTCTTCAGGTAACATTTCCTGTTGAGCAGTCTCTCAGAGTCAGAGCATTATTAAAGTTAGCGATGACTGTAGTTCTGTAAAAATATGATTTTTTAACTTAATTTCTGCAATTAAAAATAATTCTTTGTAAATAAGCTACCACTCTGATTAATTTAGTATAAGAAGATATGTTATGTATTAAATTTGAAACTAGGTTAAGTTGTATAATATTATTTAAGTTTGTCTGATTGTCTGTCTGTTTGTCTTAATAAATAGCTGTTTCTATTATTAAATTATTTTGAAAATTAGGAAAAATGGAAAATTGTTATTTAATCTGATTAATAAAATCAGGACCTAACCACCAAAGAGTGGATGAGCTGATGTAATTAGCCTTCATCCCCCGAGATGCAAGATCAGCAGGGTTACACTTGGAAGGTACATAGTTCCACATCTGGCCGGTCATCATTTCTTGAATCCTACTTGCTCTATTGCGTACAAATTGGTCGAGCTTCCTAGGTGGTGTAGAGAGCCAACCAATCACGATCGTAGAATCACACCAAAAATAGCAATGATGGAAATTAAGAGGAAGTATTTGCGTACCTTCTAAAAGAGTCGTGTACCCAATAAGTCCAATAACGCTCCACACAACTCCATACGTGGTAATATAGTTGTAGGTTTTATTGGAGCAACCTTGTTCTTTGAAGTTAAAAGGCGAACACAAACTGTGCCATCAACTGCTACCGTCCTCACGTAAACACACGCACCATAAGCGCGTTCTGGAGTGTCTGTGAACGTGTAAAGCTCTAATAACGAAAGATTGCTACAAGACACCCACCGAGGAATGCGAATAGAGTTGAGAGCTGGAAGGGACTCTACAAATTCAAGAAATTGTGATTTTAAATCTGATGGAACCTCTTCATCCCAGCTACACTTAAGTATCCATAATGTTGAAGAATAAATTTCCCCTGAACTATGCATGGCTCGACGAGGCCAAGGGGATCAAACACCTGGCTGATTAAAGATAAAATATTACGACTAGTAACTTTGAGGTTAGAATTTAAATCTACTGTGAAAAATAAATTATTTAAATTACAGTCCCAGCATAAACCAAGAGTTTTACTAGGAGAAGCGTCATTTAAATTTAACTTTTTGTCCGTTTTTTTCTGAAAGAAAGATAGTAATCGTCTCTAATATTTTTGAGGTATTTGATTGCCACTTGCGTAAATGAAATTTTGCAGTAGATAGAGTTTCAATCACGCCTCTACATTGCTGATTCAGTATCAGTAGAGTCACCACCACTCAATTAGTCATCGAGATAAAGGTCGCTCTTGATAGAGTAACTAACCTTTGGGTCTAAAGCCTGCTCTGCTAAGGAAACTAAACATTTAGTAGCAAGATACGGTGCCAAAGCAGTGCCGTACGTCACTGTATTAAGACAATATGTTTTAAAGGTTCTGAGGTATCAAATCTAAAGATGATTTGCTGTAAAGAACGCTCAGATGGCTCTATCAAAATCACTCTATACATCTTCTCTATGTCAGAGTAACAACATATTTATGCTGTCTGTATCATAAAAGAATAGATAGTAAATCCTCTTGCACTGTAGGGACCTATCACGTGTATATCATTGAAGGACTCACCCGAGGTGCTGGCGGCTGACACGTCAAAGACAATGGGAAGCTTAGTGGTGTACTCGACTCCCGCTCAACACCATGATGAGGTAAATAGTATTGAAAATTATATTTTTCTGATTTTTATTTATTTCTTTTAATATATTTTATTCTGGTTTTTCTGTCATCTGATTTAATTGTATTCACACTCTTATATTATACTCTGTATATTGTACACTCTTTCATGAATTCTAAATATCTATTTTTAAATCGACATTTAGCCATTGGTAATGGTCTCCTAAGCACTCAGGAGAGTCCTTCAACGGTATAGTGACCACGAATTGGCTGTGGACATAATGACCACTGTCATTATACGTCTTGGGAAAAATGACATAGAGAAGGATGTGTACGTCCATGAGGTAGAGACACGCACCCTGATATAAGCCAACCTAATTTAGAAAACTGTAATCAGGTTGATTTTTACCTAAATTAACTGTATGACAACATAAGACGTCCTAAAATATGTACAGCGCCTACGAGGATGTCGACAGCTGATGGCACATAAAATGTAGGGCTGCTAACTGAAGAATTGCCGGGATATTAATAAGTTTTTTATCCACGTAAAACCCAGGCAGTGATTGTGTTATGCATGGTAAAATAAAACAAGTTATATTCGCCTTATAAGCACCAAAACATGACTGAACCGTAAGAGTGTAGCTTTCGGAGGTTTTAGAAATCAAACCATTGATACCTGAGACTGTGGAGGTAGCACCTTCCCTTGACAAGCCCAGCTTCTCACAATGGTCTCGGGTGATAAAGTTGGACGGGCTGCCGTTATCTAACAGGAGCCTGACAGGAAGCAGCTTCCCATTGACGTCCGCTGCGTTCGCCATAGCTGTGGATAGCAATACAATTCTGATTATTGTCTGCTTTAGATATTTCTGTATTAGTTGACAATACAATATTGTTAGCTGACTAATTGTCTGAATCCCTATGTAAGAGGGTATTATGTTTAAGTGTGCAATATTTGCAATAAGAAAGTTTACATCGCTTGTCTGTATGACTTGGTCGTAAGTACATACACACATTGCTTTCTGATGATTTTTTAATACGTGAATCGACATCCAAATTTCTGAAAGGCTTACAACTAAACAAATAATGAGTTTGTGAACACATAGCTCAAGAAATTTTGTTAGTAGTAAGGTAAGAATTATTATTATTAGAATTATTTTTTAGCGTTGTAGTTGTAAGATAGTTTTTATTTTTATTAATTTCTTGTATGTATTTTGTATTTATTACAAATTTATTGTATTTAACAGCCTCCGTGGTCTAGTGGTTTAGAGCTTGGCTCTCGACTTGGAGGTCGTGGGTTCGATTCCCGCATTGGAACAACAAAAATTGTTTCCAAGTTTGGTTAGGACAATGCAGGCTGATCACCTGATTGTCTGACAAGAAAGATGATCCATGCGTCGGATGGGCATGTAAAAGTCGGACCTGCGCCT
This sequence comes from Phengaris alcon alcon, assembly GCA_037179445.1. Lineage (NCBI taxonomy): Eukaryota > Metazoa > Arthropoda > Insecta > Lepidoptera > Lycaenidae > Phengaris > Phengaris alcon. The sequence goes on from JAYRCH010000308.1 coordinate 1,942,696, forward strand.
GATCTCTCGCCAGTCGTGTCGGTTATCCGTCCCACTTGGTTACGAGAGTAAAGGAAGGGAGAGTGTTCATGTGTACTGCGCACACACTTGGGCACTATAAAATAACTCCTGCGTAGCTGGCCTGGTTTCAATGAAACTGGCCACCGTCACCGAAATCGGTGTGGGGAGCTATTGTATTTATATTATGTGTTAGTTTTGTGTTTGTATTATTATTATTATTTAATGACTCAATTAAATCTGCTCGATTAGATAAAAATTTAAGAAATTCTTTTATATTAGGATATTGATCCAGATTATTTTTAAATTCAATTATTTCAAATGCCAGTAGTATGTACTATCAACAGTAGGCTATCATAGGGTGTCAAGGGCTCTTAAATTTTTTATTAGTTACATCCATCGTGTTACGCAATGATGCATTTGATTCTTTAAGTATTGGTCCAAAATTAATTAAAGCTTGAACATTACTGTTTATAAGTAACCTTTCGTAATTATATCTAGATAGATAATTTGCAATTATTTATCTAGATATAATTATGAATAAATGGTTGGCAATTAATAAATAACGCTTGGCAATTATTAACATTAACAGATGTTAATAATTGCCAAGCGATAGCATAATTGTCGACTTGTAAATTTTAGCTTTTAATAACAACTGCTGATATAGTGAAATTTATTAATGTGTTGTATACTACTGTTATTATGAATAAGGGAAATATACATATCTCGGAACTCAAGCCAGTGCTGATAGTCGCCGTTGTAATGAGGCATGTCGATCTTGGGTAAGCGCACAAAATCATGCTTGCAACCAGAGCCGTGAAGATTGTCACCGCGGCCTCCGCTGGCCTCACGACGGTGAGTGCAGGGTAGGAGGGACGCGGGGGGTCAAGCAACGACCGCGCGCCCATCTGCGCGTAATACAACGACTCGAACTCATCCCGCTCAGCATATTCCTCGGTCGTGTTTTCCGACAACAACTCCAACTCCGTCTGTAACGTATCGAAATCATTATATAGCGTTTCCATTACATTAACACGACACTGTAACTCGTATAATTGAAAAGAGCTCAACTGAGAAGTATCTATCAATTTTAAAAAGTTAGCAAAATAGGTTAGCTTAGATTTAACAAGTTCCTTTAATTTTGCTTCAGACATAATGATAGCTTAGCGCACAATAAGAGCCTGAAGCGCAGATAAAGATAAATTAAATAAAAAGAAAAAAAAAACTAGCGTGAACTAAACTTCAAAGGCGTGATGAGTATTTATGAATGCAAGTATTATTTGCAAAATATAGGTAAATAAACCAGATGATGAAATAAATGGGTAAATAGCCTATGCTAAGTAGATAAGAAATAATAAGACTTATTTGCCTATTGCATTAAGTGGTAGGGGTAAAGTAAACAATAGAACAATTACGAGCACGTGCTCGGTGATTAGGCACTGATAATGTTATCAAAAAATTTGGAGATATTATTTTTACAATTTTTTAATTGATTTTTGATACGAGAATTTAATTGTTGTAAGCTGAAAATGACAAATGTATGATTAGGCTACGTATGAAGAGGTCACATATGACTGAACCGTGTAGCACTATTCTATTTTCCTGGAAAAAGGCTTAAAGAAGGCAGGAAAAAAAGGAAAATGCAACGGACTCGCTCAGAATTAATATAATTCTTCCTTGAATATATTCCGATTTTCCTCGGCCACGTGGAATGCGGCATGATCGGCGCATGCGCAACTCCTTGTCGGGGCATCTCGGTCCAAAGTCCAGTCCGAGCTATATTTGCGCTTCGCAGCAAATAAGCCAGCTATTCTTCTGTTTTCCTTGCGAAGGATCTGGTGATCTCCGCCAAATAAAAGACTGCTTCAATATGAACTTGTCTAATATAATAGGTACTGGTATGATAGAATAGCCGCGGTGCGTGCGTTGCCTAGGGAGGTGGTCGGGCGATTCTGCGGTGAGGAGTGACAGTGCTCGCGACGCTGTCCTCCGCTAAGCCGCGGGCGCGCGGGGGACAATGACTGAGAAAAAAGGTTTCAATTACTTCAATTTTTCAGCTCAACGAGCGCACAACCCCTTAACTAGCGGAATCGACGTTCTAGTTACAATACCACTACTAAATTGAATCCCCATCGGGGACAATTTTCAGTTCGACGAGTGCACAACCCCTTAACTAGCGGAATCGACGTTCTAGTTACAATGTCACTACTAAATTGTATCCCCATCGGGGACAATTTTCAGTTCGACGAGTGCACAACCCCTTAACTAGCGGAATCGACGTTCTAGTTACAATGTCACTACTAAATTGTATCCCCATCGGGGACAATTTTCAGTTCGACGAGTGCACAACCCCTTAACTAGCGGAATCGACGTTCTAGTTACAATGTCACTACTAAATTGTATCCCCATCGGGGACAATTTTCAGTTCGACGAGTGCACAACCCCTTAACTAGCGGAATCGACGTTCTAGTTACAATGTCACTACTAAATTGTATCCCCATCGGGGACAATTTTCAGTTCGACGAGTGCACAACCCCTTAACTAGCGGAATCGACGTTCTAGTTACAATGTCACTACTAAATTGTATCCCCATCGGGGACAATTTTCAGTTCGACGAGTGCACAACCCCTTAACTAGCGGAATATACGTTCTACTTACAATGTCACTACTAAATTGTATCCCCATCGGGGACAAAAGCTGTCACGTCACACGTGCCGAATCTATTCATACAAATATGTAAATAAAATAATAAGTTTTTTTACTAACAAGCACATCTAATTTTCCAATCTTTCAATACAATACATTTACAGGATCGTTTAATCAAATTGTCAATCGAAAGCTGTATCGATAAATATTAGACCCATTATAACTATCGACGATAGCACCACAGTAGACATATAATCAGTACTGCAACCCAGCCGTGTCCTTGAAACTCTTGCCTACAATTGAGCGTGGCTGAGCGGAACGACAGGGCAGATACGTCTACAAAAAGTAAAACAGTGATATTTATTTTATTTTTATTGCTTTTGGGTTTGAAACATTAACAGCGTTATTCATAAACGTTAGTTAATTTTAAGAAAGCTTTTAAATAATGCTTAACAGAATTTTGTATTCATAAACGTTATTTAGATCTAATCAACTATTTAAATAGTTACTTAAATAGCTGTCAAATTAAACAACCTAACCATGTCTCTTAACTTCTTAAGCAACAAAATGGCGTCCAATAGACAGCTGAATCTTATCTGTGACAGCGACAGCGCTCTCGCGCTGACAAATAGACAGAAGAAAACATTACAGTGATAATATGGATTTTAATTATTTTGATTTCGGTGACGATTTAAATAATTTTGAGCAGATATAAACGAATTTTGGGTAATCAACCTAGGTTAGACCCAATGGAGGAATATGATGAAGTAGAGTTTAGAAAAAAGTACAGGTTTTCTAAAGAAAACATGAAGAAAATTATAAATATAGTGAAAGATGACATTGCGGTAGATACAAGAGGCGGCGGCATACCTGTTCACATTCAAGTAATGGCTGTGATCAGACATTGGGGGCGAAATGAAGTGAGTGCTCATTGATTCATCATCTACCTATTATTACTCAAGTACATAATTTTTTTAAAGCGAAAATAGCTATCTGTGTTCTCGACATGGTTGAATTTCTTTAAAGATTCCATAACGAGAGACTTCATTAATATTTAATTTCATGTCAACAGATTCAAGATGATAGCGGAGAATTGCAAGGCATAAGTCAACCTACCATGTCTCGCCTTTGTAAACGAGTTGGTCGCGCATTAGCGCGTAAGAGTGCACAGTTCATTAGAATGCCTACTACATTAGCAGAACAATATCAGGTACAAAGGGAATTTGCTGCTATATGTGGGTTTCCCCAAATAATTGGAGCTATTGACTGTACCCATATAAAAATAAGAAAAGTTGGTGGTGAAACTGGCCAGTATTTTATAAATAGAAAAGGGCATTATTCTATCAATACACAGGTTGTGTGTGGCCCAAATATGACTATTTATGATGTGGTATGTAGTTGGAAAGGAAGCACCCATGATGCCCGCATTTTCCGTGAGAGTCAGATAAAAAGGAGATTTGAAGAAGGTGAATTTAGAGGGAAGCTATTGGGAGACAGTGGATATCCTTCGACACCATATTTGCTAACTGCAGTTTTGCGCGTTCAAACTGAAGCTGAAGAGCGGTACAATATAAAACAATACAAACGAGAAATGTAGTTGAGCGGTGTTTTGGGACGTGGAAAGGAAAGTTTCGAATATTGCTCCAGCATAACTTCCAAGTTATGCGTGGTTCATATGAGACAATAAAAACAACGATCATTGCTTGTGCAGTACTGCATAATCTAGCCATTAAATGGAATGAAATTAGCGGAGAAGATTATGAGTCTGGCAGTGATGATGATGAGGAAGTTGTAACAAATAACACAATGAATATGACTCGTAACATATTTATTAATAATTATTTTAACGATGAATAATAATAACTTATTTTTGTTCATCTTGTTTTTTTTCCAATATTCTAACTCCTTTTTCAATATTTTCATTCTCATTTCATGCTCTTTTCCATTATTTTCATTTTAAATTCATGTTCTTTTTTTTGTTGCTGAATTTGCTGCTCTCTTCCTGATTTTGCTAACATAAACAATTCCTCACTGTTAGATGATTCTGCTGCGAATCTGGCATGTGGATAAAATCATTGTATTAGTGATGACTACAAAGAAAATAAGTATAAGTAAAAAGCATTTTGACGGTTGATTAGTGGGGACCAATTTCCAACATTTCTGGAACAGACCAAAATGACGACTGTCCAACTTTTCTTTCATTCTTAAATTTGATACTCACTCCCTTTTTAGTTCTTTTAGTAATCATTTTTGATGGCGTTTTATGTTCTTCGCCAGTAAGTTGCATAGTTGGCACTTGCACCTAAAAAAGAAGCACTTGCCCTATAAAAATGAAAACTATGCTAGGTGTGCTCTCGGCACTGCAGGATGAAATTATGTAGCAAAACGGCTACTTTTATCTGTAACTACGGTGAAATATTTATTACCAATATCATAATATGCTTAATTTTAAGTGTAAGTACTTACACTTCAATTTGACAAATAGATTTTGGATAAATGATGTATTCATCAATATCAATCAATGTAGGTACTGCACACTTATGACTGTTCAAAATTATTACAGTTTGTGTTGGCGGCATCGAACTGGAACACTCTGGTTGTTCTAATATGATGTCCATTGTGTTTTGGAACATTTTTGCATCCTGAAATCAAAATAATTATTTTATTAGCATTCACAAGGGAGTTTTAACGTCATGCTCCAAGCAACTTAGGTAATTTAATAACTAGTAGATACCAACCGATGCAGATTTGCCATTTGCAAGGTTGTCGCTGTCAAATATATTCTGGTCTATTTTAAATTCGTTAGGGAGGATATCCATTATCTCCACATCCTCTGGAGGCGGACTAGGTGGGCGAGGGCCTCCACTAGTTGCATTGCAGTTACGCCGGTATTCACAATTTCTTTTCTTAACGTTGTTTTTTGTGTTCCTCCACTGGTTCAACAATTGTGGCAGATCTCTCTTTGTGTCACTCATTGCGTTGTAACTAAAATAAATAATCATAATAAAATCACTCAGTACAAAACTATGGCATCAGAATATCCAACCAGTCTTTACCTTTGTAGAATCTCTTGCCACGCAGACTTTTTTATTTGATTATTGTTTTTGGAGACATCCTTGTTTTCTACTAGCTGAATTTTGTCTTTTATTAATTGAGTTAGCAACGCCTGCAAAAATTCAAATCATGAGTAATAATTATAAGCAGCGTGGTCATTTCACGTAGAATGCCCCATAAAATAAATTACTTGAAATTCATTTCATACTTTGTCCGATTCACTCCAGTTCGAAGATCGGTTTCGTTTAATTTTGTCCATGTTTAATATAATTTTCAACTACTTTTTTACTTTAAAACCTGTGATGAAACTGTAAACTGAAATCGACGAACTAATTCGAAGCGCCAACTGCCAAGACTGACAGCACACTGACAGTGACAGAACAGAACTTTTTTTAAAATGGCTTCACATTTGACGTCGCCACAAAGCGCGCGTTCAGCCAGATTACTACCGTTTCTACCAAAAAATTGCTATGGTAAAAAATGTTAAGTGATATTTAACTAAGCAACTTTTAAGTAACGTTTATGAATATAAAATTTTTAATCAACTAATTAGGCTTAATCAACTAATTAGTTAAGTCATGCTTAAGTCGTTGATTAACAGATTTTTATGAATAACGCTGTATGTTATTATACCTAATGATTTATTTATTAAGTGGTGTTGAGTAAAACCAAGTGTGTTGTAGTATGAAGATTTATTACTGTATATATGTCTACTGTGATAGCATTGTGTGCCTTCTGCTTCCGCCGCGCTCACAACAGGAAATGCATACAATACATAGGGAAATCTTTTCACAAAATATTTCCGTAATATTGAGAATTTTCAGTGGAATATGTCATGTTTTTTATGTATTCTATATGTATTTTTTTTTTCTATATTATGTTTAAATACTAACGAACAATACACAAAAGTTATTCACGTTACAGCTGGCTGTTGCCCGCAAGTCGCAACCCTCAACGCCTATCTAGTACCTATGTCATAATATTATGTGTATTTAGAGAAAACTGTGTGCTAAGTTTCATTAAATTGTTGTGCTTTTTTAAAAATTGTATAATTATTTATCCTGAATTTTAATCCCCGAGGAAAACAGAGGGTCGTTTTATTAAGTTTATGTCTCTCTGTGTGTCTGACAGTGGCGTCGCGTCGTGGTTCCCAAACGGATGAACCGATTTTTATCTATATTTTTTTGTTTAAAAGCTGACATGGTCGAGAGTGTTCTAAGCTATATTTCATCATCATCAGCTAGCTCACTGCTTGACAATTCGAAATGAACTTTTTTTTTTAATTGTTTATATATGACTAGATGTCGCTCGCGAATTTGTGCGCGAAAAAGGAAAATTCGCGGAAACCGTGTATTGTTCCGCGGTAAAAAGCCTATGTCCTGTCCCCGTCTCTTCCCGGTCTACTCTACATCTGTGCTAAATTTCATCAAAGTACGTTCAGTAGTTTCAGAACCCATTAAATCCAAACAAACAAAGCAACAGATTTTGCCGTATAGAATATATTATGAATTCGAATAGAATTTTATTATATTAGAGGAAAGTCTAATCCAATTCTAAACGGCACGCACGGTATAAAGGCGTTAAACAAGTAGGGATGCTGGGTAGTTTCTAATTTAGGGATGTTAGGGAGCTCCGTAACCGTAACCGATACTATCGGATTTCCGAAATAATAAAAAAACTATCCGTAACCGTAAACGAATCCGATATAAAAATTCTGGATAATGAGGGTGTTTGATATTTTTTCTGTCGCTAGGGGGCAGACCCAACGCACACAAAGCGTCGTCCAAAAGCTGTCAGATGTTACGAATTTAAAGACCCTCATTCCTAAAATGTAGACTCTCTAGACCACCTAGAGTCTACATTTTAGAAATTATTTAATGCTAAATTCGCGGATGGTCCGAAGTAATTAGGTACATATCCATAGCCGGTATAATATCCGTTTTCAGATCCGAAATGTCATATCGACCCTAGTTTGTATTAGGTGTGAACGGTTACGAAGCCGGCGCCGGCACGCGAGGGGCGCGCAAGTTGTTTGGTCGGGTAGTTGTGGCGGTGTCTACTGTCCGCGTGTATGGGGTGGGGCTAACAATATAGTGTATTAAATCAGATTAAAATGAAAATTATAGATTGAAATATGCTAAAAATAAACTTTAGGTAATAATTTGATAGAATATGGTCAGTGGCGTGCACAGGATTATGACACTGGGTATGCGGCGAAGTACTAGGTCACAAAAACTTTTTCGATTATAGATTTTTAGCATAGCTACAGCCAAGCGACGGATCTCTAAGTCGAAACCATGCCAACAGAGCAAGTCTTAGATGTACTACTATTCATGTACATCTTCTACGGTAACGCAGACAAAACAGCGATCGATCGTCGCGGCGGAAGAAATTCTAATAAGTAAAATAATAAGCATATTTTAAAATATTATAACTACTCACCAGTCAGTCAGCTTCAATTTTCCCATATTCAAGGTTCCGGTTACTTGAGATTACTATATCCCGATGTAAATTACTAAATAATATGCAAGGAAAACAATATAATTTAATCGTATGTATACAACCACACAGCCAGTTATACGTTTCATAACTTTTAACATGAAATTTTCGAGTTACATTATTTTTTTCCTGGTTTAATTATTGTAAATCGGGTACACACCTACCTTTAGACAGAATTTGAATCTTTTCACTGAATGACAATTGTGAGAACTTGTTATTTTTAATTTTTAATAAACACACATTTTCAACACAAACCTCACAATCAAATAACATTTTAAAAAATCAACAAACGCACTAGTAAAAGCAAATCACTACAATTATTATAGAAACTCAGTAATAAACTGTTAAATGTACACACTTTCAAATGTTAAAATAAAAAATCTTTTAAGAAAACTATAAATAAACTAGAGCGATTAAATTGTAAACAATGCTTATCACATGAAATATGCAATATGGCCCCCGCGAAACACAAAACGTTTCTTCTATTTAAACAAATAAAACCTTACTAAACAAAAATGCATAATGTGCATACGTGATTTACGAGATTTCCGTCTATTATTTTTACTCGGATTATAGGCAACGAATAATTTCCGACAAGCCAGTTCGGCGGTTTTCGGAAGTGATCGGATAGCCGAGAGCCATCGCCTGCCGCTGGAGTTATCGCTATATAATCATGTCGATATTCATGGGTGTGTGCGTTTGCGAAGTATGAAAATTACACATACATGCGATGATATGACTATATGGAGCGCACGACCCTGAATATGGTTAGAACGCGAACGGTACAATCAGAACAGTAATAAAGGAAAAATTGGACAAACAAACTATTTTAAAAGATACGTAACATTGTTCTACGGCGGGCACTTTACAAAAACTTATTTTAATATGGATGGAGATCTATGGAGTATGAACGCGCTGTGGCAGTTAGCAAAATCGTTTCGATTGCTGGGATAGCTGACGCAGGCGCTGGCGGCTGGGTGCGGAATCCAGCGTGCTACAATATTATAATAATATACATGGGTGCGTTCTTAGGAGAATTATTTTTTTGCATGCGCAGTATACGCGCAAACGACATTATAAAATTATGCGCAAAACTTCTGCGCATAATTTTATAATGTCAAAATTTCGGCGCCTTTATTAAACATGAGTGCGTGTAAGCAGTGGTGTAAGGACTATTATAATTAAATAGTAAAAAAATAATAACATTTTGTAAAGAAAAAACAATTTTATTGAAATATACCAGCCAAAGTAAAATCAATTTACTAATCAGTTTATACTCGAGATCTATAGCAATAACCCATTAATGTAAATAATATAAATAACATAAATAGCAGTTAATTTAAAATATAAGCAACTTTAGTTAAATACTTATCTTATAGTATCCTTTTATCCGACGAATTGGTACTCAGAATCAGATATTACTGATAGGAGGCAGAGTAGTAGTGCTCACGACGGTGCTCCAACCGAAAAGTTCCCTCCCATGGGACAGCTCGCATTTAAAAAGCAACATGTAAACACCCCCACTCTGCCCCACCTCTGACTGCCAGAAATATTGAAACAAAATATCAAAAAAAGTTGTAAATTCATAATAAATTAATAAAACGATTTACATACAATTGCTTAGTATAAATTAATGTAACAAGAATCTTGAACTTACATGTGTCGATTTGTAAACAAAATGATAACACTTTAAAACTAATCATATAAATTGATTGATATTATCACTATAAATCATAAATTAATTTAATAATGTAATTTAAATAATTATTTGTACTTAAATCAATCAATTGATTATCCGAGATCTCACACGCGCATATCTTAATGCGCATGCGCCAAAAAAATGAGAAGAAGAATGAACACAGAACGAGCCATTGTAACAAAGATTTCAAAACTAGGGATAGGCCATGAGTTGTGACGTTAGCGTACATTCGAAGGAAAAATGTTCATACAGGAAAAATTTACGGCATTTTGATTACAGAAGACTGATTATACTGCGGAAAACAAATGTCAAATGTTGAGATGACAATTAATGTCAAACCTAAATTGCCCCAAAAAAAACCATGTTTGGGGCCATTTAGGTGTAGACACTTTTTGCCTCGACATACCTCTTCTATAATACGAGGGGCGACTGAAAAGTTTTGAGCCTAAGGTATTAAAAATGCTGATAAAAATGTACAAAAAATTTATTTTTCAATATAGTCTCCCTGTATTTCAATGCACTTCTTACATTTATTGTAAAGAGCTTTTAACCCAATGAAAAAATATTCGCCGTTTTTGTTCATCTTCATTTCTTCGTCATTGGAAAATCTCCGTCCCCGTAGGTCTTTTTTCAAATTTGAAAAAAGATAATAGTCACTAGGAGCCAGGTCAGGACTGAAGGGTGGGTGGTTGATTTCCTCAAATCCTGTCTCGGCGAGGGCACGCCTTGCAACTCGCGCAGTGTGGACGGGCGCGTTGTCTTGCAAAAACAGGACTCCCTTTGTCAGTTTGCCTCTCCGTTTCTCAACAGCCACGTGACGTAACTTGGTCAGCAATGCGGCATAGTAGTTTCCGTTCATTGTAGTATTTTTCGGAAGGTAATCAATAAACAAAATACCTTCACAATCCCGAAAAACAGTGGCCATGAGCTTGGACGCTGATCTTCCCACTTTGAACTTCCGTGGCGGCTTTTCTCCCTTTTCTATCCACTGCATTGACTCCTGTTTTGACTCCGGATCGTACTGTCGAATCCAGGTTTCATCAACAGTAATAAGGCGAGAAAAAACGTCGTCTGGATTATCGCCACAGATGTCCAAAAACTCCTGTGAAGTTGTGACTCGACGTTGCTTGTCCAGCGGCGTCAGCATTTTCGGCACCCATCGCGCGCAGACCTTTTTCATGTGCAGGTGATCATGCAAAATATTTCCGATTCGTTCCTTGCTAATGCCCATGGCTTCAGCTATCTGCCACAACTTGATTCGCCGATCTTCCAGAACAAGTTTTTTTACTTTTTCAATGTTTTCTTCGGTAACAGCGGTGTTTGGGCGTCCTGACCTGGGGTCATCTTCGAGTGACTCCCTGCCAAGTTTAAACTGTCGGTTCCAATGTTTGACGGTAGCAAAATGAAGGTGCAGACTCCCCATAAACAGCTGTCATCTCTTCAAATATTTCCGTCGGTGTTATATTCTTCTTTGTTAAGAATTTTATCACAGCTCTGTACTCCAATTTCGTGCAAAGTGTGGAAGACACTGACATTGTGACGTTTACGATTCAATTACTAAAAGCGTAATGATGGAAATGACATGAAATTTGACATTTATGTTTCTAAGGATACCCGCAATTAGTGGTATGATGCGCGAGTAATTAGTTGTACTTTAAGGTACTTAGGCTCAAAACTTTTCAGCCGCCCCTCGTATATACGTCTATGTATTAAATACTACATTTTCAATGTATTCCGTCTGTACCGTGCACGGTGTGAGATTATTCACAATAATTATTTGTTGCAGTATTCAAATCACAGAGCTCGCTGTCGACGGACTCCGGGCTGTGCACGGAGCGCGGGCTGCGGCGCGCGCACATCGAGCTGCTCAAGCCGCCCGGCCGCAGCATCGGCCTCAAGCTGGCAGGTACGCGACTCGCGAGGCCACGGTGCCACTCCGCCCGGCGCAAATTACATTACGATAGTAGGCTGCAGCTATGTCGTTCGGAGGACAGTATTTGACAGTAAGCGTCAGTTCACACCGAGACGCGACGCGAAGATTTTAAGATAGCGATTTAAAATTGAACTTTATTCACTACACAAGAGAACAAATTTCGAGCTGCAGCCTGCACCGAGCTGCGCAGCGCGGCGCCGCTCTTGCAATCAATCAAAGTTTAATTTTTAATCGCTAAATTAAAAATGCAGTACTGCGTTGCGACTCGGCGAAAATCGACCGTCTTATTGGCAATTCGATCATCAAAATTGCCAATTAGACGATCGATTTTCGCCGTGTGGCTTTGTCACCGCCGTGCACCGCCGTGCACCGCCACGTTATCTTCTTCCCTTATCTTTTCTTAAACATAAAAATAAATTGGAGCTTTTATGTCTCGCTAAACCTCGAGAACGGCGGGGCCGATTTGGCTAATTTTGGTCTTGAAATGGTTGGGAAAGTTAAGGGAAGGCTTAAACGGTGAGAAAAATTAGGAAAATTAGGTGGAAAATAATACGACAAATATATTTTCCCATACTAATAATTCATACCCGTCACACATTTGATGTTCATTATGCTAACTGCTACTATTTGAATCCGCACCGCGGTAGCGTGGTGTAGCTACTGGCTACTCAACACTGTGTAGTGGTGGCGACCTATCGCGGTCGCGGGTACTTCCTGACGACGAATTTGCCAATCGGCGAAAAAACCGTCCTATTAAACCCGTGTTCGTATACTCGTATATAGACGCAGAGACACGTGACGTAAACTAGCAAACGAACACGGGTTTCTAGGACGGTTTGTTCGTCGATTGGCACGTGAATACCTGGCGTACATATAATTTAAATATTGCCTTTTATTCGGCCTTGAAGGTCGAAAACCTAAGCAATGAAGAAAAGTCGGGAAGGTCTCTGACGACCTCTGTGGCTCAGTGGTTCAGCGCGCGCGAATCCCGCTGAAGGAACAAAAATGTATTTCCGTGTTCCTGGGTAATGGATGTGTATTAAATATGTGTATAATATTATAAAAATGTTAAATATATGTATAGTATAAAAGTGTTAAATTTACTTCCCGTTTTCTGGTACCTGTAACACAAGTTCTTCGCATACTTAGCACGGGGCCAGATTGACGTGGTGTGAAGCGTCCATAGATATTATTATTATATTATCTTCTTATTGACTGCCCTTGTTAGTAGATCTTCGGAATTAAAAAAAAATTCAAATCAAATAGTATGCAGGTTATTTCAAGTCTTTTTATTCATTTATTCTATGATTTTAAGACCCAATTTCACCAACGCATTAAAACGCGTTTAATGCTGAGTTACGGTTTGAGATCTGTCTGTCCCGTTCTTACATTTAATGAGAGAGCGAGATCGAACCCATGTTTAAGGTAGTTTGGTGAAATCAGGGCTAAGACGACTCAAGTCGGTAGTCGTACCTAGTACGGAGTAGCTACGTTATATATATGTGGTACTAAGTTGTAACACCTAAGCTGGAGAATGAACACCTCGCCCGGTTAAGACAGCTCGACCGGGTGAAACAATTAGTTCAAGCTATAATTACTAAATTGAAATTGATTAATTTTGCTCTGAACTTCTATTAGATTTACTTTTGAATTATCATAAACGATTCGGCTAGTCTATATTGTCCACATGATTGACTGCTTATTAAAGACTTTTAGGCAGAACATTTTGAAAGAAAAAAAAAATATACCTACTTCACCATTGACCTCACACTAGCAGCTGATTTATCTCACAGTTGATTTTAAAATTAAAATCAGAGCGTTGCTATTTGGAATCCGAACTCTTGCAATTAAACGTGCATCTTCACTAAGGTGGAGTGAACTTTTTTTTTTAATTTTGTTTTATACATTTGATCGTGTTTGCGAGACGGTCATTATAAAGTATCACGCCAGTAACACGTGTACACTTTTATGACAAAATTGGCTAGTTTTCACAAAGATTTTGTAGGTATTGCTATCCCTATTAACGAAGACTCCTAGTAGCGCAAAAGGCACTTTTAATACACTTTTACAACTTCTCTGGATATACTTACAAGTCGCGATATCAAACAATTTTGAATGCGAGTCTTCGTAAAAACATAAAATATAATATTTTTTTTGTGTTTTATTGCAATTTCTAAAAATGTTTGTACCTAATATAGTATAAAATCAATATTGCAACGATTTATTGATGAGTTTGAGTGGGAATCGAAGCTATATTCCAATATTTTTCAAGTTGGTTGTGATTATCTCACACACATCTTCTACAGTAGGGTATCAAGTTCCAGCATAAAATTTCTTCACAAAAATTACATTTTTTATTAGCACAATACTTTAGTAACACATTGCAACTTCGTTTTATTGGATTGCGTCTCTAGTCACCACGGCAAGTATTTTCTAGTTTTGGGAATTTTACAGGAGCAAAATTAACACCAAGTACCATGTCCTGCCTGATTCATCAACGCCGAGGCAAAACTACTGAAGCTAGAAACGTAATATTTGTACCGCGGCTTCCTATTGTGACGTAGGAAGGAATTTTGCGAAATCACCTAAAGATGATTTCGCAAAAGGCACCCACAAAAAGGGTAAAGGGATATTAACGTTTGTATGTAACTTTTTTGTTTGTGGTCAGATCTGTCTGTTGTGATGTTGCTCTTTGGCATAATTTACTAAAACTCTAAATCGATATTTTATAAAATTCTATCTTTTATGGGGCAAAAATATTAAATGAGCCTTTCGGCTTGGAACTTTGTAAACCCTACAAGAAAATAAGTAAGCACATGTTTCATGATGTTTCGATATTCAACCCCTATATGAATGTCTTTTTTCCAGAGTCAGACTCATGCTTGACCATTTTACTATGTGTTGTATATTTTTGGAATAGTCTCTTTCAATATTTTGATACCAAACACCTTCTGCAGTCAGGTTAACATATATAAACAGCCAAAATCATTATCCTAACTTTTGGCTTCGCCGTAATCGGATAAAAAGGGTTCCGTTTCCTTTTACTATTTCCACGCAAACGAAGTTGCGGGCACCAGCTAGTTTTTATAATATAACAGGATAACATCCCATATTGAGTCGGAATATAAGTTTTATGACATATAATTACAATAACACAATATCTTGCGCTTACACGTTAGTCTTGAACGTTACAATTTATAGTTTTTTCAAATTATCCTCTTGGTGCGCCACCCTAAAACCGAGTCGTAGAGATTTTTTGCCATGAATAAAGCTTTTACATACGGTCAACTATTTATGATACATGTAATTGTTTTTTTTTTCGGTCAAATTCACCCCACTGTATCTTAAATAAAGTAAAGTAATGTATTGTGAATAAAGTTCAGTTTTCTTTTCTTTGAACGTAATTATTATCTCAGGAGCACTACGGGTTCCACTCATTTTGTGTTAGATAGTCTATCAAATAAGCAAGTCATCGGCAACATAACGTTTCGAAAATTTTCGTTAAGTCGCGGACAAAAACTAATATGTACGACCACACATAGCGTGTCCTAGGCAGATTGTCAGTGTATTGCATATACTCGTCAAACTGTTCATCCAGTGTAATGGAAACGTAAACCAATACATCATGGTATTTCTTTATTGCACTGCAAATTGGTAGTAGCTTAATAGTGTCTTTGTTTACGTTAATATAAATCTGAACGGGGTATTCCGTTTGAATGTCGTTTCCAATGCAGTTTGTCAGTGTACTAACATAGTGTATACTCGTAAAACATTCAGCGACCGACCGGTTTGGCTCGCCTCAGCCACTCCGATGGGATTTATCTTGCTATGTGCCGTGATGGACAATAAAATCAACATTTATCTACATATAAAACGCCATATAAACTACCAGATTTGGCCGATGTCCCTCGACTGATAATGTCTAGCTTTATTTGAGCTTTATTTTATTTCTCGATGTGGACATTTACTCTAAGGTCTACGATCGCTTTTCTGAGTATGAGTATCTATTTACTACCTATATATAAACTTTATTATACGAATTACACTAATCTTCCCACTACTTCTTCGTATCTTCTTTAATATAAAAATGGATTGCAATTCCAATGTCTCGCTTAAACTCGAGCCTTCTGAGCCTTTCTCGGGCTTGACTGATTTGGCTAATTTTGGTCTTGAAATAATTGTGGTAGTTCAGAGAAGTTTCAAACGGTGAGAGATATTGGAACTATTGCGGGGAAAGTACTAAAAACGTCGATTGAATTTTGCCGTACTAACTGGTCGCTGTGTCACTTGACTGTCAGATATATGTAGGTGCGTTCAGTTTACCTGTTTGGTTATTTATTTACTCCAGTTCGTAGTTAAGAGAGAACAACGTGTGTCGGGACAGCTAGTCTTTATATATATAATTCTACTGTACGTGTGTATGTCACTGAACTCCTCCTAAACGACTGGACCGATTTGAAAGACTTCTATTGTATGCGTTTGGGTAGCGCCCTGGATGGTTTAGATTCACAATTCAGCCCGGCAGGACAACGTCTGTCGGGTCCGCTCGTATTATTATAAACATACCGGCATATTTAGCGGAACACAAAAAAAAGGTCCATAATTAAAAAAATATGGTTTTATTTTAAAGTCTACTTACTACACTTCTTTTGTTATTTAAAGTTTCATTTGTTTTGCTAAAAATGAGATCACATTAAGAACAGATTTTGCGAGTAAAGGCTATTTGTGAAAAATGGTACATTTTTGAACTTTTCATGTAACCGAGAAAAGTGAAAATTAATATTAAAATAACAATTAATTAAATTAGAAAAATGGTGATTAATATCGCGTATTTCCTCCACATGCTCTTATTAAAGTTTCTACCCGTTTAGGCATACTGAGAATGATGTTATCGATGGTCTCCTGGGATAGTCTCCGCCATTCCTCAACTACGGCGATTCGCAGTTCACCCACGTTGGCAGGAGCTGGAATTCTGGACTTAACTTTTCTTTTCAGCAAGTCCCAAACGTGCTCTATTGGGTTCATATCCGGTGATCTCGCCGGCCACTCCATAACAGTGATATTCATATCGTTAAGATAAGCTTGAGTTACCCGAGCGGTTTGCGGCCGAGAATTATCCTGCATAAAAACAAAATCGTCACCGATATATGGGGCAAACGGTACGACATTTTCTTCTAAAACTTCTCTGATATAGCGGTCTGCAGTCAGACTCCCTCTGTCAATCACTACCAAGTCTGTGCGAGCTCCCAAACAAATGCCCGCCCAAACCATTATTGATCCACCACCGTATGCAACTGTAGTTTCAAAATTTATCTGAATGTATAGTTCTCCTTTGCGTCTGTATATTCTTTACCAGCCGTCAATTTGATTTAAGAGAATTCTGCACTCATCACTAAACAATACCTTGGTCCGCGTTCCAAAGTCGATGTTCCTGAGCAAAAGTTAACCTGTTTCTACGATGATTTACCTCGAGCCTTTCGAGCCTTGGCGGGCACAAATGAACCCAAACCAGCTTCTTCGAACCTTCTTCGTACCGTACGCTCACTTACGGTTACACCCCGCACTGCTTTTAACTCATGTCGGGCTTGGACGGCCGTCAAACGGGGGTTCCTACGTACACGAAGCCGAATGAAACTTTTCTGCCTTATCCTGCTCTTCTCACATAAGTACCGGTCTCCCTGAACCGTTGGATACTGCGATGGATCGTTGAAACTGGTCGACGAAGATTTCTGGATATCACTCTGTAGGTTTGACCATTTTTTCGCATTTCGAGTGCCCTGGCAATCTCAGTTGGGGCTATGTCAGGCATAATTCAGTCCTCAACTACAAAAAGATACGCGATTTAAAAAAAACTAACAAAAAACAGTATTGCAATGAAATTGACGACCTCTGTGGCTCAGTGGTTCAGCGCGTTGGTGCTCAAGCCGGGGGTCGCGGGTTCGAATCCCGCCGAAGGAACAAAAAGTATTTCTGAGTTCCTGGGTCATGGATGTGTATTAAATATGTGTATAATATAATAAAAATCTTAAATATATGTATAGTATAAAAGTATTAAATATACTTCCCGTTTTCTGGTACCTGTAACACAAGTTCTACGGATACTTAGCACGGGGCCAGATTAACGTGGTGTGAAGCGTCCATAGATATTTATTTATTATTATTTATTTATTTATTTTAAATCAAACTCAGAAGGAAGAAATACTCGAAGTTCGCTCCAGATAAGGTGTATTTGAATAAAAATAAAACAATTGCATAAAATGTGATGTTCAGTAATTGTTTTCTTAATTTATAAAAAAATATTTCTTTTTAAATTAAATGACGTATAAACCAGCCAGCAACCTTATATGATACTGATATCAAACCTTTATTTTATGTTCCGCTAAATATGCCGGTGTGTGTATATACGGACTTACAAGAAATTAGCCACGTATATAAGTCTGGATTAACACATAGGATACTTTCTATCCCCGAAAATGTAGGGTACCCGTGACTCGCGCGAGAGCGCGATAGATTCTGTTCCGTTCGAACGAGGTCGCGGGTAGCATCGTATTAAAATGACTTGGTAAATCTTAAGTACAATAAAGAAATTCGTTATTATAATATTATGTAAAAACTTTAACACCTGTTCTATTTTACAGAAATGTGCAACATATTTTCTTGTTTCGTACATTGTACCTGAGCAGGGCAACGTAATCTCCAGTCCGAGTTAAAAATTGTTCCTTTTAAACTCCTTAAGGAACCTCCGAGCCGGGATTGTGTTCCTAATCAAGATTTATATAAATAACCGCCATTTTTCCGAGAGCTCCGAGTACATTAATCAAGAGGGTCAACTTTATTTAAGAGGATAATAATGAACTCGGCTAACTGATGCTTGAGTGCGTATGTCTTACGGAAGGACCTTTTCCGAGACCTCCTTATAGTCAATGTATTAGTCCACTCCCTAGCCCTACTACATAATACGGACATGAGACAATGTATTTATTCTGTTATTTTATTTTCCTATGACATAATATTAACATAATAATCTATCTTCCTCTGTGGTAGGGATGTACTTGGTTAAAACGACGACTTTATTCATGATCAGCACCTCACTCCTATCGCTATAATTTATATCATTAGTGGCCTTCCACATATTGCGTCACACTAAACTTCGACTTTTTGAACCTCTCCCCCGGTTCACGCTTTTTTTGATCCCTTTTACGTGTACTGTCACGTTTAGACTGACGTCCCCTCCCCCCTTGGGCTGTAACGTAATATGTGGTTGACCCCTCATTAAATAAAAGTCAAATACAAAAAAATATTCTTTTACGCATTATAGGCCTCTAGCATTGTCAGCCTGTAAAAGACAATAACATGATGAATTCCTCAGTTCAAGGCACAATGGGGCCTTATATGCCGTTTTATGCCTGCAGTTAATCTACCGAAGTATCGCGAATTTGCTTTTGTTTAATCGCTGTCCAGCCCCGACTTTATAGAGTTCCGCTGTCGAAGAGTTTATGAGTTTCTCTCGTTTTTAGGGTTCCGTACCCAAGGGGTAAAAACGAGACCCTATTACTAAGGCTCCGCTCTCCGTCCGTCTGTACGCGGTAACCGATTCTCATATTTAACTTTCAATGAATTGTCTTGATATAGAGATCAAAAACTGATTTTTACAGTTTGGACCAATCAAAACGCGTTTGAAGTTGGTTTGATGTTTAAGAGAATACCATTTTGCTGTTTTAACATATCGAGACTGCATCAAAACTGTATTATTGTAAGATTTAATTAGCAGAATCGGCCTACAACCCGTATCTCATGAACCGTGATAGACTGTTGAAACGTTCACAGATGATGTATACTCGTATATGTTGCCGCTCGCGCTATAACAACAAATATAATAAATATTCAAGTGGGGCTTCAAATAAATATTTAACCCTTCGTGAGCGAGTCCGACTCGCACATGGCCGGTATTTTCTAGTCAGTTTTATACACGGGTGTTGCTATAGGAGATGAGTTTCGACTATAACTTTGCTGTTAAAACGAACACGAGCTGTCGAATATTTCATGGAAGATATTCTGAAGCTTGTAAAATATCGATGTTGATCGAAAGGCGACAACACAGGCCTAAGTTCTAGGTACGAGTTACGGCATAGTAAGGGCCAGTTTCACAATCGCCTAGTTAGTGACGAATAGCTCATCAGTAGATTATGAAACGTTATTCATATTATTTTAAGAATATAAATTGTTATTAATTTTTTAGCAAGCGCCTGAACCAGGCTGCCTTGTTTGTATATTATGTAATATTTTTGATGTTGTACCTACTTAGTTGTGCTAATAAAGTTTTGAAGTTGAAGTTGCAGGACGTTTTCCCTAAGTATTACGAGTATAATATTCTAAGTACTGGGACGGGATAAAAAGAGATCAACCTGCAAAGGTGATACGAAAACAATGAACCTGTAATATTCTACGAAGTGCGCATCACGTCGCCGGCAGCACGTGATAAAGTGGAGTTTTAGGGTTCCGTACCCTAACGGTAAAAACGGGACCCTATTACTGAGATTCACTGTTCGTCACTAGGTTTTTCTATTTTAATTTTAATGATTGCCGGCATATGGCTGTCTGCCCGTCTGTCCGTCCGTCTATCACCAGGCTGTATCTCCTTAACCGTGATAGCTAGACAGTTCAAATTTTTACAGATGATATATTTCTGTTGTTGCTATGCCAACAGACACTAGACACATAATAAAATACGTATTTAAGGGGGCTCCAATTACAAAAAACGTGATTTTTTCGCTGTTTTGAACTGAACCCTTCCTGCGCGCGGCCAAATCGCACTGGCCCGTGTTTTAAGTGTACATGCTATGTTAGTCTGTTAGGTGTTTTAATACGGGCCTGTGGCCTGTGCACTATGCAGCCTGAAATAAAAAGTTATTTATCTAATTTTAATTATTGAGGCATATATTTCCAGGGCTTATGTTTCGGACGTACGTACTGCTAGTACTAACTACTGAGTGCAGGTCACATTTAACTGGAGTCTGGAGGTGAGGTTGGCGGTGGGCCCCGCGCCAGTCCACACTTCACAGTCCACACTGCACAGTTCATACTCCACACTCCAAAGTCCACACTGCACAGTCCACGGTCCACACTCCACACTCCACACTGCACAGTCCATACTCCACACTGCAAAGTCCACACTGCACAGTCCACACTCCACGGTCCACACTCCACAGTCCACACTGCACAGTCCACACTGCACAGTCCACACTCCACGGTCCACACTCCACAGTCCACACTGCACAGTCCACACTCCACACTCCAAAGTCCACACTGCACAGTCCACACTCCACGGTCCACACTCCACACTCCACACTGCATAGTCCACACTCCACAGTCCACACTCCACGTGCACGAACTGCTAGAAACAATTACACTCAAACTGCACCAGTTACAAGTGTTACAACTAATTAAATACTCTAGAGCAAATTCGGTTATTTCCGCTTGGAAATTTATCCTGCGGAACCGCACCGTGCGGCGTGCCGGGATAAAAGCACATTATCTATTTTATTCTGGCTATATTATTATGTACTAGCTAAGGCCCGCGGCTCCGCTTGCATAAATACAGTATCCCACGGGAACACTGTACTTTGTAGGGATAAAAAGTCCCCTAAGTATGTGTTAGTCCAGAGCTCAAACTACTACCGTACAAATTTTTGTAGCGATAAGACCGCCTTTTGTGCTGATTTATGTTTAGGTTTTCTATGTTCTGTGTGTACTATTTGTTTTTGGTGCAATAAAGAGTTTTTCATTCATTCATTAAATTTTTTTCTAGTTTTTGCGTGAAAGAGTCCTGTATAGTGTAATACTGAAGCTACGCGGTCCGAACTTTACGTGTGGTGGGCGGATGTTTTCTGACAGCGTAAACAGAGGTAGATACCCGTAGCGGCGCGTTTGTGGCGCAAATGAAATAAACGGCGCTAACTAGCGGCCGCGGCGGCGCGGGGGCGCGGGGGCGAGTGTGGGAGACGAAGTCGCGCTAATTGCTGTGGGGCGAAGCACATGCTCGCCGTACACTGATACACCATAATATTAGTGTAGCACACTTGAAACATGACAATTTAGAGCAGAAAATAATATAGAAACTACAAACGTTAGAATTAAATTATATTATGTACTTACGTATTAAAATAATTCACAAAACAGCTAAAAGTGAACATAGATTTATCAAAACGTACTAAAACATAATGTACAAGTTTAGCGGAATGTATAAAAAATATAAAATAAAAACCAAACCAAATAACATGTCATTTGTTTTCTTTCCGTAACGTTAAATGTATTTCAGGGATTTACTGCTATCTGAAAATATTTCCCGTCCCAATTCATGCGTGAAACCCTGATAAAATATAAGCTAGTGAGCATGCCAAAATGGAAGCTAAAAACAAATAAATTTTAACGATCATACATAATATAAAGAAAAACTAAATAGTAGCATGTAAGTAGAATTGGCGGCTAGTTGTAAAATAAAAGTTGTTAAAATTCATAAAATCTACAGGAGTTATGGATTTTTAATTACATTTGTAGGAGTTAGCGTAGTTAGTTCGCGATTTGATGTTGTTCGAACAGTTATCGAACTGGTGTGAAGTTTCGGCGAGTTGCTGTGCAATGTGCACTGAAGTTAGCACGACTTACAGAGCGATGAATTGTGTGCGGAAGTTTGCGCGTTTTGCGGAGCGAGTGCGCCGTGAATTTTGCACAATTACGATTTTCGGAGCGTGTGAAGTTTGCACGGAACGCGGCGCAGTGTGCGCTCCGGTCGCTAAATGCCTCGGCTGATCCGCTGCGGAGAACCCAGTGACAGTTAATAGACGTTACACAACCTTCAATTACTCGATTTCGGGGAAATATCGGTGACCTCGGTGTGCCAGCTGGTCAATTGACAATTTTAATACTCGCTAAAGCAAAATAAAGCGAAACGTTGTATTCTCTTAGGTGTACCTACATGATACATTTTAACCCCCAATGTAACCAGTGGGTGGTGTCTGTCCGAGATATCGTAACTCCTAAACGGATGTAGAGTATATTTTTCATTTTGATCTAGTTGTCTGAAGGCTTACGCGATCGGGAGTGTTCTTTGATATAATTCACCATCATCAGATAGCTTACTAATTGAAAGTGACCGAGATTAATTAAATAATAAATTGAAACTTAATGTGGTAACGATGTTGTATTCACAGGTATATGAACATCGAACGATAAGTTATAATATTATTTATACGTTATGTAATAATAATATAATGCTATATATTAGGTCCTTACATATGAAATTGGCGTTTTGTCGTATTGGCCACTTTGATTTCAAATATATCTTCTTTGTTTAGGAATTCAAATTTCAAATTTATACCGCGATTTCCTTATGAATTTGTGTTTCGAAAACCGTAATTCATTTGTTTTTTTCTCTTTTGGTTTTTTCTTTCCGTCACTCTGTTTACAAAATGGAAAACTTGAAATATCGTATTATATTCGAGTACGAGTTCCACCGTGGCACCGGTGCTGCAGAAACGGCTCGAATTGCGTTTTTGATTCCTACGTTTTCGTTCTGGAAATTGGACCTGCAGAATAAGCCCCGTGGACGGCCGGAGACCAAAGTTGATAATGAAGAATTGAAGGCTATTGTGGAAGCGGAGCCATCACAAACCACGTCCGATTTAGCTGCAGGCTGCGGTGTTAGTGATAAAACTGTTTTAATCCACTTGAAGCAAATTGGGAAGGTGAAAAAGCTTGAAGGGTACCTCATGAATTGAGTGCAGCGAACCGACAAACGCGCGTCGACTGCTGCGCTACATTACTCAACCGGCACAATAATGAAGGGATTTTAAATCGAATCATTACCTGTGATGAAAAGTGGATCCTGTACGATAGTCGGAAACGCTCATCGCAATAGCTGAACGCTGGCAAAACAGCCAAATCCTGCCCCAAGCGAAAATTGATTCAAAAAAAGTTCTTTGTGAGCGTTTGGTGGACTAGTGGCGGTGTCCCTTCACTACAGCTTTCTTTAATCTGGCCAGAAGATTACGGCAGATCTCTATTGCCAGCAACTGCAACCGAGGTTGGTCATTCGCTCTAGGCCACTGCTGCTTCAGGACAAAGCTAGACCACACACTGCACAACAGACGTCTACCAAATTAGAGGAGCTTCAATTGGAATGTTTAATACATCCACCGTACTCCCCGGACCTTGTTCCACAGATTACCATTTTTTTCGAAATTTGGATAACTTCTTGCAACGGAAAAAAATCAGCTACGTTTGGGCAGTCCAAAGCGCCAAATTTTATTGATTCATGTTCGAATGGTTTTTTTAGTAAAGGAATTAATGGACTATAAGATGGCAAACGTTCATAGATAGCAATGGTATATATTTTGTTTAAATAAATATATTAAAAAAAACGACTTTATGTTCCTCCTTTACAAAACGCCAATTTCATATGTAATGACCTAACAATATAGTTTTTCGCCTCTTGGAAATTGGAATGTAAAATTGAAGTACCTACAATCTACGTACTATCTGAAAACATCCATTACAAAACTTTTAACAGTAACATCCCTAATATTAAGATGTTAAATTTAATCCGCTTTATTTTTTTAATTCTTGAACATCATAATATTAGGGATGTTACTGAATTGGATAATACGAGTATTAATATCTATTACTATAACTACTTATGTAAAACTTACAAACTTAAAAGTACTAAAAAGTTTGTACCCGCTGGATTGCGATACTCACTCTTTGGGCCGGAAAGGTGCCGGCTCTGGGTGCTCGGGTGGCCTCGATTAGTTTTTTGGAAATGTCTCGCACACAAGTTTGTGCGCACCCGGACCGGACTCAGACCCTATGAACCTAGGGTTTCAACCCCAAACGGTTCAAATATGAGATCCCCACTTAGGTTCTCATATTTCTGCTTGAGGTTCTCCGCCCGCTTGGCGAACCGAACACCGAACCTTACTGGAAGCGTTGCCTGAGTCCATGAGCGGTCATCAAAATGATGTTACTTATGATATTGAAGTAACATATCAACGGTATGTTACTTCAACATCAAAATTTTTTGTAATAATAATGATTACAACGCTAATGAACATGATATTGCTGTAGGAAATAACGAAATGAACACCGGAAAAACAATTTAGACCCTGAGAAGTAGTATCGTTGCCAAATAAACATGATCGAAGAATTCTCAGAAGATTCATAACGTTAACTGTCAGAGCTGAGGACTATAACTAACCGCTGAACAACTTTCATCGTGTTTCAAAGTATTCGCACAAAAAGTTTTCTGCGACATTGTAATTTAAATTAACATTTAATCTTATTAATTGCTCATTAATTAAGAGAGAAACTTGTTAATACCGACCGAAATATAAATGAGTTTTTATTATGATTATCATGAAGAAATGGAACTGCTTTTTTGCCGTTCAACAAAACATTATTACCTTATTATAATAACTAGTTAATTTTTAAGTTTGATCATATAACAGTCTGAGTTCTTTTGCCTCTTAGATATAAAAAAAATAAAAAGAAATAAAAATGTAAATGTCGTGTATGAAATGTGAAAGAAAGATTGACAATTGTGTCACAAGTATCAAACCAACACCTACTGCTATTATACAAACGCATGGTTAATTTGATGTATTTCTAAGCATTATTGATTTCTTATGTTTACGGGAATATTGTTCATTGTTTTAAACACTTACGGATTGTGTCGCGGTGCAGTTTTCTTTTTCCTGACGTTTCGGCTACTTCCCAGCAGCCGTGGTCACGGGCGGACCGAAACGTCTGGAAAAAGAAAAGTGCACCGCGACACAATCCGTAAGTGTTCTAAGCATTATTTAAACATATTAGCTACCTGCACACTAGAGGAGCACATAAACTTTAACTGTGCCAAATTTCGTACTACTCCTTTCGCACAATTCTTGTGATACAGTACCTACATAAAGTTTTTGCTTCATTGATTTTTATCATAATATCATATTAAAATTAATTAATTACTAAATATAATTAATAAATATAATATTAATCATAATATCATATTAATACATGAAATTATGATTAAAATCAATTAACAATTTACTGTTTTTATTATTTAGCTCTTATCATAATAATTTAAACTGGAAGCGCCCGCAGTCCAAACCCCAAGTAAAGAACCGACAACCAGCATCAACTGTACAACTGAGCTGCGGGCCACACGACGTCGCGTCCACATCAGGAGCCCATACACAGGCACTCCTCCAGGAATGTCAGTCGGAGCAATGCCCCTTACCAAAACCAGGAAGTCTTAGTGTCACAGGTAAACATATCAGGCAGATTTAAATGTTGTTATACGGTTTGGCACAAACTTACAAAAGACCCTATTATATTATCATAATATATTGAGGGTTATGTCATACCTTTTACAAGTACTCGTTTTTAAATAGATTATCCAACAAATAATTTTAATCAATCAGAAAGTGTAGAACAACTTAAATTGAAATTCATAATTTGGTAAATAAGGGAGCTATTTCACTATGTATTTGGTCAAAAGGTGACTTTTTATCTTCAATTTCATTGTTACCTACCTAAGACAAAAAATCACTTCGTAAATCCACCTCATTTTAAAATGGAGGATTTACGAACTGCTTAAAAATGAATAAATCCTAACAGTTTTTTAGTACCTGTCGATTTAAAGGATGCCTATATTTTAATTCCTATTCATCCTCTTTATAAATTTTTTTTGAGATTGGAATTTCAAAAAACATGTTACTTTAATTGCTTACATTTTGGATTAAATACAGCACCACTAGTGCTTACTAAGCTTATGAAACCGGTTATAGAACACCTACGCTCACTAATTGGTAATGCATATAAAGAATGTCAACAAAATACAGATCATACTTATAGTATGATCTGTTCTCTTACTAAGTAATCTAGGATTTATCATCAACTACAATAAAAGCAATTTATACTTATACGGGGAGTATTGCCCCCGCTTTTTTACAATAATAAACATTTATTTTTCATTTACACTATTCTTAATCCAAATTTATTAAATTTTATTTTTTATTTTTTAGTCAGATTTTCTATAAAAGCGTGTTTTTTAGTTTTTTTTTAACTATAATTTATTTTTTGCTTTTTAGTACAATTTGCCAAAGAGTAAGCCTGGAACTGCACGCATGCGTAGTTCGCGCACTGGTTCTATCTCTCTTACTCTCATGCAAAGGATGCGGAAAGAAATTGATGAATCCTGGCGAATTTAATCAGGATAATCGGA
The DNA here is from genome assembly GCA_037179445.1 of Phengaris alcon alcon. Classification (NCBI taxonomy): domain Eukaryota; kingdom Metazoa; phylum Arthropoda; class Insecta; order Lepidoptera; family Lycaenidae; genus Phengaris; species Phengaris alcon. Next base: position 1,969,795 of record JAYRCH010000308.1, read on the forward strand.
TATTTTAATCGAATTATTGCATTGTCATCGGTCTTTGACAGGTGTGCAAAGTTTGAATTAAATCTGATCTTTCAAAGTAGGGCAAAATCGAGCCCAAAAGAGTCGGTTACAAACAAACAAACAAGCAAGCAAGCAAGCAAACATATAGGTGAAACTAATAAAAGCGTTATAAAAAGGGGCATAATAATTATGACAATATTATTAAAATAAATAAAACTCTAATTAGTGAAGATTTAGAATGGTGGAAAAGTAATATTGATTGTTCTGTTAGTCGTATTCGTAAGACTTCTTACGATTTAGAGATATTTTCCGTTGCATCCAACACAGGATGGGGCGCTACATGTAGTGGTATCAGGACTAACGTTTCTGGACGAGTGACGAAAAACATAATCATATTAATAGTTTAGAATGATTAGTAGCTTTCTTTGCTTTAAAAATGTTTGCAAATTTTTTTTAATTTTTAAAGTTTGTAATCTTCAATTACTGTTTCGAATGGATAATAATAGATAATAGCTCCCCACACTGATTTCAGTGACGGTGGCCGGTTTAATTGAAACCAGGCCAGCTACGCAGGAGTTATTTTTTAGTGCCCAAGTGTGTGCGCAGTACACAAGAGCACTCTCTCTTCCTTTACTCTCGTAACCCAGTGGGACGAATAACCGACACGACTGGTGAGATATCAGGCGCAGGTCCGACTTTTTACATGCCCATCCGACGCATGGATCATCTTTCTTGTCAGACAATCAGGTGATCAGCCTGCATTGTCCTAACCAAACTTGGAAACAACATTTTTGTTGTTCCAATGCGGGAATCGAACCAACGACCTCCGAGTCGAGAGCCAAGCTCTAACCACTAGACCACGGAGGCTGTTTGAATGATGTCAGAATGGATAATACCACTGCTGTCGCAAGCATTTACCGAATTGGTAGTGTCCATTTTCCGCATTTACTCAATATTTCTAAAAAAATATGGAAATTTTGTGAAGAGAGGCTATTATTTATAATCGATTCTTACATCAAATGTATTTATAATTGTATTTCAGACTTTGAATCGCGTAGAATCAAAACTGATACTGAGTGGAACTGGCTCTTTTTGCATATAGTTGATATTTTGGTATGCCTCAAATTGATTTATTCGCAAGCGGTTCTAATACTAAATGTGACAAATACGTTTCATGGGAACTAGACCCCTACGTTTTCTGTGTTGATTCTTTTACTATTGGCTGGAGTGAATATTTTTTCTATGCTTCTCCGCCATTTGCTGTGATTCTAAAAGTGCTTAGTAAAATCATAACTAACGAGGCGACTGGGATTGTAGTCGTGCCCTACTGGCCTACACAGCCGTAGTTCCTGTTTTTAAACGCTTAATTATACCACAAATTATTTATTTTAAGCCTAGTAATAACTTAAAAAATTGTATGTATTAAAATAATAAAATTATTGATATCTCATTTGAATTCTTTATATAATGGATACAGACTTAAAAAAATATTTTAACATCTACAAGCATAATCAATGATAAAATGAACTTAATGATAATTCGGAGCGATTAATATGAGTTTCCCTCCACAGGTTCGCCCACCCTCTTCAAAGTCTGTATCCTATTTTTTTACTTTAAACTAAATGAAGTCCGAGTGCCACTGAGGCCTGAGCCGACCATCCCTACTACAGACTACTACTACTACTACTCCGACGTGATGTGGAGAGGGAAATGTGGGGATAAAGTAAAACTAGTTTCCTACAACTTGTTTTTAACTCGTAAGACAAATATTAATCGCTCCGAATTGAGCAGCGAAGCATAATAATTATGATAGAACTTCACGTACGGGTAAGTTCGTTTTATCATAATAATACATATTATGCAGACCTCGTAATGTTTTGTGTCAGTAATTACTGTCTTTATGTAAACAAGTTGTTAGGCGCCCCCGAGACGGTCAAACGCGATGATCAAATCCGGGTTCGATGCCCCGGGCGGTTTGGGGGTTCACAAACGGAACTGCTTAGTTTGGTTCTGTCAAATGCGCCAAACACAAAAAAAATGTCATTTCACCAACCGAGCTTCAAACCCGTAAATGTTTGACATACCTTACAAACTAGCATGTGTATACGATGAAAATAGTTCGAGTCGAATTTAATATTTATTTTTTATGAAATGGACCAGGAAACGAGCAGACGGATCACCTGATAGTAAGCGATTACCACCGCCCATGGACACTCGCAACAACATCCTCTGGTGTTGCGCACTTGCGTTCCTGGTCCTTAAAATACCCCAACGCCCCTTGGGCCTCCGGTAACCTCACAACGCAAGCGTCATTTCACACCGGTTTTCTGTGAGACAGTGAAATTTATTTGGTCAGGCCGGCCCATTCGTACCGAAGCATGGCTCTTCCACGCCATAAAATCTACGTGTACGTGTCCAACCATTTGACTGTGTCGGGAGCGTTTTTATCATGATTCTTAAAACACTCCATTGATTGGTAAAACCACTAATCCCTTAAGATTGTCAGCAACCAGCAACACGTTTCCTCAATTTCATAATTAGTATGCGGGGAGCGAGGCGGATTAACACACACGAACTACACACAAACAAACTCGGTAGAGACGGCAACAGTCGGCGGGGATTTACTTCACTTCGGAACAACTCGATCTTTTATCGCGAAGTGTCGCAGAGAACCACTACAACTGCGCAACATCGCGCGCTGCGTGGCGCAGCGTGCGTCAACATATTCATATTGTCAGGCGATAAAGAACATTAAGTGAAAAAATCCTTAACAAATATTGACGCCAGCCGCCAGTGAATAAGTACCACCCTCTCAGCATTAAGTAACTTTACTCTGTTACTCCCACACAAGTTACTGTTATTCATTTTATTCTTTGTCATTCATTTGACTTTCTTCTATAGGGAATTTAGGCCAAGTTACTTCATAAAATATCGATGTAAAACTCATCCATAACGCACTGGAACTCTCGACAATTGTCAACTCTTCGGCTCGGGAAAGCTCTTTATTGACGATAGCAATCGATTGAAGTCAAAGGAAGTTTCGCTTCTGTTTGTGCGTCGCGTCGTAAACGTTGTAGAGTGTATGTGTTGTAGACTCATTATTACCGTCTTAGGAACAGGTCCAGTCTAATACACACAATCATCTGCGGCTCGCGAGACTCGAGAACCGCATGCAATGCGACACGAGCAATTTCAGTTAGGTTTATGAAAAATGTTGCTAGGGGCTCGTCCTTACTTTCAAAACCATCGGTCGTAAGTATCGCAATAATTAATGGTCGGTCTGTGTGGATATAAAACCGCTCATTAATAAGGGCATTCATATCGAATAGCGATGACGTCGCGCGTCGGCGACTGACCGACTTTATGACACACGGCTTAGTGACGACGATGACGGGGCAACACCGACGTTTGCCAGCTTAACACAGAAGATACGAATACTGAGTAGACAGGAAAAGAATAGTTTGAATGTGCTGTTCGATATTTGTCATACTGAAAAATGTATGATTATTTTCGGTGAGATAATGCCGAATGTTCACTTTTTTTTTGTTATTTTCTGTATTCTTCGTGGAAAATAAAAAATATCCGTGAATGAATTTTTACGATACGTCAATTGGTTTTCGAAAGGCCCAGACGGTAACTGGCGACTAAGCGGCGCGTCGTGCGCCGCGAACTTCGGGCTGTATGGCCGCGGTGTAGCGTGACGTCACGCTACACCGCGGTATTGAGTATTAATAGCGGCATTCCAAAAATTTTCGGAAAATTGAACGCGTGTAAAATCATAACTACTTAATATTTTTGAACAAAACAAAAACAAGTGATTTGACATACCCAGTACGAGGGCCGCAGTAAAAGTATCGGGAATGGAATATTTCCACTGTTCCTGTCATATTAAAATCTTTTTAATTTAAAACTCCTTAGTTTTAAAAATCGAATACCGTTTATTTATTTAAAAAAAGATTCTCGGTCTTGTCACAAGGTCTTGTCAAACTTGTTTAGTCGTTGAGAAAATGGAATTGACTCGAGAAAATTCTAGAGCGATGATTTATTATGACTTTCGAAGTGGTTTAACACAAAAAAGTGTGTTGACCGGATGATTTCTGGATTTGGTGATGAAGCCCCATCCAAAACCACAATTTATCGCTGGTTTGTTGAATTTCAACGTGCACGTGTCAAGCTCAGTGATGATTCCCGTCAAAGACGTCCAAAAACTGCAGTCACCCAAGAAAACGTTGATGCTGTGCGTAAGCTGATTGAGGAAGATCGACATGTGACATACCGCGAAATTCAGGCAACTTTAGACATTGGCATGACTCAAATACAAATAATCTTGCATGAACAATTAGGTGTAAAAAAGTTGTTTACCCGATGGATACCGCATTTGCTCTGTGAAGAGCAAAAAGCGGCTCGCGTTACTTGGTGCGTCAGAACTCTCGAAAGATTCCACGCAGGATCCTCAAATGCTGTATACAACATCGTATCAGGTGACGAATCCTGGATATACGCGTACGAACCCGAAACAAAAAACCAGTCACGAGTTTGGGTGTTCGAAAATGAGTTAAAGCCAACAAAAATTTTTCGTTCACGGAGTGTTGCAAAAAAAATGGTGGCCACGTTTGTCTCCAAAACCGGCCATGTTGCGACTATTCCTCTTGAGGGACAAAGAACGGTTAATGCAGAATGGTATGCTAACATTTGTTTGCCACAGGTCGTTGAGGATGAACTGAGGATGATGCGATCCTCCATCACGACAATGCGAGTTCTCACACCGTGCACAGAATAAAAGAGTTTTTAGAGCAAGAAATCATAGAATTATTAGACCATCCGCCATACAGCCCCGACCTAAGCCCTAATGATTTCTATACTTTCCCTAAAATAAAGAATAAATTGAGTGGTCAGAGATTTTCATCACCTGAAGAAGCTGTGGACGCCTACAAAACGGCCATTTTGGAGACCCCAACTTCCGAATGGAATGGTTGCTTCAATGATTGGTTCCATCGTATTGAAAAATGTGTCAAATTTCGCGGAGAATACTTCGAAAAGCAATAAATACATTTTTAAATAGTAATGTTGTGTCACTTCCTTGATTCCCGAAATTTTCAGTGCCGCCCTCGTAACATTCTCCATTACATTGCTCAATATGGTTTGTCACTAAAACCCAAATTAAAGTAAATGCAAAATTGTAGATTACAGGTAATATGTAATATGGGCGTCGCAGTTCAAATTATACGAAATATAGGCTTTTAGTTACAAAAAATCAGTCCTCAGCGACTCGCTAACTAGTGCAAATGCTACGTTTTCTTTAAACCGCTTTTAATACCTACATAAAATATTTAAAAACACATCACTGATCAAACTACTATTATTATATTATGTAAATGCGAAAGTTTGTAATGTGCATGTTACCCGTATGTCTGTGTGTTCGTTTGGCTGTCTTTCACGTAAAACTGCTGATCGGTTTAAATTACTTTCCCGGTTTGTAGTAAATCCAGGAATAATGTACTTATGATCCAGTCCCGATATGCTCAAACTGCAAAATGGTATCCTCATATAAACGTCAAAGCCGTTTTGGTTGAACTGAACTCCAAAAATCAGTTTATGATAACAATATGATTAATTTATAATTCAATAGAAGTAAAGTGAAAGCGTATATTAATTACAAGAATCGGGGTTCTGGATTAACACATAGGCTACTTTTTATCCCCGAAAAATGTACAGCTCCCAGTTCCCACGAAATAGCCATATTTTCTATTGCACGAACATAGTCGCTGCCAACATCTAGTAACATGTGAGACATAATAACTATAAGTAGACATAATAACTACACACTTGACACTACACAGGTATTGCCCTATATCAACAGAGGAAGTCGCGCGTGAAATCACTCGTATCCAGTATTAATCGAATTACAAGGGATCCCTACGGATCGACTCCGAACCCACGGGACAGCTCCCTCGTCAATAACGCACAAGCCACACGTCACGCGACTACTGTGTATTTAAGATAAGTGGGGCATCTTCGATTATGTTTCATTATGGCCGTCGTGCGTTGGTCGAGGTCTGACGCTCGAGTTCGCGCGCACTCACGCTTTTTATCTCGGAAGAGATATATACATTACGTTGTGGACATAAGGACGAATTCGCTATATTACATTACAGAACTTCGTCTCCACGCTAGTACTAGTATGAATTAACTGTAATATGGCATTTCTGTATTAATTACACTAAGGGTCAGTTCACACCGAATCGATACCCGAAGCGATGCGGCGTTGTGTTTTAAAGAAAATATTCAAAATGCTATTCAAAAATGTTATTTGAAATTCGAATTTTATTCACTACACAAACAGATACATGTTTCATATGACATCAGCCATACACTGTAACATGCTCTGTGCAGCGCGGTGCAACCTGACATTCGAATTTCACGCTTACGATGAAACGTGTATCATCTTGTGTAATAAATAAAGAAAATTTTGAATGGCTGAATGGCTGGCAATGTAGCGACATGTCACGTATCGTTTCGTTTCGGTGTGACTTGACCCTTAGGCTCCACTCGGGCGCAGAGACGAGGCGACACGACGCGTCATGTTTTTAACTTCCAAACGACTTCCAAAAGAGGAGGCTTTTATTGTTTGTTTTTTTGTATGTTCAACGATCACTCCGCTGTCTGTGTACCGATTTTCAAATATTTTTTTGATATAAAGGGTTTAATCCCAAATTGTTCCTTTTGGCATCAAAGTGGTGATCTGATGATGGGATCCACGAGGAATCGAGGGAACTCCTCGAAAGCTTGCGAAAGCGAAGCTTGACGCGTATTCAATTATACATTCCATCGTTTATTTGAAACATTCTTAAAATGTTTTAATAATAACAAATATGACTAAAAAGGGAAAAATGACACCAGTTTACAAAATGTAACTTTTTGCCTGTTGCCGTGAATTTTGTGGTTGTTAAGGTTCACTTATGACTTGTTTTTGTTGACAAAAACATCTATCCTCAATATTTTTTGAGCAGCTCGAGTTACTTAGTTTTTTATCATTTAAGCGTATATTATATTAATCGATAACAGTCGTATTTTACTGTGTTAAGATTAGTATCTGGAGTTTTTGCGTCATAATTAGTTCAAGGCAACGTTGTTTAAACAATCCAGATAATTTTTGGATATTTTGAGTATTTTGGGATGCTCCTGAACAAAAATGAGAACTCTAGTGATCCCATTTGTGTTTGTAAATCGCGTGTGGAATATTTAAGATTATGGAAAAGTGGTAAAAGTAGTGCCTTTAAATTTGGATCACCGACTATTTGGCGAGAACGACGAAATCATCTCGAAGATTGTTATTTTTGTAGAGTGAACGGTTTAAACACAAAATCGATCTAAGTGGCAGGACCCGAGTACTAGTCGTGTTCAACGGCCCGTGCAGCGTTCACCTGACTCTTCAGTGCCTAAAAATATGTCTGAACCCTTAGACCAAGGCATTGAAGGACCAAGCTCATCCCAAAATGAGTTAGATCTTGTTATATATTAATTGTTGATTTAAATATTTCTAGCAAGCTTCAGAATTGTTAGCATCAGGACTGAAAGAAAAAAAATTGCTTTCCTCAGATACTAAAATTGTATACTAATATGAACTTGTAGAAGACCTTCTGCTACAATTAAAAAATTTTGGGGTTCAATATGAGCATAAAACTCCACTTCCTCCATAGTCACCTGGACAGGTTTCCGGAAAATTTAGATGTCAGCGAAGAGCAGCTAGAGCGTATGCATCAGGACTTAAGCGTCATGGTAGAGCGCTATCAGGGTTTCTGGGATACGAATATGATGTTTGACTATTGTTGGTCTGATACATCATTGTCCAAAGTCTACACATCAGAGAAGAGCCTTAAAACGAAGAACTCAATAATTAGTTATTTTGTTTAGCAAAGGTTTTCTTAGTAAATACATATTTTTTTCTGTTTTAGACAGCAACAGCTAAAATTTTTTGCACTGCAAAGTAAAAATACAGCCAACTTAATCGTGAGCTCTACATATAAAATAAAAATGTATCAGGATATTGTTCAGGCTAGTACCGACTTCAAAATTATGAAGATTGTGTAGATGAATAGTTAAAATTTTAGCCGAATTTAAAAGGGGAATTATTTAGAAAATAAGATTTGTTTCATACTTTTTTGTGTATTTAATTTCGAAGTTTAAAAATAACAATTCACTTACCGCATACTTATTATTTAGCTCTATTTTTCAATTGATATGATTGATATGGTACAAATTTGTGTTATGAAAATATAGTAGCGTTTGACGCCGCGTCGACGCGTCTACGTTTGTCACCATATCTCTATAATACAAATTTGTAACATAATAATGGAAAAATAGATGTGAGTATTATGCTATAGGTGAAAAATATGACGCGACGCGTCGCTTCGACTCTACGCCATGCGCCAGTGTGAGCCTTAACTTGTGTGTACAGTGTAATTATTGGCATTGACAATTCTATTGGTGGTTTTGAGCTTTGAAGCCTGATTTTGGAGTGACAGTAAAGGCATTTATTTAAATCCAAATCATTTATTTCAAGAATATGGTATACGCGAGGTCTTACAAAATTACAATATTAAAATGATCCTACATTCTGCCATCAGAATGGCGTGTGCGTTTTGCAAATCATAAACATGCCAGGTGAGTATTTCACCTGGCATTATAATTAATATAGCTAAGCCAAAAATTCAAAATTTAATTAAATAAATATACAGTTAATTTCAGGAATTTATGTATAAGGTTATCATAATATTAATGAGTAAACTAGTTTTCCTGGCGTCGTAGGGACGTCCCTGAGGTCTCATCTCAGAGGGCGTGCAACTTCACACTTGACCCTTCCGTAGACCTTTGAGGACCACCAATTGACCTTTGCCCTCTTGAAGTGTGCCACGTAGAGGTAACATAACGTAATATTGGTGGTATCGTCGTATTGGCAATTTGAGCATTTTTCGACGAAGGGATTTGCGTCGCAGCCGGGATTCGGTTTTGACACCGAACTGGAATGCACTTGTTTGCATTTTAAAACTAACATCCGCTCTATAGGTTTTTTTTTTATTTTTAGCACTCGGAATCGCTAATATGGCAAACCTATAGGTGGTGTATATAATATATAATTTATTCTGGTCACACTGTAAAGAAGATCGTAATCGTAAGCCGCATATAAGAATTTTCACACACATACCGACACCTACACACACACACCTCCACGCGACATGAATCATCGGTGGGTACTGTCATACTCGTAACTAGCGCGTATTCTACATAAATATTCAAACTCTGGACATAAATTCTCATCTAACAACTGCTTGTGGATTCTGTCTTCCCCCCCTCCCCCCTCCATACTCCCCCCCCCTCTACCCACACCTACCTCGCATTGGAGTTCCGAACAACATACGCTAGACATTTACGGCGAAAACAATTATTATTGTCTGATGTCTCCCATAAAAATATCGCATAACTCAAACGCTGATATAAAAGTGTTTACCTCCGACTTCTGAAAGTCGAAGATAGTTCAGGCAAACACTGGAAAGTACATTAGCAGCGAAATCATTTTTCATGCCCTGAAGTACACAAGCTACTGTAATATTATTTTATTTTTAGTTTTTTATTTATATATTCCATATTATACGTAATAAGAATTCCGATTCAAAAAACGACATGAGTGTCATGGAGTTATTACCAGTTGTCACATTCCCATTCTAAGACTATATAAATACCTAAGTCTATAGTAGCGTTAAGCTTGCAACAATGGTTTGCAATGAATGTGATGTTTGCATATATCAAAATCAGTGTATATATCAAATTGACCAATGAGTAATAAGCCGTGTTCACATTCTCCAATAAAATTAAGCCACTTTGATATTTGTAACTTAACTCTATTAGACTACATAGATTTTTTTGCATGTTATTGACTAGAGCCACACTGTAGAAAGAACCCGTTTCCAGTAGCATACTGAAAATATAAGTATTCGATGATTTTAAAGGTATGGCGTGTTACAGCTGAAATTACAGATAGTACATAATATAATCTCGAAAAAAAAACCATAACAAATGATTTCCCATAGCCTTCCCTCAACCAGGCTTGACAAAAGATACGCGACAATAACACAGCACGTTAAACTCGTGGGGTAAATGGGGAAGTCAGACGTAGCCCATTGTGGGCGCAGTCGGGCATGAAGCGTATATATGGTGCGCGCTCATCGTGACATCAATGTGTCGTTTCAGGTTTTGTCGTCTGTTTGTTGTTTATGCCTATTTAAAGACGTATTTACCCTAGCAATGTTAGGTAAATAGTCGGCGGCAAACAGTACAAGCCGATTCCCATCGAGTTCCCTTTTAAAATGGAGACAAAATCTCAATGCTATAAAAATCAAATAGTTGTTTTATGTAGGTATTAATTTACCATTTCGAGTTTCCCGGGTATTGACCCGCACGGAGACTTTCCCGCCTAAATTATATGCAAGTGGCAAGTACTTGCAAATATATAATTGAGGTACATCTTTAAATGACCATAAAACCCATATCCATATTGAACCATGTTTAATGAAACTTCAATCTTGAGTTTTAGTAGTCAATTTATTATTCACTTTAATACTGAATACTAGATACAATAGATATATTATGATAGATATATGCTAATATCTCTACTGGGTAACAATTAATATCCGTGAACAACAGTTCCTTCGGCTCTAGCGCCTCCGGTCGAATGAATCCACTCCGACCGCCTATTGTTACGGGTAATTTAAATGAAACGAGGAATTACCAACGTGACAAATATATTTAAAAAACGGGGACGTGGGCAGAAGCTAAAAAGATCTGGTTTAGCCTCTTGGTGTCTGTGGGAATCGGAGGGGCTTTAACCACACGGGCACTTAGCTGGGTCCAGGAGTGTAGTCAGCACGTGGCGCGAGCGAGTTGGGCTCCAACTTCCGGTAGCGTCTCTCTGTCGTTCAGGCCGGTATGTTCACCGCGCCGTAGTTCGTCCAAGGGGCGGTGCAGACTGGTTCCAAAACCAGTCAGTTCAGTCTGGAATAACTAGCGGCACTCAGAAATCCGGATGTTTGAAAACCAGCCATAAGTCCACGAAAAACGGTGCCTTGAACCCGAAGTATAGATCCCTGGAGAATTCATAAAATGTGTGGAGCTGGAGTCTTACAGCCGACATGATCGTAACCCCAAACGATCAAAATCACGGGCTGTGTGACCATCACAAAATATAAAAGGGTAAGCAAAATAAAAGATGATATAAAGAACAATTAAAGTATACATATAAACATCCTAATATTATATCAATGCAAGAACGGAAAGAATGAGCACGTGGTTTGGCCAATCAAATTTTGACAACTAATTTTACAAGGTGATAATTTACATGAAAAAAATAATGTGTTTTATTACAAGCGTGATTTAGGAAATAAAACTTCACAACACAGATATAAAAAAAACTCACCGTAAAAACGGGATTAAGATATATGATACACTTGTATCCAGAAAAACTTGAATAAATTGATGAATCCATATTCAGCAAAAGAAGGCACTATCATCTCGCGACAGCCCTTAAATACCCTTACTATCATATTGTTTTTTTTTAGCTGACAGCTAGCAGTAATGCATAATCCATATGCTACAATAAAGAAATATGGGATATGAAGCTCCAGCTAGAAACGTTTGCCAATAGATGGCGTCGTCTAGTATAAATTTGCTATTATAATTAGCAATAACAGCTAATAGATGACGCTAGAAGCGTCGTTATTAGCTATATTTACTACGTTAAAAAATGTAGCTTTGCTACACTATCTCTACTCCACCGTTCATATCCCCACCACCGCAACCAACCGGTGAAGTTGGCGGGATCGGAGCGGTGTTGCCAAATAAAAATAAATAAAATTACAACAAAAAAAAATCATGACACATGCATATTATTGATCCTACCTTAATCAAGAAGTCTCAATTATTCGACTGCATGACGATCACACCGTAAGAAACTCACAGCGATAAAGCCCCAAATCTCTAGGGTCAAGTAAATTGTAAGTAAATTACACTCGCAATACTTCGTCGTCAAACATGTATATACGTTTTGTAAAATTTCCCTAGTTTATTGTGTACTAACTCGCGCGATGTTCTTTACTCCTATACCCCCCGGCCCCACCCTCCACTCCCCTGCCAGTGTCACGAACCCTCCCCGGTTTAGGTTAGATTAGGTTAACTCACTCCAGCCCGTTCACTCTTACTAATTGCTTGCATGTAATTAATACGCCGAAGATACAACTGGAACTCGTTTGAGACAACTTATCGTTTGTGGTCGTCACTTGTTCTCGGTCCCTCACCTTCAATAACCAGCAGGCTGAGCATGCGCACCCTAGAAACATCTAAAATCGACAAAATGACAGATTGAAGAAACATTATTACCATTCGGAGCAAAATAGTTCTTATTGTAAGGCAGCAAGGTCTGCAAATGCATCGTCGTTATGAGAAACATTTCTATTATTCCCGAGCATGAGCTCACAAAATGGCTTCTTTTGACAGCTAAAGTAGAAACGTTTTATTATTTCAAAGTCACTACTCAATACTCTTACAATAATGTTAACTACTCCACATTCTTTACGTTCAGTCATTTATTTGAAAATTTGAATAATTATTTTTGACAAAAAAATTCTCGGCAGCCATTTTAAAATATGGCTATTTAGAAATGTGGACATCTATTGACGGCTTTGTTACCATGGATTAAGAACTATTTTGCAACGAACTGTTTTGGATAGAATATTTCTTCTTTAAAATTATTTCTTCTTATTAAATAATTTCAATCATTAGGTGTCGTAACAGCAAACACCGACGTGACCCAAAATCCTTGGTTATGAAGCAAGTTTAATTACAATAACACGGTACACGCACCAAATAATACAATTGGAGCCGTAGTTTAGGGATTCGATCTCACGGCTGGCCGGCTCCGAGGGTACCCTATCCAGGGGTCCGGGGGTCCAGGGGTCTAGGAAGCCGTAATCCGACCTCAATCAGAGGAGGTCATTAAATAAAGCACAATTAAGTCCCGAACCACACCTGATGTGTGAGCGCCAATCCAGTCACGGCCTTACCAGAACAGTTACACTCAAATTGTGCACCCAATGAACTATTCTTGTAGTCTATGTACGAGGATACTACAGTTAAATTGTTACATGGCGAGTAAGATCTTTTTAGGATTTCCTACCCAAAGGGTAAAAACGGGTCCCATATTATTACTAAGGCCCGTACTAATAAACCGTTCTCAAACTCTTCCGAAAAACCGTTCTTGGCTGAGACGGTCTCAAGTAACGATTAGCTTGTGTAAAATGGTCTTTAATTCATAGTATGATCTCAAGACCGTGTGAGTTGATAACGATAATTAGATCACTTACTCAACTTTCAAGCGTCATCTACACGACAAAGAACGAATAAAATAACGTTTCGTTTACATTTAATCGAACGGATTTATTGTTTATACATTCCTTCAATATTTATTTTTGGCTTATTAATAATTTAAAATGTAATATTTAATAATATAAATACCTAAATAATAAAGTCTTTATTTTTTATATTGAAAAAAAAAACTGATTTTCATTAATTTTCACGTAGATAATAATTATTATTCTCTAACATATTATATGGATATATACATATTTTTATAACAACTACGCAAACCGGAATGCGGATCATTTCCATTCGAAAAAAGTTCTTCTTCTACATTAAAATGGCTCCTTAGTGATTCGCCAATGTCAGAGTTTGTTGAGGAAAACTCTGCCTTATGAGTGGGTTTTATGAATAGAATTAAAAACAAGGGCACGGTGTACTGGATGAAGGCTGTTGAATAATCTAAAACGTAGAACAAACACAAACATTTAGGGTCAGTACCACAGTTTTGTTTTGTTAATAGGTATGTACATAAAGTTTCAGCAAAAGAAGTATTTACAAAACACAGAACAGATTTAAGGTTGATAGGAGGCGAGGAGGCGAGGAGATAGGCGAGGAATTGTAGGAGGGAGGCGATCATATAATGAGGATTGGTTTTTGGGCAGCGAAAAGCGACAGCGTTCTGCTGTCAAGTGTCAAATCAAGTCACTTTTTTTTTACTTTTATCTTTGGTATTGAGTGCTATTAATATAAATCAAATAGTAATTCGTTTGATGTAAATAAATAATTAAAATCGAAAATATTTCTATAAATACTCGACACTGGCAGAATGGTGCAAAACCCTTGCAACCGCGATTGCCAAAAAAAAGAAGATTAAGTATCAACGAGCGTCTTTTTTATAACTTTATTTTGTGTTGAGTATGTAGTGTAAATTCTGAGTTTGTTTAATCATAAGTATTTAGATTTTAATTTAAATAATTGTAACACAACCAAAAACACAACACATAATATTGTACTGTATCCCAAGCCGTACTCAAGTCAAGGCTTGACTGTGCTCACGAAACCGCGTCTCAAGTAACATTTGACAGCAATAACAGCGTACTTGAGTAACGACTCTCGTTTATTAATACGTTCGCACTCACTTGATATGCCGTACCTACAGCTGTACTTAAGTACGGTCTATTAATTAAAACAACATCTTAAGTACTTTCTTGAGAATTTTCTTAGAGATAAGAACGCTTTATTAATACGGGCCTACGACTTCGCTGTCCGTCCGCCCGTCAGTCTCTCACCACTCATCAGGCTGTATCTCATGAACCGTGATAGCTAGACAGTTGAAATTTTCACAGATGATGTATTTTTGTTACCGCCATAACAAAAATATAATAAAAACAGAATAAATATAAAAATTGAACTTGGGCTCCCATACAATAAACGTGATTTTTTGCCGTTTCGTAAGGAACCCTTCGTGTGCAAGTCCGAGACGCACGTACCCGGGTTTTTATTAGCACCCATATATTTTATAAATATTGCTAAAAATGTTTAGTTCGGGTTAAAAATAGTGTCAAAGCTCGGTCAAAGTACTTAACACTCGTAATGTTTTGAAGGTCGTTTGAAACATTCACGACAACTGTTGTGTGGGTGAAGAAAATGAATGGCGGTCACAATGTAACGGCGACAATCGTTATCACTTGCAGTAACCTTCACTGCCTAATAGTTACGGATATTTTGCCCTCAAAACCACAGGAGAACCGCAACCTTTCATAGAACGATCGAAATTTTGTCAGGGTTGTCTCATAAGATGGGGGAAAATTAAACTAAGTCTAGCGTCAGTATACGGTTATTGAGAAAGTCTGATTGGTACACACCACAACCCGGAATGGAACCTGCACGATCACGCGTGTGATATTGTCTATTCGCTAGGTCATAGACGCTCTTATAATAAAGCAAGACATCTAGAAAATTAAATATTTACTTTCCTATTATTATCTTTAGGATAGGTAAAATAAGATATATTTTCATTTATTCTAGTATTGTTCATACACACAGTACAATACATAACCACTTTTTTGTTTGATATTATTTGTATTTAATATTCTAATATTATAAAGCTTTAACATTTATAATTCAAATATTAACGAAATAAAAAATAAAACCATCATTGGACACAAATTGTTATTTGTCATCATGACAACCAACAACACAAGATCACAATTTTCAATATCTTTGCTTACATGACATAAAAACTCGAACACGAAATTTGAAAATTTAGACGTCCCTTTGACGGCGCACAATCTTGACGGATTTAGACACTATTGACCTATTAAAATAAATATTTTATTAAAATTTAATAAGGCTGCGAGATGGGAATTTGGCCAAATGGAAAGGAGCCGACAGCTCGTAGTAGTGCAATCTAATCGACAGTTCACTATGTATATGTTTATCTGGTCATAACTTTATTTAATCTGTGCTCAAAACTGCGGAATTTCGTGAAAACGAGACATACTTTTAAAGAGCATTTGCTGCCGTTTAAATCGATCCACACAAAGTTTGGACCTTGTTTGAATTTTACAGAATCTTCGCGTATGGGATGCCTACATTATGAAAACTATCAGTGTTTCAAATTTGAGCCTAATCCGATCTGTTACGACTGTTGATAGTTCAGAGGGTTGTACCTACCTAATACCTACAGAAAATGTCTTTCCCAAATTCTATTAAAATATATTAAAAAGGGGTAATTTATCTACAGGCCGCATGAACGTGGATCACTCACGCGCATTGTGTGCTCACCTTGTCTACACTCGGTAATACATTATGGAAATTTACCGAAGAATAATTGGCGGAAACCTTTATTTGAGCTGAAGATGTATGATCCGCGTAGACGCCAGCCGGGAGTAAGGTGGAGTAAGGTGGAGTAAGGTGGAGTAAGGTGGAGTAAAGTGAGGAGTAAGAGTGAGTAATGAGTTGTGTACGACGCTGGGTAATGTACTACGTAACACGTACACTCACGTACACAAGTCGGACACGCACCCCTCTGCACTAGAGACCACATCGCGTCGTATTCCTATTTCCTTGTGTTATAAGCTGTAATATGTTGCTTGAAATACGAGTCACCGTGATATCATTATCTAGATTCCCTTACCTAAAAATGTGCTAAAATAAAACAGCTTATTTTGTTTGTTTCATTTTAAGTACTTAATTTGTTAAATTTTCATAATTTAAATTATGAAAATTTAACAAAATGTTAAATTTTTTTTTCATCCATAGTTTTTATCCATATAATTTTTATGTATGGTTTTGCACATTGTATGGTTGTCAAAAAAAGGTTTAAAATACTTCATACATCTTAAGACATTGTTATATGAAATATGCTAGGTATTTGTAATGTATGAATCTTAAAAACACAAACTGTTATTATTAGCTAAAAGAATAGCTACAAAATAATCACAAACGTCTTAAACATTCATATTCGTATTATAATATGTGTTATCTAAAATCTTAAGCCGCACAGTATTCCGCAGCACGCATCTTCTATCTGTACACTCAATCAGCGCGCACTATTTTTACTCTTCCAGATTTAGCCCCCTCGCGGCGGGCAACGCGGGGGAGTGCGAGGTAGTAGCGGGGGAGTGCGAGAAAGCAGCGGGGGAGCGGGGGTAGTAATTGACGGCGGATCCGTCAGCGCTCCCCATGCATTTATTTGTGCAGCGATTTACGCGCGCGACTGTACTCGTATCCTCGACTCTAGGACGTTGTTTTCTATTGACTGAAGCTCCGGCCGTTTTTAATTAAGCTTTGGGTTTTAAAAAACTATGTAATGATAAAAAAAAAAATATCAAAGGATTTTTAATGCGATTAGAGAAACGTTGTCGACTCGCTTTTCAAAACAAACGCACCTAATCTCTTATGCGAGCACTAAAACGGATTTACCAGATTAAATAAAGCTTGCCTGTCCTTTATATATATCTTTCCTCTTTATTAATATTAATAAAGAGGAAATATTTATTTGTTTGTAATTTCTTTGTTTGCATTGAATAGGCTCCGAAAGTAATTGACCGATTTTGATGAAATTTTGCACAGACATAGAGTAGACCATGGAGAAGGACGTAGGCCTCTTTTCACTGCCGCAAAATGTACGGTTCACGCGAGATTTCCTTTCGCACGCGAGCATTATGGTCAGCTGACTCCGAAACGAGACAATACGTGAAGCGGCGCTGCATAAAAAAGGTATTCAAAATTGAACTTTATTCAGTAGGCAAGAAGATAAGCGTTTCATTGCAAGAGCGGCGCCGCACTCGCGTTTGCAGGGCGGTGCAGCTTAACATTCGAACTCTTGCAATTAAAACGTGTATCATATTTTGTAGCGAATAAAGTTCAATTTTTAATCAGTAGAGTAAAGTAAATGCAGCGGGGCGTCGCGTGACGTCTCGTTTCGGTGTGAGCTGACGCGTAATAAAGTATCTCGTCCGTTTGTAACTTGTAGCCGAGTGCGCGTATTGTAAATTTGTAATATTAACTCGGCAAGGCGGAGTATCACTCAATTAGCAAGGCGAGTCGAGACTCGAGAGTCGAGACGAACTTCTAACGACTCGCTTCGACTTTTACTTTTCCATCCGAAAGGCACAACTTTAACGATAATCTTTGTGTAATCTTATTAAAATAAGTTCTTTATTCACAAAATTCCAGATACTAAAATAGTAAATGAGTAAATCTTGGATAACAAAGTGTTAGGCGGGTAACCTAATTCTATTATAGGGACCTACTTGGTATGTATTCGAGCAATTCCAATAAAACCAGAATACTACTCGGAATATCTACTGAACTACTACTATCACTGCTTCAGCGGTCGCACTGCGCACACTACACTACTGCTGCACCTACACGACTATACAGTAACTCATAGTCATGCGTAGTAGGTACCTAGGACATATCTATGGTCGAGAACTTTCTAACTAGCTGACCCGACACACGTTGTTCTGTCTTAACTACACCTTATACAACAAGTGACAATTTAACACAGACAAAGTAAACAGGTAGTATGGGAAAATTCAATCGTCATTTTTAGTGTTTCCCTCACAGATGTTCCATACCCTGAACTACTATAATCATTTCATGACCAAAATTAGCCTAATCGGTCCAGCCGTTCTCGAGTCTAAGCGAGACATTGGAATTGCGATTCCAATGTCTCGCTTAAATTGCCATTTTTATATATAAGAAAGAAGATATAAGGGAAGGTTTCCATTTTAAAGCAACGTTTGGTAGGTAAATTATATTTAAAGTGAAATTTTCACCCAGCTACGCGTCTGTTTTCTTTCAAGACACCATACTTTATAATGCTTGCTCAACTAAAACATCTGTTATTGTTTACTTAATAACTCTCTCAGCGTCAACTAAAACAACTATTAAAATTCTTGTCACGAAACAAAAACGTCTCAACAATATTAAGTTAAGTTTTCCAGCGACATCTTGAATCTTCCAATGAGTTTAGTGTCCTTGTAGTAGTGAAATTGAGTTATTAGTGTTATCTGTCAGCTGACGACCGTTAACCCGCTCGCGCTGTTAGTCTGATTGACAAGTGCCATGTCGTCCAAAACCCTAATTTTTTTTTTTTTTTTTTTTTTTTTTTACGTTAAATACGTTACGTATCCCGGCGGCTGGATGTAGTGCCGCCGCCTGCCTCGCCGAGAGCTCCCCAATGCCTCGGGGAGCTCTCGGCGAGGCAGGCATGTGGGCCTAGGCTTCCACGTCCATGGCGGGGGCGGTCGGGGCCGCCCTTGCGCCTTCGGCTCTAGGCCTTCGTGGCCGAGCCTTTTGGGGAGCCTTTCCCTTCTTGGTGCCGGGGGGTGGTTTGCCCAGTACGCAGCCACTAGTCCCCAGCACATGCCCCTTCTCTGGCTTCCCCATTGTCTCACACAGGAGACAGTTCGGGGGGGCCGTACAGTCCGGTGCCCTGTGCCCCGGTGCACCGCAGTGGAAACATCGACCACCGAGGTCCACCGGGGACGGGCACTTTACGGCTAAGTGGCCGGTGTCAAGGCAACGGTAGCACCGCTTTGGCCTCGCGGCCAGCAGCACCACCCTCGCCGAGACCCAGCCGACCTGTAGCCGCCCTGCACTTGTCAGTCTCTTGGCTGCCGCTACCGGTGCGCACAGCCAGAGACACCTCTCGCCCTTTCGGCCCACTACGACCTTGCCCGACCGGATTTCGCCGGCCGAGCAGCCTCCCTCTTTGGCGGCCGCCTCAATGACTTCGGCGGCCGTCGTCGTGTCGTCGAGCCCGGTAAGCAGCATTTCAGCGCGCTTCGCCGGGCGACTGACCTTGACCAGTCCCTCGTCTAGAACCGCCCTCATCTTTGCGGCCAGGGCGTCCGCCTTCTCCTGGGCCCCCTCTCCCGATAGCTCGAGAACGCGGGCGCCCGTTTCTGCCAGGCGGAAGTCGACCTTGTAAATGCCGAGTTCCGCCAGGCAGATTTTCCTCTTCGCCTCCATGAGTATGGAGGCGTATGTCGCCCTCCCCTCCTCGAGCACCCTCTCCTTGAGGGTGAGGGTGATCGCCGCGGTTTTGGGGGCCTTCAATCTCCCCTTCCTTTTCTTGGGGGCTGCCTTTTTGGCGGCGCCCTTTTTCCTCTTCTTCTGACCGCGCCCGCGTGACACGTTTGTGGTCCGCGGGGCGTCTGTCGCAGGCGGGGCGGTCGTAGATCCCCTCGCCTCTTCAGCCTCCTGTGCGGCCAAAGACTTCTTCTTCCTCTTCTTCGTACCTTTCTTGGGCGGTGCAGGTGCAGCGGAAGCCTGTGTAGGCGCCACCATGTCCTCCGCCGCCCCTCTCCTCTCCTTGGCCGTTGCCCTCTTCGGCTCCGGCCGTTCCCTTGCCTTCGGCGCCTCGACGCTCGGCGCGGGTGCCGGGGCTGAGTACTCCCGGGCCCCGTCCGCTGCGAGCGGGGGCCTCCTTCGAGGCTCCGGCGGAAGACGCTTCTCCAATCCGGCCAGCCTCGCGTTGAGCATGTTGCCGAAGGTCTCTATGTTTGCTCTAGAGACCTCCGCCAACAGATCACGCACGTCCTTCTCTTTTGGGTCGGAAACCCGCTTGCGCAGCTCGTCGAGCTCCTGGCGTAAAGTTGCCACTTGCCCTTCGAGCCGCGCATTTTGGGCCTCCAGCCTCTGCACCTCGTCTGATGCCGAGCGACCCCTGACCTCGGTGAAGGCCGACCTGATCGCCGCAACCGCTTCCTTGAGGTACCTTTGGTAGGTACCTTTCAAGTTAGACGACTTCGCGGCGACCATGGCAATGGTCTCCAGCGAGGTCTCCACCGTCCTGCTCAGGTCGACTCCTGCTCGCTCCGGTACTCCTTCTCCAGCGGGAGAAGTGGGGGGGGAGTCGAGTGGGGGAGGGGCTGGAGCATAAAGTCGCTCTCGTCACCCTCGCCTCTCGCGCAACCCTGGCGACCTCTTCCTCGGCTTGGAGCCGAAGAGCCTCCGCCTTCTCTCTGTTGAGATCGGCCTTGGCCTTGGCCCAGCCGACATACTGGCCGGTCGTAGGCGGCCGGCCACGCCCCCTCTTTGGCTTGGGCGCCACCTCCTTACTGGTGGAAGGCGCCACGTCCTCGTCGGTGTTGCGCCGTTTTCGCGCAGTCATATCCGGGGATGCGGGCAACCCCACAGAGTCCAGCGACATGTTGGATGCGCTGCTGAAGTCCGCGGGGCAGTCCTCGCTTTCTGTCTCTGTGGATTCGCGGGGGACATATCCAAAGACGAACTCATAATGAGTTCGTTTTATGCCGATCTTGTCACCCCGAGCGATCTTCTTTTTAATCAATGCCTGCAGTCGGCGCTTCGCGTCCGGCTGCGGCTTGGAGAAATCAGTCTCCTCGTCTGTGAGTAGATTCGCCGCCGGCGCGGTTAGGGGCGCCGGGTTCGAATCTGCGCGCGTCTTCGCGCCTCTCTCCTTACTCGTCGTCGCAACGACCTCGCCTGACTCTCTCGTAATTTGTGGCCCCCCCGTATACGAGGGCCGACCCCCCGCCGAAGCGGGAGTGTGGGATTCCCTCCTGGAAGGAGGACCCACCCGGGGAATACTTAGCAAATTACGTTCCGCCATCTTTATAACACCGACACCCCGGGTCGCGGCCTTTTTTCAGGTGTGAGGTCACCTATCAGAAGAGTTAAATAAAAATGAAAGATAGTAAGAGAAGAAAGAAAGATGGTGAAAAGATAGAAAAAAAAAAACAAATAAAACTAAAGCAAAAAACAAGACAGTTAAACTAAAAAGGTGGTGAAGGATAGAGGAAGAAAGAAAGATAGAGCCAGCCTTCAGCCGCGTGAGTACCTCACCCCGCAAAGACGGGGTGGCGTACCCAAGCGTTGCCCAGGGGCACGAACGTGGACGCACTGGCAGACCCCTCCAAAACCCTAACCTAACATAACCTAACCTAACCTGGACCACCGAAACAATACATAGTACATCGTACCCAATTTTTTTATTCCTTAACATTAATATTTAGTCAATTAAAATATTTTATTTTGTTCATGCGTTAGATTCGGGCGATGCGCGCGGCAGCCGAACCGTGCGTTTTTACCCTTATTTTCGCCGCTAAATTAAAATTATAAACATTGTCGGTACAGTTCCGGGAGGTAAAATTTTTTTAGGAAATTTTCTGCTCTTTTTACAAATGTCGATTAACTCAAATTGTTTTTGAAATATTTCCAAAAAAGCAAATCTTTTTTTACGTTATTGTTTATAACTTTTTTTCAGCCTCTTTTGTAGTTTTGATAGTTTGTTATGAATAGATGTTTGAATAGATGCCATTCCTAATCGAATGAGACCAAAATCCAGTGGTCCAAGTTAGGATTTGGGCGAAATGGCACTTGTGAATCAGACTATGTGACGGAGCACTGTAATAGAGCAATGTGGCTATAGTGGGGGCAATGTGGGGGCAATATGACCGACTCTCAATACTATTATTTTTAAATTATGAACTAGTCGAATGGAAACGAACGACCGAGGAATGGTTTATACGGTATCAGTTTTAGGAAAAGTAAACAAAAAATTAAACCGACTGCCAAAGTAAAAATACACAAAAAAAAGTATGAAATAAATCGTAATTTTCCCCTAAAATATAAAAAATCAGCTCAAATCCCTATCGGGAGCCGAGAAAAATAAGAAAGATGTTTAGGTTCCGTGATATTGTCCATTTATTTAATCGATTTCAGTATTACAGTAAATACTTTTTGCACAAGTCATTTTTACTGTCAATGTTGTCATAGGCCGTTGACGTTTCGACTTTTGATTCACTCGTTTCGTGTTTTCTAATGCGTTTCACGTTGTTCCGTTTTGAGTGCCTTCCTAAATAGTTTTATTTTCAACGACCACTTCTTTAATGATTACAGAATTCGGGTCACAAAACTTGAACAAAATTATTTTAGTCTACGGCTGTCGTAGCGGAAATAGCTATTGTTATGTTCGCTTCTATTGTTATTGCATAGTAATTAGTAAGCAGACGAACTGTCGGAGCCCGCTGAGTGCTCAATGCTCATGTTACGTGTGTCATAGTATTACGGTACCTGGACTGGTAGCTGGACTGGCAGCTGGACAAGGTATCGAGATCATACTCTTGCACCACCTGGATAATTTCTTGACGATATTTTAAACTTTATAGAAGACTAGCGCACAATACACTACATTAAAATTGTTTTCTGTTTCATAAATATCTATTTCTGTTATATCTTTATTGTTTTTAAGTCGATTTTGATAATAATTAATAAATAACCTATTATTATGACTTTACACGCATTCTCCACCTAATATACTGTATTAAAAAGTTTATTTCATTGGTATTTAAACATAACCACTTTCACTAAACAGTTCATAACTTTGTTCTCAGATTGCTAAAAGTTACAGAATTTTCCACAAGGCTCTAATTAATCTAAATCTATCTATATATACCAGTTTTATCTTATTACACTTTTAGCCCAAGAATGTATGAAATGGTTTCAATGTTCACGGCACGCAGGTCTTTTACATTTTTTACAAAAAAAAATCACTTATTTGTCATTCTTCCGAGGACACAATCCACATAGAACATGATTTTGCAAGTTGGCGGGGGGTTCACCTGCTGGAACTTCTTCGGAAACACTTAGAATGGCCCTTATACTTCCCGATAGTTGTCGAGGTAAATTTGACTCCAGGCGTCGTTTCACGTGCGGCTTGGCTCGGTGCAATGCTAGTTTATTAAGGAAATTACTTCTAAATTTATAATCTGGCGTGTTCGGACGCTTATCTTCTAGATAGAGAATCATAGAGTTGATCCCTACTTGATTGAACATACCAAAGAAAAACCTAAGAGTCCAGCGTCGAGTACCCCTCACAGTCGTGTAATTGTGCATCATTTTATCAAAGGTATTGATTGACGCCTGCCTTTGTCGCATTATATTCAGATATTATTTAAGTACTCCTCAAGCTCTTCGTCATTGCGAAACGCTATAATTAACTGAGCATAACATAAAAGTAAATAAAGTAGCAAAAGAAAATACCTACGTAAATAGTAACAGGGATGACGCAACACCCCGCAGATAGGTGCAGAACGAAATTGACGTATCGCCACTCCCACCACGATATGTCTACTGAAGGCTCATGGTAGGACAAAAGAACACACAATGTGCTAGAGCGATAAAAAATGTAATTTACAGTAAATTGGCGCGTGATTGCTCGCGTGGGGTGTTGGGGCACCCCTGCACTGTTACCACACCAGGGTTAAAAGGGGAATTATTTAGAAATTAAGATTTATTTCATACTTTTTATGTATTTTTACTTTGGAAGTCGGTTAATTTTTTTTGTTTTTGTTATATTATTACTAACACATTTTAAGAACTTTTAAAATATACTATCGAATGTATAATTGAATACGCGCTAAGCTTCCATTAGGTGTTGTTTATAAGATGATGATGATGATGATGATCACTGTAAGTTAGATAATAGCATATGATTGCAGTTTCCTCATTTCCTCATGGATGCCATCATTAGGTCACTACTTTGGTGACAACGGGACAAATTTCGAATTATAGCCTTTACCTACATCAAAACAAGAATTTTAAAAATCGGTCCATAAACGGTAGAATGTTCAAAGATATTCGTGTCGGTGCAAAATACTATGAGAAGTACCTATTATATCATCATTATGTGATGATGGTGGTGATGATGATGATTACTGTAATTGACATAGTGGCTTATGCTTGCAGTTCTTTAAACAACGCCAAAATCCCCAAACATGTATCTATAAGTAGTCAGGAGTTCTGTGCAGTACTTTTGGATCGAGGATATGCCTTTGTGCAAAATCTTACTTTTTGGTAGCATACGCTTGGGTTACTTCAGAAAAAGTCAAAATCACTAATAGGTGTCCATATATTTAAGGAGTTTCCTCGATTCCTCATGGATGCCATCATCAGGTCACCACTTTGGTGACAACGGGGCCAACTTCTTATTTCTTTTGTATTCAAAACCAAGGGATATTAAATAAATGTTTGCCATTATAAAAGAAAATTTTATCCAAATATTCCTATTTCAAGTTGGTCAAATCACAACAATTTACCGGCAAGTAATTTGTATTCAGCTTGTGTAATAATTAAATAACTTTCCTCGATATAATATTACCCCAAATACGAGTTTGCATTAGGGACGACTTACAAATACTTATTTTGTTCTCGTCGGGAACTTGGCTGAGGAATTCATTATTTAATGAATTTAAGTGACTTTGTTCACAAAATTGATGACAATATACATCGGGATATACATCGGGATATAGAGGAAACGGTAAAATATGCGACATCGGAAATTCGCGAGAAATTGGAATAATTAATGATGTCGTGATGGACAGATTGTGACGTGGTTACATTCCTGCACGTCGCCGTGACGTCACGTTTGAGTATTTAATTACCAACGTCAACAAAATATGTCGGGTATTCTACAATCTCTTCCTTTCCACGTCCTTTGATTTCACCGGATGCCGACACAGCGTTATTTTAGCGAGACATTTAAATGTTGTTTCTTCTAGATATGTTTAAGAAAAGAAAGAAAAGAAAAGTTTAAAAATATTCACGAAAGGTACCTAACCTTTCGTGAATATTTTTAATCCTTTTAAATAAAACAATGTATGTAGATATTAAAACTACTTTCGTGCCGAACTATTGTAAGTTGAAAAGTAATATAAGATGCTAAACGTTATACTAACTAATATTATAAAGAGGAAAGATTTGTTTGCTTTCATTGAATAGGCTCCTGACCTAAACTAACTGGACCGATTTCAATGAAATTTGGCGCATATAAAAGCGGGCACCATCTAGTTCAACATTCAACAGTTCAACAACAGTCGGGTTCGTACAAACATACCTCGACGATAGACCTCTTTTTATTACTTGAACTGACTCCAACAGGCTTCTGCTGTCCTAATAATACTCGACATAAAATATAGTAACTCGTACGACCTTTCCCTTGACTCGACACGGCAATATATTACGTGTGGGGTGATACAGACCCGGCGAGCTCGGCTGGAGGAACAATGCTCGGCCGTGGGAGGGTTAATAACACTTTTATTCTATCTTAGATAATATTTTTTAGAAATCTAGTGTTAGACGATTGTACCTACCCTCATAATATAAGTTTTTGCG
This sequence comes from Phengaris alcon alcon, assembly GCA_037179445.1. Taxonomy (NCBI): domain Eukaryota; kingdom Metazoa; phylum Arthropoda; class Insecta; order Lepidoptera; family Lycaenidae; genus Phengaris; species Phengaris alcon. Next base: position 1,995,856 of record JAYRCH010000308.1, read on the forward strand.
TTAGCTTTAAAAATTAGAAAGTAATAACTTTATTTATATGTTTAAGCGTTAAGAATCATAAAATCTTGTTCTATATAAAAGTACTAACACACGTAAAGAGCGGACCACGCTCCGTACCAAATCTGACCGTGTGTGTGTGTGTGTAATTTTAGTCCGGCGAACACACACACACACGGTCGGATTTGGTAATTAATAGTGAGTCCGCCGCTGTCCGCATCGGATTTGGTTCGCTCCGTACCAAATCCATACGTGTCTAGAGCAGTCGGGCGTTTGGGCCGGACAACGATCTCAGTGTTGCCAACTTAGGGATTTTCTCCCCAAAATTAGGGAAAAAAATCTACGGGGGTTTGGTAGGGGGCAGGATTTTTAAGAGTTTACTCCTTAAGAATCAATTTTCATAATATGTGTATATAGCGCGGGGTATGAAAATGTATAGGAAGTGAAATCACATTAAGTGATACGTTAGTTAAATGTAATTTACGCGTAAGTCTTTATGTGTAAAAAAACAAAGTTTTTAGCGTTTCTATCTTATTATCTCTTATAATTATATTATTATATTATAATTGGCTAATGCCAATTACAGTTATAATTGGGATAAACCAATTATATTCCAATAAAATCAGCGTAAATCTTGTAAATGTTATAACTAATTAGTGTCGAATTAAGGGTTAAGTTTGGGGAGAATATTTTTGTTAGTTGGTATCACTGCACGATTTCAATTGATTGCTGGAATCATCGTCGTCGTCGAAAACCAACACTGTAAATATAACTCTGCGCTAATACAATAGAGCTGAAAATCGAACACCCAAGTGTCGAGTTTTCAATTCGTTCTGCCGGACCAAATCGTGTGTGTGTAGCGACACCAGATTCGGTACGCGGATATGGTCCGCGGACCAAGTTTGAGTGTCTGTTAGCACTATAAAATTTTATCTGCTGTATAGACAGTCGACACACTTTTTGCTGAAAACTGTTTAATAAATAATTACTTGTATTAATCCGAAGTTTATTGGAGTCGACTGTTAGCTCAGCCGCTCGGCTATCTTGAGGATACTTAAAAAACTCTTAAGTTTAAGTACTAGTTCAGTCCAGACAACATCTAAAACAATCCCTACTAGATTTAGTAATTAAACTCGGGACAATTCCGCGGCCGTAAACTTCCAAGTCCGGGATCGATTAGCCGGCGCATCTGTCCCCGGCCTCTCCAATAAATATGTAAATGACCTGAAGGTTGATTCTGCTAAATAAATCCTGCAATAATACATTTACAATCCAGTCTCGATATGATCAAACGGCTACTTCCCATCTGGCCACCTTATCTCGCAATCCATATTTAATTTTAATAAAAATCGGTCTGTTACCTTTATACTCGTATTCTTTGATATAATATCTGTCGTTTGGACAATATACTTAGTCTGGCCATAAATACTGTTACAATTAAAAATAAACAAAATATTACATTTTAATTTGGAATCTGTCATTTTTATGATTGTTCATTGAGTTATCTCGGGAGATGAAGATAGCACATAGAACCATGTCGTGTATTTTAAAAGATGACTTACGACTTGCAGTCTATAAGAGACGTACTGGTCATTTTTTAACTGATAATTTAAAAAAGAATAGGGTGGTAAAATCGAAACAACTACTGAAGCGGTACGCAAAGAGAGGTCACAGAAAAAAATTGTTTACGGATGAGAATTTTTTTACAATTGAGCAACATTTTAACAATAAAAATGACCGTATTTATGCTCAAAGCTCTAAGGAAGCTTCTCAATTAGTCGACAGAGTGCAACGTGGGCACTATCCGACTTCAGTGATGGTTTGGTGGGGTATTAGCTACGAAGGAGTGACTGAGCCATACTTTTGTGAAAAAGGTATCAAAACATCGGCACAAGTGTATCAAGATACCATTCTTGAGAAGGTAGTGAAGCCCTTTAACAACACCATGTTCAATAAACAAGAATGGTCCTTCCAGAACGACTCGGCGCCGGGTCATAAAGCTCGGTCTACGCAGTCTTGGTTGGAAACGAACGTTTCGGACTTCATCAGAGCTGAAGACTGGCCGTCGTCTAGTCCCGATCTTAATCCGCTAATAATTTGGAGTCCCTAAAACAATCCGTACGATTGGCAGTGAAGAATTTTCCCATGGAAAGAGTGCGTGCTTCTATTGATAACTGGCCTCATCGTTTAAAGGACTGTATTGCAGCCAATGGAGACCACTTCGAATAAGCTTTTTATATTTTAAATTGTTTTATATTTATGTATTAAACTAACACACTATTAAAGTAATAAATGTTATTTGCAATAGAATTTTTTTTCTTTGTTTCAGTATTTATGTCAAGACTAGGTAGTTTTATAGTAAGGTCTGTATAGTAAGGTACAATCAGTTACATTGGTCTTTAGCTTTGTGGCAGCTATTCTGCATCATAATAGGTATGTATGTAGGAAAGTATTTATACATCTATTATTGTCCCGATGTGATAAAACTGCAGAATGGTATTCTCATAAACGTCAAACCCGTTTGGATTGATCCGAAACTCAAAAAAGCAGTTTATTAAATCAAGACGATTCATTTAGAATTTAATAAAAGTAAAATAAAAATGTAGGTTTATTACCAGAATTGGGGTGCCGGACGAGGTTTTATCACCATGGGACTCGATTGTGAATCATATTTTTACCATGGATGATGCTTCGACGCGAATGGAGCGGCTTGACCGGAGAAATAGCACGACGTAACAGAAAACCGATTACCGAAGTGAAGTAACGTTGTTTCCTGAGCGAGTGCGGGTACTGGAGGCCGGAGCAATGTTTGGGTGTTTGTAGATCGGGAACGCACCTGTGATGCCTCTGGTGTTGCGGGCGTCGGCCGGTGACATCGTCACCGCTTAGTGCTTACTATCAGGCGATTTCTCGTTTCGTCTATCCAATAAAATATCGTTCAAGATGTCCCATTATTATTGAGCTCACTTTTGACTCGTATCACAAAGGCTGTGATATATTTTTATTTCGGAACCGCACGATGTAATAATGTAGGTATTGTGTGACGCCAGTGGCGGCCTGATGTACGGCTAGCGGGGAGAACGGGGTACTTTACACTTTATAACGCGGTAGAAAACGAGCAAAAACAATACGCAAGCTGGACTGGACTTATTTAACCATTTTGTTAAAAAAAATTACCCAATGTGGTTATCATATTTACGAGTTCCTATCGGTTACACCGGTGAGAAATGCTTTAAAAATCCCATCTCCCTTAAAATTCCCATGTTTTAATTTTAATTAACAATAGCCCCGGGCTCGGCTTTGACTTTAATGGGAAATTAAAAATGTATGAGTTTGAGTGTCGGGAAATGGCCGACGGAAAATGTCCGGGAAATTCTCGAGAGCCAATATACCGGCAGCGGCCACTCAGATGGTGCCGGGCCGGGCAGGATTGCCGAGTGACGCCAGGTAGACGTCACTTTTACAAAACGATGCATAAAACTGTTCTTAATGGAAGTAGACAGCTTTTCGATGATACGACTCCTAATAAAAAGTTTAGTTTCATCATTACCTTATCGTGTAGTTGTACCTAATAATAAAATAAACACATAATTTATGTCAATTTAGAGTTTGTCCTTTATACTATTACTAGCTGTCCCGACACACGTTGTTCTGTACTTACTCACACATTTTTTAAACTTTATGTCACGTCCCACGGGAATGGGATAAAAAGTATCCTATGCCCGTCTTCTGGTTCTAAGCTACCTCCCCACCAATTTTCAGCCAGATCAGTTCAGCCGTTCAAGAGTTATAAATAGTGTAACTAACACTACTTTCTTTTATATATATATATAAAAAAGAAAGATCAAAGGGGCCTATCATATATATATATACATATGATTGGCCCCTTTGATCCCAAATATATCTTCTTTGGTTAGGAATTCCAATTTCAAATTTATACTGCTGTACACTCATGCATTTGTGTTTCGAAAACCGTAAATCATTTGTTTTTTCCTCTTTTGGTATTTTCTTTGCGTCACTCGTTTACAAAATGGAAAACTTGAAATATCGTATTATATTCAAGTACGAGTTCCACCGTGGCACCAGTGCTGCAGAAACGGCTCGAAGGATTAGTGATGTGTATGACGGCGATGACGCAAAAGAAAACACAGTGCGTTTTTGGTTCCAACGTTTTCGTTCTAGAAATTTCGACCTACAGAACAAGCCCCGTGGACGGCCGGAGACCAAAGTTGATAATGAAGAGTTGAAGGCTATTGTGGAAGCGGATCCATCGCAAACTACGTCTGAGTTAGCTGCAGGTTGCGGTGTTGGTGATAAAACTGTTTTAATCCACGTGAAGCAAATTGGGAAGGTGAAAAAGCTTGAAAGGTGGGTACCTCATTAATTGAGTGCAGCAAACCGACAAACGCGCGTCGACTGCTACGTTACATTACTCAACCGGCACAATAATGAAGGGATTTTAAATAGAATCATTACCTGTGATGAAGTGTATCCTGTACTATCGTACAGTATCGGAAACGCTGATCGCAATGGCTGAACCCTGGTGAACCAGCCAAAGCCTGCCCCAAGCGAAAATTGACTTAAAAAATGTTACTTGTGAGCGTTTGGTGGACTAGTGCCGGTGTCGTTCACTACAACTTTCTTAAATCTGGCCAGACGATTACGGCAGATGTCTATTGCCAGCAACTGCAAATCATGATGGAAAAGCTAGCTGCTAAACAACCTAAGCTGCTAGACCACACACTGCACAAAGACGGCTAAATAGAGGAGCTCCAATTGGAATGTCTAAGACATCCTCCGTACTCCCCGGACCTTGCTCCAACAGATTACCATTTTTTTCGAAATATGGATATTTTTTTGCAAGGGAAAAAATTCAACTCCGATGGGGCAGTCCAAAGCGTCTTCAAAGATTTTATTGTATTCTGTCCGAATGGTTTTATAGTGGCATGTGGATGGCAAAAGTGCATAGATAGCAATGGTATATACTTTGATTAAATAAATATATTATGTTTGAAAAAATCGACTTTATGTTACTCCTTTACAAAACGCCAATTTCATATGTAATGACTTTACTATCTATACAAATAAATAAAATTGAAGTGTCTATTTGTAATTAAAAATTAACAGCTTTCACTTAATGCGTATGAACCTACTTACAATAAAAAACAATTTTTAAAATTTTTGTCTGTCTGTCTCTTCCGGCTAATCTCTGAAAGGGCTGGACCAATTTTCACGGGACTTTCACTTGCAGGTTTAACATAGGCTTCTTTATCTTAGGGTTCCGTTTAAAAATATAGCGCTCCGTTTCCGTCAGTTCTTTGCAAACGAAGTTGCGGGCACCAGCTAGTTATAAATAGAATTGAATACACTTCAACGTTCAATATTCTAAAACGTCGCGGAGTAACTTCGTAGACAGACTGTAACTCGGTGTACATTTCAAAAGTTATCCGGGACTGGGTTCTATTTATGATATGGAAGGCGACGGCTGAGAAATGTACAGTCGCTGTCGCTGGCAACGCACCACATTCACCTTCTTGCCATAACAAAAGGATCCAAATGTGATACGCCGGGTTTGTCGGTGACTGTACTGTCGACGGAACACGGTAGAACGGTTGTACGCCCCGCTTGATCCTCAGATGCTCAGGTATAACAAGACAGACGACCCTTCGATACAAATACAACAGTATTGTACAGTAAAAGATATAAAGTAAATTAAATTGAACTTTATAAATGAGTGTGTTCGGAGTACGAGAGAGGCACGCGGCAGGAATATCAAACACTGATTCCACGAAAAATGGGACGCATTAAAACGTTATTGAAATAATGTATAGTACCTACTGTAAATAGTTAGTAATAACATAATTATATAATTGTTACGGGTAATTTAAATGAAACAAGAGTTACGAACGTGACAAATATATTATATTAAAAAAGGGGACGTGGGCAGAAGGCTGAGAGATCTGGTTTAGCCTCTTGGTGTCTTTGGGAATCGGAGGGGCTTTAACCACACGGGCACTTAGCTGGATCCGGTATGTAGATAGCACGTGGCGCGAGGAGCCCAACTTCCGGTAGTGTCTCCAAGTTCGACGTTCAGGCCGGAATTCGCCGCGACGTAGATCGTCCTAAGGGCGGTGGAGACTGGGTCAGAAGCCAGTCAGTTCACAGTCCGGAATACAGCTAGCGGTGCGCAGAAATCCGGATATGTAGTGTTAAATGTGTGTAGCAATAAGTCCATGCAAAACGGTGCGTTGAAACCGAAGTATTGGTCCCTGGAAAATCCATACGAGCATGTAGATTTGGAGTCCTACAGCCGCCATGATCTTAACCCCTTTGTTCGGCTAATCAAATTTTGACAAATAATTTTACAAGATGGTGATTTACATAAAAAATAATGTGTTTTAATACAAGCGTGAGTTACCAAATAAAACTTCACAACACAGATATAAAAAACTCGCCGTAAAAAACGGCATTAAAAAATACAAACGCCTACATCTTGAGTCTATCGAAAATTTTATTCTAAAAAGGAAACGTCATTCGACGAAGTGCCTTATACGAGTATACCCTTCTAAGTCTTCTTTTTTTTAACATTTGACAACTAAAAAACTAAACTAAAAAATAAAAAGATATTATATTAATAATCAATATATTTTGTTATATAATAATGCAATTCTACTGTATTTTAATTAGTATTCAAGGTTACCAAGGTTAAATAATTATTTTTTAAGATTTAAGACTGAAGTAAAATCGATTTATGAACCAAATATTAAAGCAAGTTTTAGTAAGGGCGTGCGCCGATAGATGACGCTAAAGCCTCTGAATGACTAAAATAATTAAGCATATAAATCATAGATGACGCAAGTAGCGCCGAAATAATTGATTTTACGGAGAGGAAATGTATCTACGTTACATCATTTCTTGGTAAAAACATAAAAGTCATACATTACAAAGTTTAAAAAATACAGATTTAAAAACTAGTTAAGTACCTATATTTTTAGCTAAACTATAATATGTAATTAAATGAAAACAAAAATGAAAAAAGGGCTTTAGGTAAAAAACTGAATCTAGGTCGGAGGCTGTCTTACCATAATTGTGTATAGCCTTGTTAGCGGTAGTTCCAAAAGTCAGTCATAGCACTAGTTAGTGCAACACGAAACTGAATGAGTTGTGTTGTTCCATAGTTTACCTGCACTGCACAACATTTACCTGTGGACTAGCGGACCTCACATATGAACAAAACTAATTGTCCAAACTATGACTACCCTCGGGCCACATAATTGCGAATTCGCACGAATTCGCATCGTATCCGTGAGCTTGTATACTAGAGTCCATATACGGCTCGCAGATATTTGCGATGCGATGCTAATTCGCAACTCATAAACTTCAAAAAACAAGTTAAGAAAAATCAAACATTTTAGTTTGTTTGCATATTACATACATACATACATATAATCACGCCTCTTTCCCGTGGGGGTAGGCAGAGACCACTTCTTTCCACTTGCTACGATCCTTACATACTTGTTTCGCTTCGTCCACTTTCATTATTCTCTTCGATCATGCTCTTCGGTTTAGGGTACTCTTGACCTGGCCTTTTTTCAAGACGTCCCCGATTTGGTCTCGAAACTTCCGCCTAGGTCTACCCCTTCCAACACTTCCATTCACACTCGCCTTATACACTTTTTTCGTCAATCGTTCTTTATTCATTCTCTCGACATGGCCAAACCATCTCAGCATACCTTTCTCAATTTTTGTCACTACATCTTCTTTCAGACCACAAAGTTTCCTTATCTCACTATTTCTTATCCTGTCACTCAGTTTAACTCCTATCATACTTCTTAACGCTCTCATCTCAACTGCATTTATTCTGCTTTCATTTTTCTTCTGCCATACCCAACTTTCACTTCCGTACATGAGTGTCGGAACCAACACCCCCTCATGCACAGCCAAACGAGCCTTGTTCACCGACACCTTCCGACTGTTCATAAAGGAGTGCAAAGCTCCATTCACCCTGTTTCCTGCATTCACTTTTCTTTCAATATCACTCTCACACTTTCCATCTCTTGTAAACTTTGATCCTAGATACACAAACTCAATCAACTGTTCAATTTGTTCATCTCCAATCACGATATTGCAGTCTGTCACTGCCTCATCTCTTTCAAACACCATCACTTTCGTCTTTTTTACATTCATCTTCATTCCCTTTCTAACAAAAGCTCCACTCATAGCAGTTACCATCTTCTGCAACTCCTCGACCGAAGACGCAAGTAATACTTGGTTATCAGCATTGATTACGGTACCCTATCAGAGTGACGTCATCAGTTAACCCTACAGCGCCCTTTGTCCTATTAGGTAAACCGCAGTTTAACTAATTGCCGGTTGCCGCCCACATTCCGCACCTCGACAATAGCGTGGATATCATAATAATAGTCCACATACAAAAACTATTCACTGTTGACAGAGCTTCATCATCAACCCATCAACACATATTTCACGAAATATGTGTTGATGGGTTGATGGGGTATGGTTTTCATTAGAGCCTGAATTTCCATCTACGATGTACCATTATTACTATAAGTTTTCGAATTACGTGATTTGACAAATAAAAGTGTGTGTGTCGGGTCCAACGCACGACTGGACTACTCTAAAAAGTATAATTTGGTGTGCGATGCAAAGCGACCGACGCATCTTCGGTTAACATCTGTGACACCGTACCGTGTGACCGTGTGACATCGTGAATTCGATTCTATTCCCATAGATTTTCATACCTCGGGCTTATAATATATGAAAATTGTTTCATAAGGAGTAAATTCAAAAAGTATATCGAACGTAGGAAATTCTTTCTCCCTAATTACTGCTTTACTTAGAATATTATGTTTAATATTTAATATTCCTGTTTAATAGACCTGGCTATCTAATCGCCTTGCCGCAGGACACGTCGCAGGTCTCGTCCGTGCGATGACGTCATCAGATAACGTCATCTCACGGCGGTTTAGCTAATTGTCGGTTGAGGCTAGTGTGGAGTTAACTTGTAATTAACGTTATACAAATTACCTCATCGGTGATGTCCGTGATCAGACGTGATGTCCACTGTGGTGGTTGAGTATCGTGACATACTTTAGTTTAGAATTTATTTAGCTCTGCATCCTAAACTGTACTTGCTATGTCATTGTTGTTAAGTTTGACTAAATATAAACTTTAAAATACATTTGGCAAATTGTTTCATAGCATGGCGTCGAGCACCCCTGATAGTCCCAGAGCCGATGTATTGGTTAATATTGGACAATATATTCATTCAACCTACAATTACAATTATTAACATGCTTTTTTTCTCAGAATCTTAAATTAGTATTTAAAGCGCGTTTTACAATCTACTGATAAGGGAGACAACCCGTTTAGTTTTTGTTGAAAGATTGCTGATATTATAAATCAATGTCGGCAGTGTTTTCGACGTTAAATTGAAGTGAATTATATGTTGTAGGTACTGTATCAATATGTTAATAATATTATATTACATCAAAGCAGTAATAAATATCGTGCGTTTCTGTTATTTTAGGTTAGGTATATTTCAATTTTTGCAGTAGTGTGAGGCTAAGGAATGAGACAATTAGTGCCATTTATTAGCTCAGTGCCAATTATACAAGAGGCTTACAAGAGAATATTACGCTGAAACTGTGACTGTGCTAGCTGAAACTAAATCACTTGCTTTTATATCTAGAATCGCATCGGACTTCAATAACATTAAAACGATTAAAATATTGTATTGTGGCTTTGTTCGCAGTCACTTAGAAGACTGTTATCCAATTTGGTATATTGAGCATATAGAGAAGATTCAGAAAAAGTTTTTAAGACTAGTCCAATTTAAGTCTAAAACCTATTCAAACTTCCTAAAACGATATACAAAATTCCATATTCTTCCACTATTTGAGCGCAGAGAAATAGCTGACATCGTTTTTCTCTTTAAATTATTTAATGGCACCGTTAACTGTCCAGAACTCACCGAAAAAATGAATATTAGCGTTCCATCAGTTTCACTTCGACAACATCAGTTCCTTTACGTTCCCCCAGTTGCGATAGCCTATCGTCAGAATTCTTATGTTCTAAGATCAAGTAGAGCATACAACGAGGCGTCTCGGAGCATGGGACTCGACTTATTTTTTACTTCCGTAAGAAAACTAAAAAAGAACCTTAATGACCACTTTTTTAACCATATTTTCTAATCATTTATAAAAGTAAGAAATATTATAAAATGTCCAAATTGTGTAAATATTTTTGCATGATGTTTGTAATTTATAAATGTTTGTTTGCTATTTGTTTGTTGTCTCGCCTTCTTACTATATACTATATACCTTATTGATATTTGTGAAAACTTTTAATTGGCCTTCTTGTGTTACGTTTTAACTATATATATGTATTCTAGCAATAATTTTTTGTGTAATAAATAAATAGAAATGTCAACATGGTGTGCTATTCTACATCCACATAAAGTACTTTCTATCTTAACTTCGTCCCATTTTTGTTTGTAAACGGCAAAGAATCCATTGTGTAAACAAAACACTTGATACTTCATAACAGTATATAGTTCCACATGTCGCTACATGCTTGCTAGTGGCGCTGTTTACCGCTCATAATGCATTTCAAAGTTATCGAACAACAGCAGAGCAACAGTCGTACGTAATTAGATATTTTTCAACGATTTGCTACCGATCGCGCGACAAATGCGCGGTTTTCTGTCTGCGGCGGTTGTTGTCTGCAAACTATTTGCTAAAGATACAAAAGAGCTAGCCGGTCTCCCCTAAAAGTCTGTATTTTTGTAGAACAGATGATCGGTTCAATTGATGCAGATGTTAAACTAATAGCTTAAGTGACCAATTAACTGCTCGTTTCCGGCTTAGTACAATTGGTGACTAGTTTCTTAAAACAGTGTGCGACTATATCACGAACATGACAATATTTTTGCGTGAATACGCATTGCCGCATTACGCACCAATGAGTCGCTTTATGCTTTAAATTTTCATCACTGTCTTGACAACATAAAGTTCTTTATGGTCATATCTACATTACAAACAGACAAAGGGAACAAAAGACAATCTCAGTTACTGGGTGTTTTTAGTGGCGCGGGCGGCTTAAAATGTTTATTGTAATGATTGTAGGCTGTACCGCAGCCATACAACATCGGGCATTTTAAAACCTAACTGTTCGCGCCCTATGTTACAGCTTTTTTTTTCATTTTGTTGGCCTCACAATTTTACGAACAACAATGCTGACTTGTAGCCTACACAGTCGCAATTTTTTTGGATTATTTACTATTAGCAAGGATTGCTTACATGAGAGACGAGATAGAGAGACCGAGTGTTTCTCAGTGCTTATTATTTACTTTGATTGTTTGTTCGAATCTAATAGACTTTAACTCTACTGGACCGATTTAGATGAAATTTAGCACAGATATAGAAGACCACGGGGAAGGACATTGGCTACTTTTTATCGCGACAAACGGACGTTTCCCGCTTGATTTCCTTTTGCGCGTTCGTCGCGGGCGACATCTAGTTTTCAATGAAAATGCTCCGCTAAAGGACAACCGAAGTTGCAGTATCTTGTCTTGACGATAAAGTCGTAACTAGTTTAAATAATTGTAGTGGAAATCAACTGTCGCTTGAATACTCTCAGTTAGTCGGTTAGCTGCCGTTTTTGCCGCCCGCCAGGAACAAACTTACTCGCCAGTTTCTCCGCAGTTCGCAGTTCGCGCTGTTCCAAACAGTTATTACTTATAGCTCTATATTCCAATGTTTCGCTTTAATCGTGTTAAAGCATGGAATATATTATTATTATGAAACATACTACTATTGTACTATTTAGCTAATAGTACGCGTTACCTTAATATTGGCTCGCCAACACTCCGGCCGTCCGCCCGCGCCCGTCCTGTGCAACGGCTACGTGATGGCTGACTGACGTCTACTGTCACTGTCATCTGTGACGTAAATGCTCGAGACAATTATAACTATTTTCACATACACTACAACTGTTATGAATGTAAAAATTTGTGAGGATGAATGGATGTTTGTGACTCTTTCACGCAAAAACTGCTGTATGGTAGTAGTTTAGGCTGTGAATTAAAACATAGGCTATATTTTACCCCTAAAAAGTTCAGTATATACGTAGATACTGTATTTACGCGGAGCCATGGGCAAAAGCTAGTTAAATCCAATTTTTAAGATTTTACACAAAGATAAAAATATCATTAATGATTAATCCTCTATTCAGAATTCGGCTACGGCTTATTGAAGCTCGGACATACAAAAGTGAATTGCATATTTTATTCTATTGCGACAATTAACAGCATGCGCTACATTTTTGCGTGCGCACCTTTAATTTAACCGTATTTTTTAACAGCCATTATTACAAGCACGTAGGATTCTTATTTTATAACGAACAGCATAGAACACCAATGCTAAATGAACGAAATTAGTGTAAAGTCAGTCTAATTGCAGCGGCCGCACCCTCACTCGCGCCAACTTTGCTTCATTTCGGACTTAATGGAAAATTAACAATCCCTTTCGGCTTACCGAAGGTGAAATTGATAATATTTTAGCGGCTACACTTCGGTGTGTATCGGCAGTGGAATACCTTCCTGGCGGCACCTGGTGATTAATCTCGCGGCAGACAGCTCTCTTATATCCCGCGAACGAATCCCGCCCCGCATCCCGCCAGACCTTTACGTAACAGATCGTCGCAGTAAACTATTAATCTTGAGCGGGACTTATTGTGGAGCGTTCCGCGTGAACAAACATCGGCGTTCCTGGAACAGGGTACACGCCCACCATCATCATCGTCATTTCTTCTTTATCATATCATTTTTTTTTTTTTAAAACGTAAGCAACGAGACGTGTATATTTACTTGAAGGTTGCAGAATATGAACTTGTTTACCTTTCGGCAAAAACAGGACATCTAAATAAAACCTATCAATTAACCTAATACATTATTAGTAAAACATTAGTCTGTGTAGGACACTTAGCTTTGGGCATTGTATTTTCACTAAATGGACTTGACTTGGACCATAGATAAAATGAAAGAACAGATAAACAGCTACATAGTAAGCTTTCGATTTGATTGAACTAGTACATGCATACGGTGAATGTATGCGTGTGCACATAACTCCCATCGCGTACGCTACAATAGCACAGAGTACAAATAATTATATATTTACGTTGAGATATGATAGTGCAGGTTCAATGTCGGATTGTGGTGTGTACCAATTAAGACTTTATCAATAACCGTATACTGACGCTAGACTTAGTTTAATTTACCCTCATCTTCTGTGACGACCCTGATTAAATTTGGCTCTTTCTATGAAAGCTGTTCCTCTGTACGTAAGCACATATTTTTACTCTGTGCTTGGACTGTATGTGTACAAGTCTCCCATTTCGTCACCTGTCCTTTCTACCTGAAAACAACGCTATGGCCGGGGATCTAACCCATGACCTCCAGACCGCTCGCCTCTTATAGCTGACAACTTAATATCGTGTAATATTATGTTTTCATTAGGTACTACATGAAAAACCGACGTGAGTAACATAAAAAAATAAAAATAATCTTATTCAAGTCATATTATTTACACTCAAACGGCTGGGTGCCCCAGTGTCACCTTATGAAATCGTTTGGAGGATTGGTAAATAACTGTTATTATATTAAAAAAAACGTCTAGATACCGATAGCACAACAAATTACATAATTAGGTAGTGTGTAATCCTACTATAGAAGGAGATAAACAGAAGAATAGCTATTGATGGAAAAGATACTGGGGCCTAAAGGAAATTATGAAAAATAAATCGATAAATATCAGTATTAAAGAAAAGCTCTTCAATATAGCAATACTTCCATGATTGACATAATATGGTTGTCAAAGCTGGTCGCTGAGAAAAAGTGAAGAAAAAAAGTCAGCCGTATGTCAAAGAAAAATGGAAAGGAGTATGTTGGGGTTAGGGACTTTATGATAAAACAAATAACCAGACTATAAGAAAAAAGACAAACACCACCGATATTGTGAAAAGAGTGAGGTCTCTAAAATGGAATTGGGCAGGCCACATATGTAGGATGGAGAACGACAGATGGACCAAGAAAATCACAGAATGGATCTCCAGAAATAAAACAAGGCCACGAGGACGTCAAAGTAAAAGATGGGCAGACTGATTTATACAAAGAATAGGACCAGACTGGATGACTACAGCTAGGAATAGAAAGAACTAGAAAGAGTTGGGTGAGGCCTACGCCAATGAGGCGACTATTACTGTAGAAACGCAATAAATTAGCATGCATTTATTTCTCATTCGATTTATTAATTTTTAAAGGATTTTGAATTGCGAATTAGGTTTTATCTAATAAATTAAATCATTCAATGTATTGATTCATATACTATAGGTATATAAACACACCGGCATATTTAGCGGAACACAAAAAAGGTCCATAATTAAAAAATATGGTTTTATTTTAAAATCTATTTACTACACTTCTTTTGTTATTTAAAGTTTCATTTGTTTTACTTAAAATGAGATCACATTAAGAACAGATTTTGCGAGTAAAGGCTACTTGTGAAAAATGGTACATTTTTGAACTTTTCATGTAACCGGGAAAAGTGAGACTTAATATTAAAATAACAATTAATTAAATTAGAAAAATGGTGATTAATATCGCGTATTTACTCCACGTGCTCTTATTAAAGTTTCTACCCGTCTAGGCATACTGAGAATGATGTTATCTATGGTCTCCTGGGATAGTCTCCGCCATTCCTCAACTACGGCGATTCACAGTTCACCCACGTTAGCAGGAGCTGGAATTCTGGACTTAACTTTTCTTTTCAGCAAGTCCCAAACGTGCTCTATTCGGTTCATATCCGGTGATCTCGCCGGCCACTCCATAACAGTGATATTCATATCATTAAGATAAGCTTGAGTTACCCGAGCGGTATGCGGCCGAGCATTATCCTGCATAAAAACAAAATCGTCACCGATATATGGGGCAAACGGTACGACATTTTCTTCTAAAACTTCTCTGATATAGCGGTCTGCAGTCAGACTCCCTCTGTCAATCACTACCAAGTCTGTGCTAGCTCCCAAACAAATGCCCGCCCAAAACATTATTGATCCACCACCGTATGCAACTGTAGTTTCAAAATTTGTCTGAATGTATCGTTCTCTTTTGCGTCTGTATATTCTTTGCCTGCCGTCAATTTGATTTAAGAGAATTCTGCACTCATCACTAAACAATACCTTACTCCATTGGTCCGCGTTCCAAAGTAGATGTTCCTGAGCAATAGTTAACCTGTTTCTACGATGATTTACCTCGAGCCTTGGAGCCTTGGCGGGCACAAATGAACCCAAACCAGCTTCTTCGTACCTTCTTCGTACCGTACGCTCACTTAAGGTTACACCCCGCACTGCTTCTAACTCATGTCGGGTTTGGACGGCCGTCAAACGGGGGTTCCTACGTACACGAAGCCGAATGAAACGATCATCCCTACTCGAAGTGTGTCTTTTTCTGCCTTGTCCTGCTCTTCTCACATAAGTACCGGTCTCCCTGAACCGTTGGATACTGCGATGGATCGTTGAAACTGGTCGACGAAGATCTCTGGATATCACTCTGTAGGTTTGACAATTTCTTCGCATTTCGAGTGCCCTGGCAATCTCCGTTGGGGCTAAGTCAGGCATAATTCAGTCCTCAACTCCAAAAAGATACGCGATTTAAAAAAAACTAACAAAAAACAGTATTTCAATGAAATTTTAAATCAAACTCAGAAGGAAGAAATATTCGAAGTTCGCTCCTGATAAGGTGTATAAACAATTAAAACAATTGCATAAAATGTGATGTTCAGTTGTTTTCTTAATTTGAAAATATTTCTTTTTAAATTAAATGACGTATAAACTAGCCAGCAACCTTATATGATACTGATATCAAACCTTTATTGTATGTTCCGCTAAATATGCCGGTGTGTGTAGTTGTAAATAAATTTTGAAGAAATGTTTAAATTAAATTTATTAAACTAGATTTTTATTTATACTAATGCATTATAAACTTTGAATTTTGATTTTTAAAAGAGTAATACTTATTATAATGTATTTTTATTTGGATTTTAGTCTTATTATAAAAAAATATTTTATTTTATTAATTTTAGTATTTTGAATTGTGATTTAAATTTTAAAAATTAACTACTTTAGGTTATAATTTATGTTATTTTTTACTTAACGCATGCAATAGAATTGTAAATGAATTGAGTAGTAGAATAAAAGGCTTTTTTATTTTATTTACTTATTTATAATCCTGCTACTAAATGTAAAAGTTTGTGAATGATGATGATGAAGATGGAGGGATAGATAGATAGATGTTTGTCACTCTTTCACGCAAAAACTACTGAACGAATTTTAGTGAAATTTGGTATGGTAGTAGTTAAGGCTCTGGATTAACGCATAGAGTACTTTTTATCCCGAAAAAGAACAGGGTTCCTGTTGGATATTTTATTTACGCAGGCGGAGCCGCGGGCTAAAGCTAATATTATTATAAATGTTGATGCAAAATTCTCGTTTTAATTCTCGTAAAATGCGTGGTAAGTGGCAAGTCGGTAGCAAAACAGTCCGTAATTAATTCACCGTCGAAGTTGGAATTAACTCGGAACTGTGAAGACTCGCTCCGGCCTCCATGGTCCTGTGCACCCTGCGCGCGTGTGTGTATGTGTGTGTGTATAGCTCACGGACATAGACTGCCTGTCGTACAGCCTGCGTGTGTGTGTCTATGTGTGCAGCTCTAGAACACAGCTATAGAGCTCGCAGAAAGATAGCTCGTTTGTTAAGTATTTCAAACGAGTGTATCGCTAAGTATAACTTAAAAAGAAGCAAGTGGTTGCTAAATATTGATAAGGCGTTATTTTTTGGTGGTTTTACCTAAGATAGTATTATTATAACAATTTTTATATAAACCGTAACTTCTTATGATTTTAACTTTATGTAAGCTTAATATTACATTATTAAGGTTTAAAACACAATAACTACTTTTTCGAATATAATTGTATCAAAATATATCTTGTATTCGTGTTGGAAGCCGCTAACAACTCAATCCCTCCTTCGATCCGCCCCTCTCCCGTTCACTCAGTTCGTGAGTTTACACATACTGTAGTTAACGAATGAGTTACAAGTTCTGTCGGAACTTTTCCTTGCGTTAATCAGGCCTCTAATGAGGACGACAGGCGCCGACAGACTGCGCCTATACATGCTCGGCTATCATCATCAGCACACTGCCTGTCGACGTTCGAAAATTACAGTGACTTAAGTATTTTTTATGAAAAAAAAAATAGCGGACGGGTCGCTTCATAGTATGCCCATAGGCCTCCGCAACACTAGGGAAGTTACAAGTGCGTTCCACTTCAACAAAACAAAAAAATCCCAGAGGATTTTTGGGTCTTAGATCAGGCATAAAATAGGCTGTGGTATTTGTCCGGGCGAGCCAGCCCATTCGTGCCGAAGCATGACTCTTCCGCGGTAAAACTAAACATATTAAATGAAGACTTCATTTTTTCGTTTCTTATAAAATGCGAAGTTTAAAAAGTTTTGTTTGTCTTATCTGCGTTCTTGATAATTTAATTTATTGTTGAACAAAATTTCGTAACAGAATTAAATCCTGAAAACAATGTATTTTATTGTATGCCCGCGGCCCGCGCCACTTTCGACACAACTCGACTAGGGTTGCCACTTGTATAAAGTTTGTACATATTCGTTTTAGAATAATTAATTAAACATTTAGTGTTTTAATCGCTATAAAAAATGTGACCACAAACCAAAATACTATTAGATTGTACAATTTTCACATTTCATTTCCCGTAATTATTTCAATTCAGATCCATTGAGAGGCTTAGATAATCTAAAAATGAAATGAGTTAAAATATCACAGTGTAGACCTGCCCAATTCCTGCAGATTTTAAAGTTTTCTAATTTGTATCTAAATAGTGTACCTACTGATTGCTAATATAAAAATAGTTACAGTATTTTATTTATTACAGGAAAACTTACATCTAGAATACATTTATATAGTTAAAACGTAACACAAGAAGAACAATTAAGAGCTTTCACAAATAGCGAAAGGTATTATAGTAAGAAAGAAGAAGGTGAGACAACAATCAAATAGCAAACAAAAATTTATAAATTACAAACAGAATGCAAAAATACTATACACATTTAGGACATTTTATAATATTTCTTACTTTTATAAATAATTAGGAAATATGGTTACAAAAGTGGTCATTAAGGTTCTTTTTTAGTTTCCTTATGGTAGTAAAAAATAAGTCGAGTTCGATGCTCCGAGACGCCTCGTTGTATGCTCTACTTGATCTTAGAACATAAGAATTCTGACGATAGGCAATCGCAACTGGGGGAACGTAAAGGATCTGATGTTGTCGAAGTGATACTGATGGAATGGAATGGACGAAAAAATCAATATTAGCGATATTGATTTTTTCGGTGAGTTCTGAACAGTCCACGGTGCTATTAAATAATTTAAATAGAAAAACTATGTCAGCTATTTTTCTGCGCTCAAATAGTGGAAGAATATGGAATTTTTATTATTGTTTTAAGTAGTTTGAATAGGTTTTAGACTTAAATTGGACTAGTGTTAAAAACTTTTTTGAATCTTCTCTATACGCTCAATATACGTTAAGTAATTAGGATTCCAAACTGAAGAATAGTATTCTAAGTGACTGCGAACAAAGCTACAATACAATACAAGTCCGATGCGATTCTAGATATAAAACCAAGTGATTTAGTTGCTTTTTTGACGACGTTGTCTATGTGCGTGTCACTCATCTTGGAATCAAATGTTACACCCAAGACTTTAATAGTGTAAGCCCTTGTAATGGATATGTTTGCTAATTTGTAATCGTATTAGAGGGTTAGGTTTACGGCTGTTAGTGAAAACGTAGCATTTGGATATGATATGTTTGGTTTGTTAGCTCTAGGTGATTGGATATACAATAAATATAAAAATTAGTAATTTCATTTTGAAGTTTCATGGCGTCGTCAAAACTTTTAATTTGATTTAAAATCTTCATGTTATCAGCAAAAAGCAATACCTTGGAGTTAGGAAATAGAGATGATACATCTTTTATAAATATTTTACACAACAATGGGCCCAATAAAGATCCCTGCGGAATACCTGAAGGAATGAACGTTGTTCTGGATGAAAAGCCATTGAGAACAAAGGTCTGACATCGGTTCTGTACATACGATTTGAACCATCTGAATAAGTCACCCCTTATGCCAATAGCTAGTAGTTTTGGCAACATAACAACGTGGTCATGACGATCCAAACACTTGGCGTAATCCGTGTATATTACATCTACTTTTGTTTGCTCTGATATACACTTCGTTATGAAATCACTACAAACAGCCAGATTGGTCGTAGTCGATCGTCCTGTAAGGAAACCATGTTGACTGTTACTCATGCTTTGCTTTAACGACACGTATAACTGGTTGTATATTATTATTTCAAATATTTTCGCGAATAAGCATAGTTTGGATATCGAGCTGTAGTTATCTACATTGTCTTTCGGCCCTTTTTATGGATTGGAGTTATAAATGCGGATTTAAAAATTTTGGGCATTACACCCTCAGCCAGTGACGATTTGTATAGAACGGAGAGTGGTGCCGTAAGACTATCAGCGCATTTGCGAATATACATTGGTGGTGAAATGTTGTCAGGACCTGCAGATTTGTTGATCTCAACAGTTTTGAATAATTTGTTTAATTCAGACTCTCTGACTTCGATCGTAGGCATGTGGGCAATGGTTTTTGGTAGAGGCGTGAACTGTAACGATTCATCGGTCAGGGAATCAATATCATAGCCTGCTGGTGCTGGAAAGGAAATTAGAGTTGAAGTAGTCGAAAAACATATTGCAAATATCCTCCTCGTTGTTACAAGCGGAATTATTAAATTTAAATATGGAGGGGTAAGAGTTTTTGAGTAGAGAGATTTTTTGACTTTATGTATGACCAAAACGACTTAGGCGATTTAGATATGTTAATTGTGTCTAAGCCTATTATACATGTTATGTATCTATTATACATAACATGTGCTTATGAGACATTATATTAAGTATTATTATGTAACGTAGCTTGTAAAATCCAGTCAAGCGGGCTTCTTCAGTTTAAGATTTGGAACGCAAGAAATCTATAAGTATATAATATAAAAGGCAAAGCTGATATTTCGTATGAATTGAGTACGGAAAAAAATAATGAGTTACGTATTTCAGCGTCTTCTAATATTCAACCACTAAGAAGGTAAAATAGGGGATGAAAGTTTTAAATTATAAAGATATTGTTTAAAAAACAATTTCACGCGACGCTGCGTGCATATGCTAGTACTCCATATCTTTTCGTTATTTGTTAACCCAAGCAATTCCACATAGGTACGAAAAGGTGTAATAATAATAACTAAATGTGAGCTAATTTGCTATTGTATTTATTAGCAACCTACAACCCAAAAGCTGCACCCCTACCGCCGCGCGCCGCCGCCGCTCCGTCGACCGCAGCCATTTACACTATTTTCACTTCCGTGAAATAAAATTCCCTCCGAGCTCGTGGTAAGGTGCCTCCGACCTCGTGTTCCGTATATTATACCTACGTGCGAGTTACGCCGAAACCTCAAACAAAGTTAATATAAAAATAAATATGAATCTATAATATACAAACATTCATAATATTTATAAGACTCGTTTAAATTAAGAGAAAGACTGAGACAAATTAATTCTACAGTGCGCATTAACATTCATAAAATTGTGTAGATTGTGCACAATTAGTTGTGCGAATAGTTGACGTATCGTATGTAGACTTCATTTGTCTTTATCCCTCTGTTGCTTTTCTTAAGGTTAGCTATACTTACTTGTAAATAGTGATTGTTCAAATAGTAGGTTTTAATGTTCTACAAAATCTTCGTAGTTTTATACCTATAAGCAAGTGTTACTAACACTTACCATAATACCATATCAAAACTTAAGTTTTCCCGGACCTACCACTTCACATTCGTCATTAATTTCTCACTTCGTATGGGCTCTTTTTAACCCCGACGAAATCAGAGGTATGTTTTAAGTTTGACCTGTCTATCTGTGTGTCTGTATGTGTGCCTGTCCGTGGCATCGTATCTCCTAAATAGATAAACCGATTTTAATCTATTTTTTTGTTTGTAAGCTGACATGATTGAGAGTGTTCTTAGCAATAATTCATCATCATCAGCTTGCTCACTGCTTGACAATTCGGTGGTTAATCCAATTTTTTAATTTTGTTCTAAGTAACTTTAGCCGCGAGTCCTCGGTTTACTAAGGTTATCACACACCTGCATGATTTTCTAATAGTGTTAACGATAGGTAGACGAAAAATAAATATACGGCTTGAAAAAGTTAGCTTTTGTATCCTGGAGCATGTATTTATAATGTTGAAATTCAATAGAGAATAAATTATAATTTTTCTATCGTGTTTTCTCCCTCATGCCTAAAATTTAGTCAGCCATCATAAAATTTTCTTATATTAACAATGTTAGCGTTATAATATAATAGCGAGATTTTGACATTTTACTACTTTTTTTACAAAAAAAATACACATGCTATTCTATTACTTAGATATCAATTTCATTATACTTTACTTTTGTAAGAAATATAAAGAAAATAATTGTCAACGGAAAATGTCATTATTCTTTACTAGAAAACAAACCTTCCCCTGCGTTTTGTACGGTTTAACGCCATTTAACCTCTTTTAGTCTCCAAGAAAACAGATGAATGTCTTATATTTTATCATGTGAGTGACATCTGTAGATGGATAGGTAGATAAAGATCTTTCTTTATTTGCGGCGTTTTTAAAAATAGCATTGGAACTACTGTTTGGAACCTTTCTGTTTTCATACAAAAATATTTTTGTCATAACTAGCACAAAAGCAAAGTTTTAAAGGAATATTTATACTTTTCGTATAATTTAGAGCTGAACTGGATTACAAAATAAAGGTACGGACAAAGAAATTTTTGATATTGGTTGTATTGTGATAATTATTATATAATATTAATACGTTAAACAAAAACTTCCAGTACCTACAGTTTCACGAGAATTTTGAAACTGGAGGAGTTTGGGACAAAAGGAGACAATTTAATTTGGCCGAAAAATTAAATTTTATGTGATGGAAGGTGTGTGTGTACTGAGAAAGCTTATATGTTTTATAAATATAGATAAATAATGCTTAGAAATACATAAAATTCATAAAAATTATAACCACACACTACCTCAGATTATAAACACACAGTATCGTGCGTTTGACAGGTATAATTTCGTTAGTTTGTCAATATGTCACAACTGACAACGTGTAAAATGTAAAGGTGACCTTGGAGATAATAAAGTAGTATCTGCAAGGTGACAACATTTACATTTTTTAATTTTTTCTGTCTAGGAGACAAAAGAGTCCTTATAAAGTACAAATCTAAAAGTTCAGCTAATCACTATGGACTGATGTCGATCTCGGGGCGACGTCTAGTTATTATTGTTGAGCTTTGTGAAAAGAAAAACGCGTTTATAAACGGAAGGGGGACTAACTTGGTCTACCTTTAGGCTCATATTCTGATTACAAGGAAATCTGAAATGTCAAGGTTCGAATAATTACAAACCTGTAAACAGTCTTCATTCAAAGCGCCTAGTCCGAGGTGTTTGTACGTAATACGTATAACGTCTTTCATCGCTTTGTCCGTCGAGATTCCCATTCACGCCATAGAAATATTAAATGTAAATTCTATTTTGCATTATAAATGATCGCTCTGAATGGTGCGAGCTATAAAAACAAGTGGGGCATCTGCAGATGTCGCCAGGAGCACCTCTGGAAATGAGATCCGTGAGAGACCACGTCTAAAGAATATTATTTACTAACAGGAAGCAAATAGTTTTCTTCTTTATGAAAAGATGTGAGGTTAGAAGCTTCCTTTGTTAAATTTATGTAAAGTATTAATTCTTATATATTTATAATTTTAATTTAATGAACTCAATTAAATGTTGACCTCCAAATATATGACATACCTTTAAATCTTTTTGTGCAGAAGTTACAACGACGCGGATGCCATCGCCGATTTAATTAAAATGTAAATAGAGTGCCGTTTAATTTTGATTTGATACGCGTTTATGTTCGCATATTGTTACGGTCTCCTGCAGCAGTCGCAGAACTCATTAACACTAATTACATCATTAACATTTGGAACATTTTACTTAATGGTAAGTACTTTATGTAACGTCTGGCACAACAATTAGAAAACACGTAAACTTGGGACGTACTTTAGTAAAGCGTGGCTATTTGGCCCAAATAGGAATGATGACTAAACACATACATCTAAACTATTTAGTTTCATTAATATACTCAGATATATTGAGGCATTACTACTTGGTAAATGTAAAAAATATATTTTTTATGTGTAGTTTAGTAATTAGATATATCTAAAAAGTACATAAAAGTTATTTTTTTTCTTTGTTAAATTAGTAAACAAAACCTAAATCATTCGTTTACTTATATACAAAAACATTTATCATGGTAAGTATGAACTTAAACTCACAAATATCGGAGATATTTACAAATGTGTTCCTGCGGCCGTATACTTCATACACTTTAGGCGTGACGTCACAGCTAGCGTTTTCACGAGACTAACGATATTTTGTATACAAATCGAAAAAAAAAAATCCTTTGAAAATATTGACTTTTGATGTACTGTTTCTTCTGAGAAGTTACTCATATTTAAGACTACTATTCATTTATGCAATAAAAAAAATAGTCATCTAGCCTATTGATTATAATTGCGAGATATCAATACTTTTGAAGGCCTCTTTCGCTCAGTGGTTAGCGCGTCGGCGCTCAAGTCGAAAGTTTTCAGTGCTCCTGGATCATGGATGTATATTAAATATGTTTATAAGATAATAAAAATCTTAAATATATGTATATTACAAAAGTATTAAATATACCTCCTGTTCTTTCAAGTTCTTCGGATACTTAGCATGGGGCTAGATCGGCGTGGTATGAAGCGTTCATAGATATTATTGTTATTATTGCCAAAAGAATAATTAGTGAAAATAGTGAAGGGGTCTATCACAGGCTATTTTGTATAAAACAAACGTAGCCGTTGCTTCGAGGTTCGCGCTCAAAACTCCTGGGGCCATACCTCCTCCTCAGTGTAGGTATGGCTCCAACAGGAGTAACACGTGATCTGATCTGGGTCAGTCCTCGACACTCGACATCGGCCGTGATCGCCGCCGATCTGCCACTACCGGTAGGGTTGCCACTTGCTCTGATGTACAGGGATTGTGGTGGCGTGTTCGATGCTGTGCGGCTTAATAAGGCTTGTTTGTTTGGCTAGTTTTTTGCACTTGTCGTGTCCGTCTCTTTTATCCGGCTTAATTAATTAGTCTGTTTATTCAGTTAGTTTAGAGGCCACTCAAATTAATATCATGAGATACCAATTAACGACCACCATGAAGCTAACTCGGCTTCGTTTGATTTAGTTACTTCCGAATCATCGAAGGTTCTATCGCGTGGCAGCCCTAGGCTAGGGCTCGGGCTAGGTGGCGCCGCGTCAGCGCTCACGAGTGGCCCTCACCGCCGCCTGTGACGCTGCGCGCCGGGATTATGTGGGCCTCTTTATATCGAGGGCCCATTGTAACCCCGCAGAGGACGGAGCCGAAACTTTAAAACCTGAAATACTGTTAACTTCGAAAAAATACAATAAAATCAACAGATTAAAACTGAACATCGGTACTAAATAATATAATAATTAATACTAAAGATCGCCCTGTGGTCGACTATAATTCATATTAAAATTTTTTAGTATTCATTTTTTGGGTTCTTTTGCCACTTAGATACGCAATAAAAATAAGTAAATGTTGTTAATGATATTCACAGTGCCGGATTTACACATTTGCCGCCCATAGGCTATTTAGCTCTTGCTGAAACAAATGACACATGTCGCATTGTATATCTTCTCAATACCAAAAGAACCTAACGTTGCCCGCCGCTCTCATTTAAAAATTATTGAATTTAAATTGTATTTTATAATATTTAAACGTTTTTAGAATATTTTGCATCGTACCTTTTATACCGCAAAAGTATAGTTTACTGATCGTTTAGTATTTTTTGTATTCAGACGTTAGAGTGTAAAGTATACTGTATTTACAGTACTTAAATTTTTTAATGACGTGATAACGTCTTATAATTCGATGGAGCCGGCTGCACGCACGAAAGAACATGACTCTTTTGGCGTTCCGGCGTTACCGGCGTTACCGGCGTTACCTCGCTAAACATGACTTATGCGGCGTTACCTCGCTGTGTTCCATTTCTTATGACGTTGTCACGTTCAACTATCGTCAGTAAACCGACTTTACAGACAACCGATTTTTTTGATATATTTCGAGAATTTTATATTTCTGTTAGACAAAAAAATGTTTAGGCCACATTTGCCGCCCTAGGCCTTATCCTACTCAGCCTTCTGGTAAATCCGCCTGGATATTTACAAAGTACTATTTACAGATAACACATGAAAAGTGATAAAAAATCACTAACCGGCTGCTGGATTTGCAGACTGGACCGTGAGGATGGCCCTTACAATAGCTCCAAAACCGTGAAAACGTAATTTTTGCTTCACGTATTAGAGCGTTTTCACATAATGCGATACGATGTCGCCTATCACGCGCGATAGTGCGAGTGACAGCTGTATTACTTGTATATTGAAGCATATAACCTGCACCTTCTTATTTATTATTTGTCCTCTTAGATAGAAAAAAGTAACAAAATGTTGTGACAGATTGACAAACATCAATTTATAAAATTATACTACATATATCAAACGCACGGTATGTAGTGTGAGTTAACTGAGGTAGCATATAGTTATTTTAAACTATAATTAAATTAATGTAATAATTATAAGAATATCAGTCCAGTTCCATTAAAATTACGAAAAATAAAATTTCACTCACGTTTTTCACGATGAAACCGAACTCCAAAACTCATAGGGATTGACACTTATGAGTACACTACGTGTGTGTAACTATGTGTGAACCAAATTTAATATTTCGTACGCCTTCCTCATCATAAACTTCAATTGTGCCAAATTTCACTCTCATCCGTACGAACAATTCTCGTAAAACTGTACTTGAAATATTTGCTTCACGTATTAATATATATATATATATATATATATATAAAATAAACTAAACGACTTTACATAAGCAGTAGATCATAATATGACGAAAATATCAGGAATTGATTTTACCAAACCTTATTTATACACAGGATTATGGAAAGTTTAAATTTTTTATTGTTCACGATCTATGACTTCGTGAAATATCTTTAAGTTGAGGATTAATTATCTTTATAACATAATATATATTGATAAGAAAAACCTTGTGGTGTGTACTTTTGTATTTTCTATACTTCTATTAAAATTTTTAAGCTGTGTGTCGCCAGGCCCCTTGGAATGCGAGGCCGTGGGCGGTCGCCCACACTCACGCCTCTGTTAATATGGAATGTTAAAAAGCTAGTATGATACTTTTTTTTCTATTCAGAACTATTTTTAGCTATATTGGGTAATACAATAGAGCTGAACATCGAACTCACAAGCTTCAAGTTTTTTAATTGCTGTCGTGTGTTCGATTTTCAGCATTATTGTATTAGGCATTAGCGTTTTTTTACTATGTATGAAAATTATTTTTTACGCTCCCGGGGTCGATGCTGCTGGAGAGACGTTGGAGCTCGGGGCCCGTAGCTCTTGCTGCCTCCGTCTATATAGTAAATCCGGTACTGGTGAACTTATGAAAAATGATGGTCCAATTTCGATGAAAAATATTTGATTAGACTTTTTGAGGACCACCCCTCATCACCAGTCCTCTGTCTAAAAAAGGACCTAACGTGCGATGATGATGGGTTCAGTAAAGTCGAGAGGAAGAAGAAGAAACCCGTCGTCCGCAATCATCGCGGCACCGCACCCGGAGGACCCGAGCAGCTGTTGCGGTGTGAGACTCCCGCGACACAACTGGACGTGTCCAGGCTGCATTGGTCGACGACGGTCGAGCAGGTCGTGGATTACATCAGGAGCAGAACCAACTTCGCCTTGAGGGTCGAGCGTTTGGAATCTCGCCATAAAGTGAATTTTAGTTCCTTTCTGGCTTACCACAAAGGAACTAAAATTCACTTTATGGCCTTAGTTCTAAGTTCTAGTACTAAGTTTCTTAGTACTAAGTTCCAACCCATCATTTCCCGACCTTCGAGAAGGAGGAGTTCTGGCCGATTGGAGTCGTCTTCAGAAGATTTAGAGGACGACTCCCGAACACTTCGCGCCCCACGTCGCAGACAATACGTGTTTAGTGTTAGTTTATTAAATATAGTAATATATATGTTAGTCTATAAGGTATTTATAATATGGGCCTATGCAGCCCGAAATAAATGGAATTTAATTTAATTTAATCAAATATCTTTGTGCAGATTTTCGTATCTTCGTGACATATTTTGTTCCTGTCAGCATTCGTCAAATATATTTCCATCGGAAATGTCCACCATGTCTTAAGCGGATTTCAGTCTACGCTATAATATAATAGTATATAGTATACAGCTCATAGCACAACAATATCGCGCACCATACACTGTTATGGACACGTTCACACTGTACTGTACTATATATTATTGGCTTACTATACGCTATAAAATAGTGCGATACGCCGAGTTCATGCTGTGCTATATCGCGCGCCGCCCACTTCCTCCTCCCTCACCCCCGGCCGTCCCGTAAGCGAAACGAGCGACGATGACCTTTAGGTATATCATTTTATATTGAAGGAAAACTATTGTTTGAATTATTTTAGCAATGTACCGAATGATTTTCTATTGGTGAATCAATAAGTAACTTAAAAAATAAAAACTATCTCTATGTCGTAGAGGTGCTACGAAAAAGCTACGAACTGCTACAAGCCGCGTGCTCGTAGAGGCACCCGCTACGAACCTTTTTGATGGAGATGGTTTAGCAAAATAATATTATTTTTAATTATTACGAGGGCTGATTGATAAGTTTCCGAAACGACAAAGAAAAACTTCAATAATCTATTTAAAATAAATTTATTTATCAACGTAGTTTCCTTCTACCTCGATGCATTTAGTCCAGCGCTTCTCCAATGCCGTTACACCAGTTTGATAAATTGTTTTCTCCAACCCCTCAAAATACTCGTCCACGGAAACAATGACTTCTTCATTTGATGAAAATCTCTGGCCACTTAACCATTTCTTCAGGTTTGGGAATAAGTGGAAGTCGCACGGGGCCAGATCCGGGGAATAGGGTGGATGCGGTAGCAATTCGAACCGCAATTCATGGAGTTTGGCGACTGCAACCATTGACGTGTGTGCAGGTGCGTTGTCATGGTGGAACGAAATTTTTTTCTTGGCCAAATGTGGTCGTTTCTTCTGGATTTCTTCACTTAATTTTTGCAGCAAGCCTGCGTAGTACTCTCCATTTATTGTTTTTCCTTTTTGCAGATAATCCACTAAAATAATCCCTCGAGCATCCCAAAAAACAGTCGCCATCACTTTGCCGGCCGACAAAACCGTTTTTGCTTTCTTCGGCGCAGGTTTTCCGCTCTCAGTCCACTGCTTAGATTGTTCTTTTGTCTCGGGAGTATAATGATGTATCCAGGTCTCATCGACTGTTACATAACGCCGCAAAAACTCATTAGGATCTCGGTTAAACAGCGCCAAACACTCCGATGAATCGTCCACTCGACGTTGCTTTTGGTCTACAGTGAGCAAACGCGGCACCCATCGCGCGCAAAGCTTTTTCATTCCCAAATGTTGGTGCAAAATATTAAAGACGCGTTCAGATGAAATGCTCACCATCTCTGCTATCTCTCGCAACTTTAAGCGCCGATCATTCAATACAATTTTGTGAATTTTTTTGATCATGTCGGGATTCGTGACTTCATTTGGACGGCCAGACCTGTGGGCGTCTTCGCAGCTCAGTCTTCCACGTTTAAAATCAGTTACCCAGGTGTGAATTGTACTCAATGCAGGAGCAGAATTACCTAAAACATTGTCTAGCTTGGTTTTAATCTGGGTTGCTGTTTTCTCTTTTAAAACGTAAAACTTTATCACCGCACGAATTTCGTTTCTTTCCATTGTTAAGAAAATTTACGACAGAGAAAGTTCTACGTCCTCTCAAACAAATTCCATCAGTTCGATTAAATTCAAATTTGGCGTTCTATTTTCAAAAAGATGCCAGAATATAATGTAATATTCTTGTTTTGCGTATCATTTTTTTAAGTTCGTCGTTTCGGCCAGTTATCAATCAGACCAGGTACAATACATATTAATATACAGGAGACTCTTTAAACCTGTTGCAAATTCATAAAAAAACATCTATTAAATATTTTTTAATCCACACATTTTTTTTTGGGTTTTCTTTTTCTAAACCTTCACATTGCTATAGCTACTATTATATTAGTATAAGCTTTCTTATATCATAAAAAATATAATATTACTATTTTTATTAATTACTTTAACTACGCTGCTACGTGTATCCCGCGGGAACATTGTACCCTTTTGGATAAAAAGTAGCCTATGTGTACAGAGCCTAAACTACTACCATGCCAAATTACATCAAAATCCGCTCAGTAGTTTTCGCGTGAAAGAGTAATAGACATGTATCCATCCATCCTCACAAACTTTCACATTTATAATATAGAGATGTTGCCCGCTGCTGTTTGTCTGCATTCAATAGGATGGCGGGTAACGTCTAGTTATAAATAAATTGTTTTCATTATAATATCATGTTGACCTGTAAGATTATTAAATATGTTTTATTGTTGCAGGTATGATTCTTTTCGAGTTTTCGACTTTACTGTAAGTTCATACTTTAGAATATTTTACTGTGAAACAAAAATCCTGGGCTGACAAAAATTACGATCCAAGAGCTACTAACTAGTTTCAAGAGCTACTAGCTAATTAGTTTCAAGAGTTTTCTGAGAATTTTTCTCAGAGTTTCTATACATATCTCTTTTAATATTTAAGTGGATTCTTTTTTATGAATACCGGCTTATTCATTTGAGCAGATATAAGTGTTTTACGTCGAAATCATTTCAATATCGTATCGAATTTTCGCGTTTTTTAAGGCTGTCTGTCGCTCTCGTATCAATCAAAGCCTCACCCTCCCCCGCCGAGCGGACTAACAGCGGCCTCTCGAACCTCTCGCCGCCCTCGAGTGTCGTATACCAAGTACCCCGACCTCCCCTCAGCGACAAATGACATGTATATAACGTGCGACTCGTATATACAATCATCTATAACTTTAAAGGTCCGACTTGTCCGAGTGACAAAGACAGCATAAACTCATACACATCAGCATGCACACATGTTGCTATCCGAAAACATTTTAAGATGCAATCAAAGCTAAAGCTAGTCACGTATAAAGTTTTAAACTAAAATGGTACTCCAGCATAAACTGGTTTTTCTCGAATAACTTTAATGCAACTTTTTGCACAAATTTTGCTATGCGTAAACAAATTGCTCCCTCGTTTTATCATCATCATCATCGGGTATACTCTCATCACTAAAGCACAACATTTTGCTGGGGTAACGCCACTCTGCCAGGTGAGCGCCTCTTCACATTTGTAGCGTTTCAGTACCCGGCCATCAATATTTTTCACTCGAGTAAATAAGAATGTAAAAGCCTTTTTTTATTATTGTCTATTATTAAGCATTTTTAAATAAAGTGAATAAATCATAATCCATTTTAGGGTATCCGGTTACATTTGTATAAAAGTATAAATGTATACACAGATATGAAATATCATTGTACTCACAACTATGTAATATTCATTTGGCACGACGTGTATTGTATATCTCTCACGTTCATTCAGTATCAAAATATCTGAAATGAACGTTATATTATACAAATTGCTATTTGTTATGTTATGTTACACAGCGACCATAGGCGACGCTACGCGACGCTGCATTTTAAGATAGCTGTTGAAAAATCAATTTATTCACTACACGAAAAGATACACATTTCATATGACATGCATGCACATGCGCTGTGCGCTGTGCAGCGCGGTGCAACTTGTTACTTGATATTTAAACTCTTCCAATGAAACGTTACAATGAAAGTTACATCTTCTTGTGTAATGAATAAAGTTCAATTTTAAACAGCTATCTCATGCATGCAGCACCATGACCGTATCTTCGTCGACGAAGACGGATACGGGCTACCGTATCTATCGTGAATTGACACTTGAAGCCTTATTTTTTACTTGTCTGCTCTACACGAAATAGTTTTACTAAAGTGTCGACTAAACCACTTAACATAGCTGCTACGATCAGCTCCAGTTACGTAACAGCCCACGTCTACTGGAGCTCTCAACATATTAGACCGTTTAAAATATCGAGTGACTTACGTCTCCCCCTACAAATTACTACAATTCCGTACCGAACTGTACTATATTACTACACCACTGTAATTGGCTGTACAATATTACTACACCACCGTAATTGGCTGTACGATATATATTTTTTTTTCAATATCAATTACACAAACTTTGGGGAAATTATTTACTGCCTTTGTAAAGCAGTTTAGGCAGAAAAAAAATTTCGAAAAAAATAATCTAGTATTAATGAGGTATTTGACCTCGCACAGCTGATTCAATTGATTAAATGATATAATGACCTCACAGCTGGTCAGTGCAATGTAATTTTATTATTTATATGTATATACAATAAAAATACATAATAATTATGAACATACATAAAACGAATCCGTTGCGCAAAATAAACAAAATGCTGACCTAAAAGGTTATAAAAGTATATATATATAAAGGTAATATATATACTCACTACACTACAGGCCCCTTTAGCCCTTAGTGAAGAAAAAAAAATAGTAACCTAATTTTTTTTTTAAATAATTACGGTTACTTATACAACTTAGTCCTATTTTTATGTTCTATAACACAACCATTTAAACTTATTTTAACATTAGGTGCGAGGTCTTGTGTAACAACTTATGGGCCTGTATATAAAGTATCCAATTCATTTCCAGTTTCATTTTTTAATAACAATGTATCGCCTGGTTTTAAAAAAATGGGATTAATTGAGAAGTCTTAATTACACTTTCTACGTAAACAACTTTCTTAACTAAACTTTCATAAGTAAACAACTTAAAATTAAATTATTTCTTGCATCATTTTGTACTTTTTGTAACCTGTATTTAAATTCAAAAACATAAACCCCAAAATTGTACAGTGGTCCAACATCGTTACTTAAATTAGTAGGTAATCTACATACATGACTAAACACTAACTCAAAGGGTGTGTACTTAGTTTCGGAATGTACTGTAGTGTTATAAGAAAAGCACCAGTACTGTAACTATGAACTCCAATTTGAAGGATTATTAATGGTTTGTTTGCGTAAATAGGCACCTAAAACTTTATGCGAGTTTTCTAATGATCCAATGCTTTGATGATGATACGCGGTTGCAATAGTTTGGGTTATATTTAAAAGTTTACACATTTCTGACATTGTTTTTGAAATTAATTCGGTACCTCTCTCTATCACTAGCTATTTCTTTTGCAATTCCGTGTCGTAAAACAAAACACCAACAACAAATGATTTAGCAACTTCCGAAGTTGTTTTAGTTTTTAATGGATATGCTTCAACGTATTTATTTAGCTCGCACTGCAGTGTTAAAATGTGAACGAAACCTAAATCATCTCTATCAAACGGTCCAACTATATACAAAAAAACTTTTTCGAATGATGATGATGCTGTTGTTGTAATAGATAGGGGATGTTTATGAATTTTAGTATACTTTTGTGTTTGACATTTATTGCACTTCTCGACATAGCACCTAACCTCTTTTTCTAATGACGGCCAATAATAATATTTTTTAAATTTTATTTACCATTCTTCTAACATCTACGTGGCGACTACTAGGCAGTAAATGAAAATCGTTCATTGTAACTTTCTTTTCATCATCAGAATAAATTCTTTGAACGTCCTTTTCAATACAAATTCTTGGAAAACCACGTGGATTTTTTGCAATATATTTTGATAAAAACTCGATACATTTTTTATTTTTATTCGTTTTAACAATTATAATTTCTTTAATATTTAATTTATTGCAAAACAATGTCATTTCTTTCAGCAAATCGTCTCGCGAGTTTACTGATAAAGAAGATGAGCTTGAAAATAAATTATTTTTATTTTCACAGTAACTAAAATTATTATTATAAGAAAAGTTTATTTTTAAATCTTTATTATCTAATATTCTACGTAGACTTCTTTCAGGTAAAATAATTAATTCCACATTCGTATCACCTTTCTTTAGTACCTCTACGATTTTAGGTTGATCTAGAGACCTATTAATATCTAAAGAAGTATCCCAGGTATCTGTCAAATCCGGTAATTTATTCATCCTTTTAGATTGAGCGCGAGTCATAACGCATATTAACTTATTATTCATTTCTTTTAAATCGTCTGATGTAATCGATACACGAGATAACGCATCGGCGACAACATTTTCCTTTCCTATAACGTATTCGACAGTGAAATCGTAATAATTAAACTCGGCTTTGTTTAAACATCAGCTAGCGTATGCGATTGGTTTGCCATTGGAATTACCAAATACACTGCCGATAGCGAAACCAGAACTATCTGTGTGCAAAAAAAATTGTTTTCTCTAGAAAAATTAGGATAATCTTAAATAGGAGGGCCAGAAAGTAACCTTTTAAGGGTATCAAAAACATTTGGGCATTCTGTAGTCCATTGAAATTGAAATTTTTTTTACATAATTTATTTAAAGGCAAAACTATTGCTGCATCGTTATTTATAAATTTTCTATAATACTTACTAAATGCCACAAAACGCTTAACGTCGTCGGCGCATGTCGGTGTCGGATAACTTTCAATGATTCATATTTTTTCTGGATCCGGTAAAATTCCGTCCGCTGATATCGTATTACCTAAATAAAGAATTTGTCGCTTTAAAAATTCACATTTTAATGGGTTCAATTTTAAATAACTTTTCTCAAACGGGAGAAAACTGACATTAGGTTTTTATTGTGTTCTGTTAAATTTCGACCAAATATTATCAGATCGTCTAGATAAACGATACATTTCATAATTGAGGCCCGACATGGCAACAGTAATTATCCTACTGAAAGCAGATGGACTTATTTCAGTCCCATGGGCAATCTGCACATCTGGTATTGACCTTTCTCGGTGGTAAATGCAGTATACTTTCTAGATTCCTTCGATAAATTACATTGAAAATAACTTTGACTCTAATATATGTGTAAAATTAGGGAGGGGAAATTTATCATCCTGCTGTCTTTCATTTAACTGTCTATAATCTATAACAACTCTCCACTGTCGTTTGCCGCTACGATCTAACTTTTTGAGAACTAGCAAAAGAGGACTAGACCACTCGCTACTAGTTTTTTCAATAATCCCGTCCCTTAACATATCGTCGATTTGTTTATTAAGTTCATCTTTTTGTGCAAATGGAATCCTATGTTGTTTTCCATACACGGGAGTAGCATTATTTTTTAAATCAATAGACTGTTCATACACGTTGTAACACTAAGTTTATCACCCGGTATGTGAAAAATGTCTGAATATTTCGCGCAAATTTGTTCGATGGAGAACTGTTCCTCCTAATTTAAATATGAACTTAAGTTTAGTAGTGCAAATAAAGTTTTTATTCTTTCTACGTTAATATCCGGTCTATCAAATTTACAAAAATTATAATTTTCTAATTTATCTATCTCGAGCTCATTCAAACATAAAGAAACCTCCTCGTCAGTCGTATTTTATATTCGTACAGGGATCTTACCATTGTTTGGCCTAGCAACCACACTTGGTAAAAATATATCCTGTTTGATCTCCTTAGGACAAATTACACAATTATAATTAATACGCACAGGAATATATTTAATAACTTCGCAGCGCGGTTCTACACATACACTATAATAATTATAATAATTACCTTACACTGCGCAACTTTGAGAGAAAAAATGTCCGCTTCATAATCTATCACGCCAGAAAAGCGTCTAATAAAATCTTGACCTAATATACCTGTCGCTTTGCAAGGTAAATTCTTAAAAACGTAAAACTTATGCTTAAAAAGTACATTATCATAATACAAATTTAAGTAAACATAACCTACCGATTTTAAACCACCACAAATTAATTAAATCCAAACTTGCCCACCACAGGGGCCTATCGGCTATTAAGTACGAACTTAATAAGTATGAACTATCTACTGTATGTACTTATACTGTATGTATAATAAGTATGAACTTATTAAGTATGAACTATCTACTAAAAATTCTAACTGTAACTTATCAAGACCTAAATTTACCCAATTAATACTATCACAAACTAAATCATGATTAGGAACGAAAAATTTGTCCAAATTTTCCGGTTCATTTACGTTTACCGGCACGGAATTCGAACCCTGATCTTCGCCATTTGCTGTAATAATATGATTTAAATACCCATTATTCTTAGACTGTATTGCGAAATGAGCACGATTCCCTCGATCATACCTTGCACCGTAACCTGACGCGCCTCGTGCTCGGGCACGCGGCCTCCTCGCCTCGCGCAGTTCGACGAAGTTGGAAATTGTTGCGATTGCAATTGCGACATTTCCCTGTAGCTTGGAAAATAATTATAATAATTTTGTCCTCGAAATCCACGTCGTCTATAAAGAAAACTATTTTTATTATTAAAACGAGGTGGTTGGCGTTTATAAGACATAAACCTATGGTCCGAAGTTGAAGTAGTCTCATCTTCGGTTACTCTGATATCATCTTATAAAGATGTTAAACTCCGTGCTCTGATAATTGTCGATAAACGTTGCCTTCTCATGCCCTCTGAAAAACATTTAATAGCGTTTTTCTCCTTAAGAAGGCACAATACCTTATAGGCATTTTCATTGCCGTTTGCCTGTGAAATAGTTAGTTCTACAAATAGTTTCTCAATTTCCTCGCCAAACTCTTTAACAGACTTTTCACCTTGCCTAGCCCTTTGTAAACTAGACTGTAAGGCCGTGTCAGATTTGCGAGTTAGTAAATTTGTACGCATATCTCCTAATAATAACTCAACCGAATTATAAGAAGTAGCTAAACACATTTTTGCTCCAGAGGTTAACCTATTTTTCAAAACAAATTTAATTAACATCTACCATGTATTTACCTATTTACTATTTACCAGTATCATCAAGCATTGCCTCATATAACTGAATCGCGTCAATTAATTCTCGAGTTACATTTTCTTCATTGTTCATTTTTGGTGAAAGGTTAACAGCCGTCCTAAAATCAAACTTTTCAGTCGACATTTTTATTGGTATACTACTTTCTGGATCTAGAATCCGTTTCAAAATTTAATACTTTAGTATTAAAATTAATATTAATTCTTCTATAGAACAACACAAAATTAAAAATTAAAAAAAAAAATATCTTTAGACAATTTGTCTAAAGATATTTTTTTTTAATTTGAAAATTAATTTTTTAATTTTAATTTAATTTAATAAAACTGAAAATATTTTTAAATCTCTATACAAACACTTAGCTTCTGAAATCTTACTATCAAAATTTTGACCTTTTCTTCTCGAAGGTCCTAGTTTAGTAATATAATCCTTATAATAATTTAACCTTTCATAAATTTTAGATAATTCTAATTATATACGCATAATCTTAACTACATAATTATTATAGCAAAAACAAACAAAAAATATCTATTCTAAAATAACATCATAATTTATACCTAGTGGGCTTCTTCTTTTCACCTTTGACTCATTCATTGTACCTTCTTGGATTTCCCGGCGACGACGGTAGCTCATACGGGACAGACACGCTCCAGGGCTTCATTCCGCATCTGCTTCTGCATCCAGCCAGTGTGGCCCCTTGTACAGCCAGAAGAATCCAACCAGTACAGCCAGTAGGAGACAGGCACATGTGATGGAAAGAAGGACGTTGTTGGTCTGTATGTGCTCCGCTGCAGCCTTTGCGTGGTTGTCACCGCCAGCAGTCTGCGCAATCACCACTTGTTCCTTGCTCTGCGTTTTCCCATAATCTTCGAAGTCCAGGGAGAGACAAGTCACGTCGATTGAGTCGCGTTAATAGCAGGATCACGTTGATGGTAGAGTTACAGGTTGGAGGTTACGTTGATGGCAGGGTCACATTGGTCAGGGTTGATAGAAACGTTAAAGAAAACGAAAAGAAATTATGAACATAAATAAAACGAAACCGTTGCACAAAATAAACAAAATGCTGACCTAAAAGGTTATAAAGGTAATTACACATAAAATATTATAAAGACAATTACTCACTACACTACAATATAATTTGCTTGTAAAGCTGACATTGCTCAGAGTCAGCGGTCGTTTGACTGTGCTGCGCTACAATACAGTTACAATACAGTTGCGTTGTATTGACGATTGTACTAAAAAACTAAACAGTGTTACCTAGGTGCCGACTGTCGAGTGTCGACAACACACAAAATTGCGAAGTGCAAAATATTTCAATGTTCTTTTTATTTCTATTCGGTTGCGTTAGAAGTTAGTAGGTACGAATAAACCACACCCTCCCACTCAGCCACCCAGTAGTCCTCCAACTGCTGTGACGTCATCAAACACCCGGCGACACTGTAACAAAATATGTTATACTCGTATTGCAGTCGCTTGGCCCGAGCGCGGGCGCGGGCGGCGGGCGGCGGGCGTCGCAAATCATACAATAACGTTTATTACACAAACGTCGCCAAACGATTTATCTGATGGCCAAACTTTGGCCGACAAATAACTGTCACACTCGGGGCCCTTGTTCCACGGGGACACACGGTCCACGGGGGACTAGGGACCATGAGTCCAGGGGATACCAACGCGTGAGTATACTACGAGTGCGGCGAGCAAAGCGATTTTTCACCGCGCGGTTCACGCGCGAATTTCCGCGATTGTGAATGCGGGATTCATACAAATTCTCCCAATTGCGGTGCGATAATAAACCGCTATGGGAACAGGCCCTAAGTCATAGCAAATTCAATAAAAATGGTTCCGTCGAAACTTTGCCCATCAAATAACTGTAGCCTTAGCAGTCTTTGCAAGGGATAAGTCCTCGGTAC
Organism: Phengaris alcon alcon; assembly: GCA_037179445.1. Classification (NCBI taxonomy): domain Eukaryota; kingdom Metazoa; phylum Arthropoda; class Insecta; order Lepidoptera; family Lycaenidae; genus Phengaris; species Phengaris alcon. The sequence goes on from JAYRCH010000308.1 coordinate 2,034,028, forward strand.
TCCTGGTCCACGGGGGACCAACGCGAAGGATCACAAGCTGTAAGTCATATTTTAATAAAAATGGCGGTGGAATGCTGCGATTTAATTATTCGGCCACATCGCCTCGTGAGTTACGGCTTGATAATACGCGGTGCTTTATGCGGGGTTCGCTAAAAATGTGGCCTTACAACGACCATGTTTAACCTTGTAACCTTAATTTATATTTTTTGTAAAATAAGTAGTAGTAGGTAATTATATACTAAAAAGGTAACAGGTAACAGGTGATCAATAACTCAGATGTTAACATAACATTTCATTTAAGTAGGTAATAAACAGAATAGTTTATGATGACCGTTTTAATATAAATGAGCTTAACATCTCATAATTATTATTATTTTATACAAGGTAACGGCGATAAAGGAAATTAGCACGAAGCACTAGAGAGAGATATTTAAGGAACGAGTGAGGTAATGTTTTGATACCTCGCCCCCTGCTGGCCGGCAGCTGGCCGCTACATCGCCCCGAGGAGTGATCGAATACGTGAGGGCGCGCGAGGGCGCGAGGGCAGAAGTATTCTTTCCATAATTGATTTAAGTTGGCAGCAAACTGCGAATTTGAAAGATAATACCGGCATTAAATAAACTGGTGTATATCGGAGACAATTCATTACAGTAATAAAGAGTGATTAACAAACAATAAAAAGTGAAATATATAAGAGGATTTAGAGTCTAGCAAACGACAGTTGAAACTGGGTTATTTGCAAACTTTTAACATGGCAACACTATACGACCTTCAAAGTCAACTTGACAAACGAAAATATGACAAAAATTCACTGGTTTTTGCTTGTAAGAGTAAAAAAACATTTATCACATATTTTATTTATCATGTTTGTACTAATTAACAATAATAAAAATATCTATGGACGCTTTCACACCACGTCAATCTAGTCCCGTGGTAAGTTCTCGAAGGACTTACTACTAGTTACAAGTTACCAGATAACGGAAATATATTTATAATACTTTTTATACTATACTTATATTTAAGATTTTTATTGTATAATACATATATTTAATTCATTCAAAATTCATTATCAAGCAACCCATCAGGTTATTTAAATTTTGTCATAGGAAGTAGATTGTTGCCACACTTAGGCCCGTATTAATAAAGCGTTCTTATCTCTAAGACAATTCTCAAGAAAGTACTTAAGATGTTGTTTTAATTAATAGACCGTACTTAAGTACAGCTGTAGTTACGGCGTATCAAGTGAGTGCGAACGTATTAATAAACGAGAGTCGTTACTCAAGTACGCTGTCATTGCTGTCAAACTGTTACTTGAGACGCGGTTTCGTGGGTAAAGTCAAACTTTGACTTGAGTACGGCTTGGGATACAGTACAATATTATTTGTTGTGTTTTTGGTTGTGTTACAATTATGTATATTAAAATCTAAATACTTATGATTAAAATAAAACTCAGAATTTCCACTAAATACTCAACAAAACAAAGTTATAAAAAAAAACGCTTGTTGATACTTATTCTTCTTCTTTTTTTTGGCAATCGCAGTTGCAAAGGTTTTGCACCATTCTGCCAGTGTCTAGTAGTTATAGAAATATTTTCGATTTTGTTTATTTATTTACATTAAACGAATTACCTATTTGATTTATATTAATAGCACTCAATACCAAAGATAAAAGTCAAAACAAAAGTGACTTGATTTGACACTTGACAGCAGAACTTTTTTTTCGCTGCCCAAAAAACAATCCTCAATATATGATCCCCTCCTACAAGTCCTCGCCCTATCAACCTTAAATCTGTTCTGTGTTTTGTAAATACTTCTTTTACTGAAACTTTATGTACATACCTATTAACAAAAGAAAACTGTGGTACTGACCCTAAATGTTTGTGTTTGTTCTAGGTTTTAGATTATTCAACAGACTTCATCCAGTACACCGTGCCCTTGTTTATTCATAAAACCCACTCATAAGGCAGAGTTTTCATCAACACAACACATTTGCTAATCACTAAAGAGCCACTTTAAAGAATAAGAAGAAGAAGAACTTTTTTCAAATGGCAACGATCCACATTCCGTTTTATGTAGTTGTTAAAAAAATATGGATATTAATATGCTAGACAATAATAAATATTAATATCTACGTGAAAATTAATGAAAATCAGTTTTTTCTATATAAAAATACAGACTAACCTTTTTTTGGTATTTATATTATTAAATATTAGATTTTTAAAAAGAAATGTGGAAGGAATGTATAATCAATAAATCCGTTCTTTGTAGAAGTGTAAACGAAACGTTATTTTAATTCGTTCTTTGTCGTGTAGATGACGCTTAAAAGTTGAGTAAGTGATCTCAATAACGTTATTAACTGATACGGTCTTGAGATCATACTATGAATCAAAGACCATCTTGAGAAGCTAATCGATACTTGAGACTGTCTCAGCCAAGAAAGGTCTTGAGAACGAGTTTGAAAACGGTTTAATATTACCCTAGTTCTTTTTATTTGCCGCCATTTGTCAAAGTTCAACTTTCTTTTGCCAGACTCAAGTATAGAACTATTGAGCTTTCCGCGCGCCACCCTGGCCTAGGCCATTCAGCGGTTTAAGCTACTATACCGTCTAAGTCGGCACGTGGTTCGTCTGTGGGCCCAGACAAAGTACAATAACGAACCGATAAAGAAGATAGAAACGGATAAAATATGAGACTAACCACGTCATTTAACGAAGGAATAATATTATCTCATATTGCTTTTGTTTCCTAACTTTGTTTTTACAATGTTTCTTTGTCTAAGTTTTTGTTTTTGCTCGCTCGTTGTTTGTAACCGCGGATTTGGGACTCGTGGTCGTTAGTCGATCGTCGACTTTAAAACACAAACACCTTCCTCATAAATAAAATACCTGCTAAATAGCCACTAATTCATCTCATTATATTTTATAATGTAGCGCTTTGTGTACTTAAAAGTTCCATTGTGTCCTGATTTCGGGACCTTTGGTCGCCGGTCCCTTCCGACCCTCGTGCCGGTAGTGTTTTGTGGAGCGATTTGTTTGTATTTAGATACCTAAAGGGCTACTAGATTTAAAACATTCACGGCCAAATTGCTTGTTCTACAAACTCATGGTGGTGTATGTGTGGTAACTAGTGTGTGTAACTTTAGTTTTATTAATTTTTGGTCTTTATAAGCATTATTTAAAAAATAAGCTATCTGCACACCTTACTCCACATACACTTTCAATGTGTCAAATTTCATATTTCTCCGATCGCACAAATCTTGTAAAACAGGACAGAAAGTTTTTGCTTTACGTATTAACAATCACGACGATTATCTCGAAGCGTCAATTCAAAACGTCGCTGCCCAAGCTTGTGATTGTCAACCACACACACACACACACAATCCTGTATAATTGTATACACATTACACACACAAACATGTATACGGCGAAATGAGCACGAAACAACATCATTAGCCTAACATCCGGAACGTCATGTAGCGAGCTTAATGTCAAATATTACGTATTCATTATTAGAATATTTGCCAGTAAATACATTTGGTGTGGACCTAAATCGATATTAGTTTCAACTGTCATTATTACCATCAAAATCGCACAATCGGTTTTCATGTCTTTAGAGTTCTAAGAAAATCCCTTGATACCTAAAACGAAGACTATCCAACGCACGTGGATTACAATACCAAAGTCGACATGAATTATGAATATGACGACTTCGGGAGATGATCGTAACACTGTGACGTAAGGTTCACGATAACACATGAGATTCACATAATCCTCGTGAGATTTGAAAAACTGTAGCATTTGACGTAGCTTCAGGCTAGCTTCGTTAAACTCTCTGTAACAATGATATTACGTTTGCTTATGTGCGAGTGTATAATACGAGTATTATGATAATTCAACTAACTTTCATTATTTAATTAATACGTAAAGCAAAAACTTTCAGTGCATATTTACAAGAATTATGCAACCGGAGGAGTATAAGCCAAGGCCGGTAAATTAAAGTTTATGTGGAGGAAAAATTAGAAAAACATTAATAAAAATAACAACGACACACACTACCTCGGATTATAAATACACACTACCGAGCGTTTGATAGATACACACTACCGAGCGTTTGATAGATACACACTACCGAGCGTTTGATAGATACACACTACCGAGCGTTCGATAGATACACACTACCGAGCGTTTGATAGATACACACTACCGAGCGTTTGATAGATACACACTACCGAGCGTTTGATAGATACACACTACCGAGCGTTGGATAGATACACACTACCGAGCGTTCGATAGATACACACTACCGAGCGTTTGATAGATACACACTACCGAGCGTTTGATAGATACACACTACCGAGCGTTTGATAGATACACACTACCGAGCGTTTGATAGATACACACTACCGAGCGTTGGATAGATACACACTACCGAGCGTTCGATAGATACACACTACCGAGCGTTTGATAGATACACACTACCGAGCGTTTGATAGATACACACTACCGAGCGTTTGATAGATACACACTACCGAGCGTTTGATAGATACACACTACCGAGCGTTTGATAGATACACACTACCGAGCGTTTGATAGATACACACTACCGAGCGTTTGATAGATACACACTACCGAGCGTTTGATAGATACACACTACCGAGCGTTTGATAGATACACACTACCGAGCGTTGGATAGATACACACTACCGAGCGTTCGATAGATACACACTACCGAGCGTTCGATAGATACACACTACCGAGCGTTCGATAGATACACACTACCGAGCGTTCGATAGATACACACTACCGAGCGTTTGATAGATACACACTACCGAGCGTTCGATAGATACACACTACCGAGCGTTTGATAGATACACACTACCGAGCGTTTGATAGATACACACTACCGAGCGTTCGATAGATACACACTACCGAGCGTTCGATAGATACACACTACCGAGCGTTCGATAGATACACACTACCGAGCGTTCGATAGATACACACTACCGAGCGTTTGATAGATACGCACTACCGAGCGTTTGATAGATACACACTACCGAGCGTTTGATAGATACACACTACCGAGCGTTCGATAGATACACACTACTGAGCGTTCGATAGATACACACTACCGAGCATTTGATAGATACACACTACCGAGCGTTCGATAGATACACACTACCGAGCGTTCGATAGATACACACTACCGAGCGTTCGATAGATACACACTACCGAGCGTTCGATAGATACACACTACCGAGCGTTCGATAGATACACACTACCGAGCGTTCGATAGATACACACTACCGAGCGTTTGATAGATACACACTACCGAGCGTTTGATAGATACACACTACCGAGCGTTTGATAGATACACACTACCGAGCGTTTGATAGATACACACTACCGAGCGTTTGATAGATACACACTACCGAGCGTTTGATAGATACACACTACCGAGCGTTTGATAGATACACACTACCGAGCGTTTGATAGATACACACTACCGAGCGTTTGATAGATACACACTACCGAGCGTTTGATAGATACACACTACCGAGCGTTTGATAGATACACACTACCGAGCGTTTGATAGATACACACTACCGAGCGTTTGATAGATACACACTACCGAGCGTTTGATAGATACACACTACCGAGCGTTTGATAGATACACACTACCGAGCGTTTGATAGATACAAATTTGTTACACGTTAACGTTTGTCAATCTATCACAACTCTTACATTTTTCTATCTTAGACGCAAGAGAACCCTAATAATTTGGAACTTAAAAATGATATGAATTTCAACCGCAGGTTCCGAACCGACCTCTAGTGTAAAATTGTAGCATTCGGTAGACAATAGTATTACAATTTACAACACATTATAGCTGTATTATATTATTACGGTAGGAGACATCTCATATTGCTTTAAATATTAATTTTCCATTATAATAATGAACGCGTGTACCGTAAAATATTACAAATTATTATTCTGTTTAAATAGAGTATCGAATTCCTACTTTAACAAAGCTCCCTCGAGTGTATTAGTTACTCCGAGGCATGCTAATAGTGCCACAAACAATACCTGCCGCAAGTACTAGAGCAATACTGTACTATGTAGTGTAATGTACTGGTGTTATATTGAAAACTATAAAGGTAATACCGCCGCGCTGGCGCGCCGCCAGTTGCGTCGGGCTGTAGCAGCGACCGCCAACCGCCGAATCTCACGAAATATTACTTACAGCAATGAGTTCGTAAGTAAGGATAAGCCCCTACAAACATTTTGCATAAATACTTAAACATTCTGGTACTATCGGCGTATTTGATCCTTAAGCAGGCAGGGCATTATAATTTATTTATATTATAAGGTATACATACATACAGTTACAACTTACAATACTAAAATATTTGCTAATTACACGCCAAAGCAAAATGACATATCATTATAATACGAACAAATTACGAGAACAATTATTAACCTGCTAAAGGACAAATTTCCTAATAGCACAAGTAAATTATCATTAGACGCTTTATCAAATCAAATCATTTATTCACTGAATGTAGTAAGTACATAGTATTACATATGCAGATGGTAAGTTTTAAAAAAAAATACATTCTACCATGATAGCATGGTGTGTGAAATTAAAATATACGATCTCCAGAGTCTACTTATAAAATACAGTTTTAAATATAAAGTAAAAGCAATTGGTCGATCTATAGATTATACAATAAATAATTGGTTTTGACCATTATGTTAACAGAAAGTTTATTACATATATATTAAAATAATAAAGTTAAAAATCATATAAATAGTTAAAATGTTAATTTGAGAATGCATTAGGTCACAAAATATTTTAGGTCACAAGATAAATAATTAAATAAGTTCAATGTCAAATGTATTATAATTTAAAAATCACTTCAAAGCCGTATAAATAAATGTCAACTTTATATTTATTTATCAATAATATTACTTGCACTTAATCTAATGAATTTAAGATTTTTGATAATATTGACTAATTGATACAGGTCATTTTTGTTCAGTAGTATAAATTAATTTATGTCATAGAAACTATTTTCTATAAGCCAAGATGTCAGATTTCTTTTAAATTTATAAATTTACATATCAATGTATCAATATTGCGCACTAAGCGTTCTCGAATCTCTCGGACGTAGGTAAGTCGCGTTGACCCCAACGGGGCAGTCACGTTGGAGACCTTTAAACGATTAAACAGGCCCTGTCCTCGCAGTAATATAAGTCAACTTACCGGGGCAGTCGGGCGATAAATCGCACGGCCGTTAGCAAAACGTTAAGATTTTCAATTATGAGCTTGTTTTTGCCAAACACCGGGGAGTAGATATGAGGCACCATTTCCGCACACGTATGCTCTATAGGTTTCATTTCCTGAGCTGTGTTTTTATTCATTACTTTCTTCAGATTTATTCGTTTCATTTCGGCTGTTTTAAGATCTGTTGTTTGTTGTATTGATGTTTCAGTTGCAAATCGGTTCTCACAGATAATTCGTTGTTTTAATTTCAGTTCTTGTTTTGTTTATAAATTCATTATTTCGTACTTAGTTCGTGCCGCTTCGCGTTGGGTCGGAATGACTCGGTCGGTCACGTTACGGACAATTACATTCATTTCAAAAGCTAAAAATTATATTTAAACGTGAAATAGCCTATAAAGCTTTTAAAACAATCAAAATGCTCGCCATAATATCGGATTTATTGTTAATTAATACTCAAACAACGAACATAATGCGCTGACTGATAATAATTCGCCGTACAATTGTACAAAACAATTAATAGGGCTCGGTTAGACCTTTTTCAGCGCGCAGTTTTTTTCGCAAATCTGTAACACATTGACCCTCTTATTAATAAAAAAAACTTGAGAGGTGTAAAGGGACACGCGGATGGAACGGAGTTCCTTTCGATTAATTTGTGAAGGAATTGTAATAAAATTTTATTTCTTTTAAGTTATAATAATATTTTTTTTTATTATTAATAAATATAATGTAATATAAACTTAATCAGTAGGCTTAATTTTAGTAATAATTGAGAGAGAGAGAGAGAGACAGACAGAGAAACACGCGCACACCGCACGGCTTACAACTATAGCAAAATGTGTCGTAACAGTCTTAATTTTTTCCGTCTAGCCCCCTTTCGCAACGCGCGATAAGGAACTTCGTTCCAATATCTACGCAACGGTTAGACTGATCCACGTTGCTGTGTTTGTCTGTCAAGTAACTTTTCAACGTATCAGACAAAGACAACAAGATTGATTAGCGTATCCGTTGCGTAAATATGAAGGGGGTGATTAGGTAATAAGGGAGTGAATGTTATGGAAGTAGCTAGTAGTAGTTGCGTAATAAAAATTTCGCGCGTGTGAAAAATCCGTGATAGTCACACAAATTGTACCCGATGCGGAATTCGCGATCGCGGATATAATCCACGCGAATAAAAACCCTGCGGTGAAAAACTTGATGTACATTTCCGATACATCTCGGCTGCGGTCGGCTCTCGTATGATTTGCACAGTTGTTAAATTGAAAACTGCCACCTGTCCCCGTAAATCCCTGTTTGATCCCCCCCCCCCCCCACGACCTCCCACCGCGGCCGTCAGGAGGCCGGTGAGCGGGAATTTTCAATAAATCTTCCCGGGACATCGCGAGCGCCGGACCAGTCCCGCGGGATCCTGGGAATTTACCGCCAGCCCGGGAACCCCGGACACGAGTAATGGTATTCAAATACGTTTTAACTTTATTATGTAAACGAATATGTTGTACAAGCAAATCATCATTACTTACTCTAAAACTTTGTATTCGAGCAATGAGGGTTTTAAATTCGTTCTCTGACAGCTTTTTGACACGACAAGGACTGTCGGCCTACCAAGCGCCGCCTGTTGACTGAAAAAGAAAAGATCGAAAATTCTTATTGACCGTTTTTGATATCACTTACGCCACCAGATGACGCTTTGTTTGCGTTGGGTCTGCCCTAAAAAATATCGTGGTAGAAAAATATCAAACACCCTCACTATTTACCCTTGTAAGTTAGGTTAGGTTAGGTTTACATTTAGTTTACATCGCGATTTTAGCAAAAAGATGGAAAAGTGTTATTTTATATATATAATATATATATAACTATTATATATAAACGTTATGTATAAACGTTATATATATATAACATTGTTAACTTAAATTAGCAGCCTATTAGCAGCCTCCGTGGTCTAGTGGTTTAGAGCTTGGCTCATGACTCGGAGGTCGTGGGTTCGATTCCCGCATTGGAACAACAAAAAAATCTTTGTTCCAAGTTTGGTTAGGACAATGCAGGCTGATCACCTGATTGTCTGACAAGAAAGATGATCCATGCGTCGGATGGGCATGTAAAAAGTCGGACCTGCGCCTGATATCTCACCAGTCGTGTCGGTTATTCGTCCCACTGGGTTACGAGAGTAAAGGAAGAGAGAGTGCTCTTGTGTACTGCGCACACACTTGGGCACTAAAAAATAACTCCTGCGTAGCTGGCCTGGTTTCAATTAAACCGGCCACCGTCACTGAAATCAGTGTTGGGAGCTATTAACTTAAATCTATGTTAAATATAACGAAAATCAAAAGTTCACAAGTACATACAGACAGCCTTACGGGGGGCATCTTATTCCCAAGGTGTGCAATCGTTAACAAAATCATTTACTTTTGCTTTATTACACACAAACGTTCCTTGACTACTTTTTAGGGTTACGTAATACATAAGGAACCCTTATAGTTTCGCTCTGTCCGTCCGTCAGTCTGTCTGTCTATCTGTTTGTCCACGCTTCTAGCTTCTGTAATTATGAATATAAATGGATGAAATTTGGTATAGTTATAGATTGGGTATATATCTCGATTTTAGCATCATAAAATAATAATAATTTTAGAGGTTGCTCCCCATACATGTGAAGTGGGGATGATAAATTTATTTTTCATTATACCTCATCGAATGGGATATCTTTGTATAGGTATTTTAAAATGAAGGCAAAGTTTCATACATATTTTTTTTACAATGTCAACAATTTACGAGTAATCGGCCTCCAAAGTCGTTTATAAGTCTATAAAATGCCCTGGCATTTTAAACTAAAATGACTTAGAAACTTGCAATTTTCCATGCTGATAGATCATGCTAAAAACTCTTTAGGAAAATTATTTTGAACGAATTCGGAAAGTAACTTTTGAAGTAATTAAAAAAAAATCTAAAAAAAAATCGTAAAATATTTTTATAGATCCTTAGACATGTCCTGACATGCTCTTGATTAGGTTTTTAAATTTATTAATATAAAGTTTTTAAACGTTTTCTGGGATCGTATTGTATGTATACAGTGGCCCTTAAAAGGTAGTATGTTTGCTAAGTCTTATAGTTTTTTCTAACCTATAATAAATTATCCAAAATATGCTGAGAAGCGACGGTCAGACACCAATTTCTTTAAACTTTTCCAGTTCATAGTTGAGACAGAACAACGCCTGTCGGGATCAGCTATTAATCGAGACTCATATCATAAAGAGGAAAGAATGGTTTGTTAGTTTGCATTTAATAGGCTCCGTAACTACAGGACCGGTTCTGATGAAATTTGGCACATGTATAGAGTAGGCTACGGGGAAGGACATAGGCTGCTCTATATCGCGGCAAAATGAACGGTTCTCGCGTGATATCTTTTGCGTGTAAGAAGTTGCGGGTAACATCTGTAGATAATAATAATATGAATCGTGTATTTTCACGACTCAGTAATGTTTTAATTAAACTAGCTCGTGTAATGTCGGCAAATGGCAATCGACCTATCTGTCTGACTGTCTGGGCGTTATAATAATATGTACATACGTTATATCAACAGACAGCTGCACATACAAAATATCCTCACTTGGCAATTCATCAGGGCACACATTTCCAGTCGATCTCATACTAAGGCGAACACATAATAAGGTGCACATACTAAGCTGAGCAATCGCTAAATCACTTTAAGCAAAAAGTCAGGTTGGTCATTCACACCGAGGGTTTTAATAAGCGAACCTAGAGATTGGATACTTCTTGTAAGTTTTAGACAAATGCTCTGGTCTCGGTATATGTTACATCATTAACTGAACCTGGGCAACCGAGCTTCGCTCGGAGTTCTAATAAAAAAAAGGATCACAAAAATATCTATCTGACTGGGATTCAAATACACTATAATATATATATTTCAAACAAAGCAAAAGTTATACATAAGCATACCAATTTTCCAATCGGACTGATGTTAAATAGAGTCGAAATTATTGATATACTATTGCATATATTTATATATATATATTTAAAAAATGCACAGTTTCGCAGGGATAAAACCTTGCTAGATCGATTTGTCTCCCCTACAACTGCCTGCAGACTTAATTTTATGGTATACTTGTAACCGTTTTCGAGATTACCATTATATATAATACCGAATACGTATACAAGATTGGCTCGTTTAAAGTATAAGATGTATATTATGTCAATAGACATCGATGTCTATAGCTGTTAGTAGTTAGCTATTAGCCCCCACGCCTGTCTGCAAATATTATCGAGTTACATTTGCAATCAACGCGTGTCACTTCTCCCCATGTCTGTTACCCGAGTTGATTACTGGTTTTATGAGATATAAGAAAGAGTGACACAAAATTAAATTAAATTTGTTAAAATTATAGACATAAGTTCTGCCTTGATCCTTGAGTTCTAAAGCTTTTGACAAAAAATATCTGTTGTAAATGTTACTAGGAAATAGGAAGTATATTTTACTTATAGGTTGCAAAATAAATATAAAAATACTTGCAACTTACTAAAATGCAAATGTGCGTTCAGTTTGAAATATTTTTGTTTGAAACTAGGTGACCCGGCATTTCATATCACCTAAAAGTCTCATGCCACCGCGATCGCGCACCGATCTGATCTGAAGTGATTCCATATATCACTCATGATATAATTATAATAATTCATCACTTGCAAATTCTTCATTGTTTTAATAATACTATTGTTCGCCCTGTGGTCGAAATTCGCCGTAATCCTAATGGATGGATGGATGGAAGTTTGTTACTCTTTCACGCAAAAACTACTAAACTGATTTTGATGAAATTTCATATGGTATACCATACCAAAGTTTAAGAGGAGGAGAAGAGGGCTGAGCAAAAGCTAGAAATTAATATATATATTTTTTTAAGTTTGTACTTTTTAAGGCCTTTTAGAAATAATAAAACGTGTAACAAAATCGTATCTATCAAACGCATGGTAGTGTGTGTAATAATAATCTAAGGTAGTGTGCGTTGTTGTTAACCTTAAATGAATGTTATATACCTACCTATTTCTATGCGTAATTAAAAATATTAGCTCTCTGCACACCTTCCTCCACATAAACTTTAACTTGCCGGCCAAATTTCATACTTCTCCGGTTGCACAATTCTCGTACTGAAAGTTTTTGTTTATTTTTGCGTATTTATATAACAAATATATCGCCGTTTCACAAAATCTTCTAATCTACAATTACTTTTGACTGTTACCACCTGTGTAATATCGACTAGGTAAGTCTTCGTATGTCTACTTTGTTCACGAGCTCCTCAACACCCGCCCAATCGCAGGAACACCAGTAGCGGATAGCGACGGTGAGATTATTCCAGTGTCCATATGTATCAGCGGCGCGGGCTTGATGGATGGTGACTGTCAATTCGCGAGACCTGGGAGTTGGGACCTGACAGCTACCTGACAGCTGCGACACTCAGGTCTCGTGGACCGTAGACCTGAGTGTCGCGGCGATACTACATATTAGATAGACTGCAACTTAAAATCCAAAATGTTTTCCTGTAGATATAACAAAGAGAATGTAACTATACTACGTAATAGTACATAATATTAAATTATGTGCAATTAAAATGATTTATGCGAATGTATGCAGGTCGTAAATTTTTTAAGACATTCTAAAAGTGACTTTAAGTTGAATTTGGAAACTAAACTTTTGTTATTGTTAATGATATAAGAACATAAGGTAAAAGTTACCTGTTCGGTCGTCCAACTTATTCCTTCTTTAATAGTAAAAGATAATATAAATAGAAATATATAATAAATACATAATATATCTTACTCTATACCGCTAACGATTCGCCTGACTTTGAGATTATGACCCATCTCAACCCTTCTCTGATGGAGCGCAAACTCATATTTATTAATCTGCCCATTCGATCATTCGCTATGAAAATTTCAATTCACATAAATAAAGCAGTTCACTTTAATATTGGTAATTGATTATATACCTGATACACCAACACAAGCACTGTTGTTTTATATACCTAATACACCAACACAAGCACTGTTGTTTTATATACCTAATACACCAACACAAGCACTGTTATTTTATATACCTAATACACCAACACAAGCACTGTTGTTTTATACACCTGATACACCAACACAAGCACTGTTGTTTTATACACCTGATACACCAATACAAGCACTATTGTTTTATACATCTGATACACCAACACAAGCACTATTGTTTTATATTTCTATTGCACAGCTCAAACTTCTGTTTCCGCCGAAATTCAGCACACTGCATCGTAATGATAACGTAAAAAGATGAAGAATTTTCACCAATTTTACTCTTATTCGGATCAAATGGGGTTCAAATATGGCGGAATCACAAGCGAAGCCGCGGCTAGTAATTTAAGAAATTTTAGAAGTGAACCGATGTGAATTAAAGACGGAAATTTGTTATATAGTAGTGATGTAGTGCGCCTTCAAAGAGATTCACTTGATGATTTCGACTGAATTGTATATAGCACGGGCTGTACGGCGGAAAATATTCACGACTTTGAAGTGAAATTATACTTTTGAGACTGCGATGTTGTCGGTGGTGATCATTACCATATTATGTGTGCTGGAAATAATCCATTTGGATTACTTTTTTATTAAAAAGAAACACGTGACAGAGTAATTGTGGTTGTCGGTGGATAAAAATATTATATACAGAAACCGGCCACGCCCGCCGCCCCATTACAGATTACACAAATATATGGACTACGAGGAATATTACTGCACTTTCCTCTTTATCCGACCGTAATTGGTTCAAATTCGACCGACACTTTTGAAGTAAATTTTGAGGCTTGGTTTGCTTCGACACGAATAGGCCGGCTCGACCTCACAGAAAACCGGCGTGAAGTAACGCGTTGTATGTCGCTGAGTGAGGTTTAATCGGAGACCCAAGGCCGTTTGGCGATTTCAAAGACCAGGAACACAGCACCAGAGAAATTAAAAGTGTAACTCCTCAGGTATTGCGAGTGTCAATCGGCGGCGGTAATAGCTTACCTTCAGGTGATCCGTCTGCTCTTTTCGTGGTTAATTTCATTAAAAAACATGGTTTAAATTCTATTTAGAAATTATTCTGGTATCATCTATTACTAAATAGTTACTTCTTAATGACTACATTGTAAGTTTGGGCTACATAGGTACTTATATTTTTGTACCGTTACCTTATCGTACTTTCATTTAAGAAAGTGAAAAGTGAATTACACCACAAATTAAAGAGGAACTGATAAACAGCTACAAAATTAGCTTTCGATTTAATTAAATCGAAATTGCACTACTACAAGCATACGGCGTGTCCACAGTCCACGATTACAGAGGCGACACTCTCTACAAATGACAGCTCGGGCGTCGGTGAATGTCAGCCATGTTGACGTAAACCTAAGGCTGACAACGAAATAATTTTAAACGTCACGTCAGACAAATCTATCATACATTTTATGAAATTATATTGTCAATTATGTCAAAGCAGGAAACGACTAGCGACCAGCCCCGTGAACGAAAGTCCTGGCTGGAAAAAGCTCATGCCCCACACGCCACACACATAATCTAGCCATGCACACATAGCTGCGAGCTGTCATTCGTGTAAGTCTACTGAATGACGGTTCTTTACGTTAGTAATAAAATATATAATTTGCACGATTATGTGGAAACATCGTGGGTCGTTGAAGGGGACGTCAAAACTTTCATATTTTGATCATTCTATCAAAGCTGCTTCTCTGTACGTAAGTATACATATTTTCTACCCGTGACAAGTTCATAACTAAAGCTAGCTGCAAAGGGTTTATTCCATGTTCAATCCCTGGAGTTTCTTCGCCGTATAAATATGGTCGTACAAATATGGACGAGGGCAGAAATCTAGGGTTAGAACGTGGAATAAACCCTCCAAACTCCGAATTCGAGATAGAAAATCACTTTAATCAATCAAACACTGATGACTAAAGGAACGGGTCAACCCGGCTCCAGGTAACAGGTGACAGGTGACAGGTAACCCTCCACCGTCACTAACGCCTCTTAAGTCTAATTCTAGCTCGAGTCGTCCTCCCGAGACATACCAAGCTGGACTACATTTACTTTGAAGTTGGCAGTTAACACCCATAAGAAAAATACCTAAAGTAGGTTTAAAGTTTAAGTTATTTTTTAACTTTATAGCTACCTGTCCTAGGCCCACTTGCGCAGATCTGGGTTAAAGTTAACTCTGGGTTAAAATATCATGCCTTCTGTTTCATAAATACGACGAACGAGGGAGGTAACATAACATGAAATTTACCCTTACAAGTAATATTTATTCAAATTTTCCAAATGATTCTCATATTGCGGCTGTTAATTTTGTGAATACCTACCTAGCGACTGAAAATATCCACAAGCTGGAGTAACGATGGACATGTATCATAAGTTAGGAGTCGCGGCCGCCATTAGAGCGGAGTGGGCACATCAAAGCCGCTATGTTTAGACGCGCAGTCTGCGTGTCTGTGTGTCTGTGTGTCCAATGAGAAGATGTTAGTTAGTTTAGCATCATTAGCGCTGACCGGAAAATAGTACATTTGCGTTCCCTCCGCGTCTCCGTATCGTACGAGGTTTTTGACGCTCGGATGCCAAAGGATTGCGGATCAAAAACAATCTTCGTGGTTAGGCGTCATATAGCTACGGAAAACGTTAGGTCTTTGCAAATTTTTGATACTCAAATATTAATATAAGGCTACATTTCGATTATTAATTTTTTAATCTACTCAAAGTAGATTAAAAAATTAATAATCGAAATGTAGCCTTGGTTCAATATTTAATTATTTTAAATAAAATAAAATCAAAAATTAAAATTTTTAGTACAAGACAATCATAATATCAATAAAAGATAAATATTAAACTACAATACCATACAAAAAAACTTGAGAGGTGTCAAGGGACACCTGGATGGAACGAAGTTATATATTATATGCTAGACCTTATAATATCAGCTATATATGCCAGTGAAAGTCCCGAAAGTCCCACTTCAGTTTTGTTATCTGTATACGAGTAGATGTAATATATTATATTATACAAAACAAATAGTTGAACTAAGTAGCCAAAGATGGCCGAAAGCACGTCGAAGGAATGCCGATAACAGTCACAATGTGTAATTGCTAAATTCTACATTATTGTCAAGGTGATAAGGTCGTTTTTGTATCATTCTTAATAGTCGTTATTACATGGTGATTTCGAGTGGCAAAAAGTGTCGTGCCAGTCTTAATTTTTTCCGTCTAGCCCCCTTTCGCAACGCAACGCGTCATAAGGAACTTCGTTCCAATATAGAATAAGACAATAGCTATACCTTTATTGTGTGCACCTCGTGTCAATGTCAAACAGTGGGACGAATGCTTTCGTCCACGATTTACTTTCGCCCTTTGTATCTTGTAACTTGTAGGTAAACGTATACATTCGGAATGCACAACAACATATTGTGCATACGAAATTGCCGTTTTGTATAAAAAAAATTAAACTAATTTTTTTCATGTATTTTTTATTTGTATTAATCGAAGTAATCACCCATGCAATCAATGCATCTTTGCCAACGCAGTGGCAGTTTATTGATGCCCTTCTTAAAGAAATCAGCTGGACGGGAGGCAACAAATTATTCAAAGACATTTTGTACTGCCTCCGAGAGGCAGCTAAAGTGCTCTAGAGCACTAGAGTATTGAATATTTTTCCCGCCAAGAAGTTATCCAAATTCTGGAAAAAGTAGTAGTCTGTAGGCGCAAGGTCTGGTGAGTAGGGCGGATGACGGATAGCTTCCAACCCCAGTTCTTGCAACTTGGAGACCGTCTGCTGTGCAGTATAAGGTCGCGCGTTATTGTGCAGGAGCAGCGGAGACGAGCGATTGACCAATGCTGGTTGGAGATGTGCCAGCTTCTCCATCATTGTGTTCAGTTCTTCACAGTACACATCTGCAGTAATGCTCACCCCGTTTGGTAAGAAGCTGTGATGAATCACACCGGCGCTAGATCACCAAACAGTGACCATCACTTTTCTAGGGGTAATAAGGGGTATCATCAGCTTCCACAATCGCCTTTAATTCGTCATTGTCGACCAAAGTCTTCGGACGACCGCGAGGTTCATTTTTCAGGTCGAAATTTCCAGAACGGAAGCGAGCAAACCAATAACAGGTGGTGCGTTGGTTTGTAGTGTTAGCTCCGTAAACGTCGTTGATGTTGCGTGCCGCTTGTGCCGCGTTGCTGCCACGACGGTACTCATATTCCATAATTACTCGAATTTTTAACGTATCCATGATGACGAAAAAGATTGAAATGCAATGAAAATGTAACACTAATCAATAAAAAAAGGACTACTTTTGGAAAAAGAATTCCATGTTTTTAAAATAAATTTTTAAAATAATTAGAATTCGTAGTCGAACAAAAATTATTTTGATTTGAAATGGCCAGTACTGCAGACCGGCAATTTGATAGGTTGTATGTCTGACTATTATTAGTGTATATAATATTGTAATTTATGTACAGTACAATGGATGACGGATTTGAAAAAGAACAATCGGATAACCTACCTAAAATAGATGGACTTATGGTTGCTTACTATTTTTCGAAGAATAGTGATTTCGTTGATGATCTTTACGTGATGAGCTTCACAACAATAAACTGTACTTTTAGCTCCAAATGAATCCAATCTCTTCATAGTTTTTATCCATTTGTATCGCATTTGAACATCCTTTGGGATGTGAAAAAACAACTTTTCAGGTGTCCTGGTGGTTGTATTTGTACATTTTGGCACAACAATTGTGATTTTCTAGCATGTAGATTAGACATTTATAAACTTTAATAGTATAAGGTACCTACGGGCGACGCGGCGTTACCGGAGCGCGCGAGCGGACTGAGCGAGCGTTGCAATGTGCTGTGACTTCATCGCGTCGAGCGCCGGCCTGGTGGAATCCCGAATCGCGCACTTATTTTGAAATTTAATATCTCGGAAACTACACGTTGTATCGTAATAATTTTTTCACTCATATTTTTGAATTTCAACTGAGTTTACGGAGAGCTTAAAAATATATTAGTGAACATTCTTCATTATATAAATTGTATTCTGCGTCAGTGCCAGTATATTCAGCCATGCTTCGGCACATGAAAAGTTGTTAGTAGACACAAAGTTTGACGTTACCAGTTATTACATATTACGTCCGTTAACTGCCGATAGCGTGACGGCGATGTGACGGCGGCGGCGTGGCGACGCGACGCTCCTCACCCCGCTGGCTCACAACCGCTCACCGTCTAATAGTAATGTGGTGTGCTGTACTGTGCCTTAATACTTTCATAATAATTATTAGTAGAAGCGTCTCGCACACGTAAAATTCGGACCGAGGCTCGAACTTGCTGTTGACATCGACATACGTGGCATACGTAGGACTGTCGGCCCCGCGCATTTACACGTTCGGTTCGGAGCGCAGGTTGGAACGGCGCGTGCCGCGGTCCCGCGGTCCGACCTGTACGTGCGACGTGCGCTAATGAGTCACTCAGGAGACTATCATGCTCTATAATATGTATGTATGAGTTTGTAGAGTGTAGGTATACAATGTATTAGAATCTCTTTATCCAAATCACGACAAATAAAAATTAAGTTCAAGTCGCGACACTGAAAGTAAGTCAAGGAATTATTGAAACTTCCTAATTAGAGCTTTCCAGAAGTTTCTACTTGTGCTCAAATTTCCAGGAGAAATTAATTTAGCGTATTAAAATGATCTTACGAGTTTTAACAGTTTTAATCACAGAGTAAATACATATACAGAGGTTCACCTTTCATAGAACGATCGAAATTTTGTCAGCTGTCACAGAAGGCAAATTAAACTAAGTATAGAGTCAGTATACGGTTATTGAGAAAGTCTGATTGGTACACACCACAACCCGGAATGGAACCTGCACGATCACGCGTGTGATATTGTCTATTCGCTAGGTCATAGACGCTCTTATAATAAAGCAAGACATCTAGAAAATTAAATATTTACTTTCCTATTATTATCTTTAGGATAGGTAAAATAAGATATATTTTCATTTATTCTAGTATTGTTCATACACACAGTACAATACATAACCACTTTTTTGTTTGATATTATTTGTATTTAATATTCTAATATTATAAAGCTTTAACATTTATAATTCAAATATTAACGAAATAAAAAATAAAACCATCATGAGACACAAATTGTTATTTGTCATCATGACAACCAACAACACAAGATCACAATTTTCAATATCTTTGCTTACATGACATAAAAACTCGAACACGAAATTTGAAAATTTTGACGTCCCTTTGACGGCGCACAATCTTGACGGATTTAGACACTATTGCCGTGTACGCGATAGCTTGTAGTAGTGCTGGTCCTATGACTTTAATATGTAGCTTTAGTACTATTTTCGTATTTAGATTTGTTATTATCATTAATTTAACGGTACCTACAGAAGCGCGATGACACGCGTCGGCGACTTGAATTATAAACGACGATTTCAAATTCATAACCGTGCGCACTAGGGCGCCGGGGACGAGGGGTGGGGGCGGGAGCCGGGCGTCAGGGCGTCCGGCGCGAACTTTTAATGGGATATTAAAATTAGCCAGTCGTGTGATACAGAATTAGCCGCTCTCCCCGCGAGTTAAACGGAATTATCTACAGTGCTCACGCCTACTTCCAATGTTCACTGACTTCCGTCGTCCACGAGCAAGGCTTATGCACGAATGGACCAGCTCGAGTAGCTCGCAGCATAAATACCACGGCCCCTCAGAAAACAAAAGCACGGTTACGGGAAGCAACTTAACATCAGGCGATCCGCCTACTCGTTGCCTGGCTCATTAGGTACATAAACACATTCTTGAACGTGGCATCATGGCCTTACAGAAAACTAGCGTTAGTAGGTAGTTACAGAGAGACTCGATGGCCATTGATCGCGGGTGTTTAATGTTTGCTATAAAAATACGAGCTGTTACTATAGGTAACTGTTATTATAAGTTTATAATATTCTCACTATAGACTATCAGTTATTGATGATGATTGATGAATGATGGTTCGATCAACGTAAAGTTAAGTTTCGATCTTTCATAAATAATCTTTATTGTTTTAAAAGTTGCATAAAAATCCTTAAGTATACATCTGGTCTCCACACCAGGATTCCCAGTGTCGGGGATACCAGTCTCTTGTACATCATCATACAGTTATCATGTACTGTGTAAAGACTAGTATGACAATAGTATTTTTGCCAGTTTTAGTAACATGAGTAAAATAATTACATTACCAATACATAACCAATTTACCATATTTTAGCATTAGTATACGCAAGATATAATAGTATGAGTAGTAGTATGGGAAGAAGTATAATGCGGAAGCGTGTATGTGAATTGTGTGCTAGCACCGCAAAGGCACCCTACTACAGCGCAAAGGTTCAGTTCCTATGTCTGTGATGCTAAGGTGTGTGCGTGTGTGTGTGTGTGTGTGTTTAAGAGAGCATGTATGTCGTGTGGTGTGTGTAGCGTAGGTATGTATATGCACCCTAGCCCTACGACAGTGTCTTGGGTTCAGTAACTAGGTACTGCTAGAATGCGTGTGGGTATGGATATGTTAGAAGTGTGTGTGTATGCCCTATGCATGTTTGTGTTCTATGAGTGTGCACCCTAGCCTTACGACGGCGTCTTGGGTTCAGTAGCTAGGTACTGCTAGAGTGCGCGTGTGTGGGATTATTAAAATATATGTATGGTGAGACAAAACAAAAAAAAACAATAAAGTTCAGTTATGAGTAATGATGTGTAGTAGATAAGCTGTACCTAATGTTCGCATCGCGGGAGATTTTCGCGTTTCACGTTTATAAGAGTATTTTGCAGTTTTAACAAATCGAGACTGTATCGAAACTGTTTTATTGTAAGATTTAATTAGCCGAATCGGGTTAGGCTATGGACTCACGGAGCGATTTTTAGTCGCGCTCGCCGCGTTTGCAGGCCCGCAGCATCTGTAGAATGCAAATATGTATATGAAAAATTAAAGCACAACTCACGATGCGATTTACGTCGTCAAACGAACGGATGTCGCTGCACCGGCGGGCGACTAGGAGAATCGCACGGGCCGCGATCACCCGCAGCCTCGGCGATTTGCGCCCGCGCGTTCTGCGATCGATTGGCGGGCGAAATTCTTATGTTAAATACTTTCCTGACAAAACGTCCATTGTTAGTTTTGTACAGTTGCTATAAGGAGCATTGATTGTTGAAGTAACTCCAGATCCGTTTAAAAGGCAAGGTGTCCCCCCTGTCCGGGCTTTGAGGAAACTTCCAGAAACATTGCTTTACTAAACTTCGCCGCTGGTAAATTACTCTGTATTATGAACAGGCCTTTTAACAGTACAAGATAATTAATTAGAACCAAGCAAATTATTCAATGTATCAAATAAATAATAGTAATATTAGCTCCCCTCACCGATTTCGGTGACGATGGCCGGTTTTATTGAAACCAGACCAGCTACGCAGGAGTTATTTTGTAGGGCCTAAGTGTGTGCGCAGTAAACAAGCGCACTCTCTTGCTTAACTGTCGATACCTAGTGGGCCGAATAACCGACACGACTGGCGAAGACCGACATTTTTAAATGCCCATCCGACACATGGATCATCTTTTTTGTCTGACTATCCACCTGATAGTCTATCCTGATAGTAGATCCACCTGATCAGCCTACATTATCCTAACCAAACATGGAAACAATTTTTTTTTTGTTCCAATGCGGGAATCGAACCCACGACCTAAACCACTGGGCCACGGAGGTCGTTGAAATAAATAATATAGATGAGGCAAGAGGAACATAAGTTAGACATGATGCTGACATCTGTAGATACCTATCGTGTATACACTTGTACCATCTCACCCAAACCACAGGGGCGACACCCCTCGTCCCGCGAACTCCGCATACGTCTAGCCACGTATACATTACCGCGAGCTGTCGTTCGTTTGAACCATGGAATGACGGTTCATTACGTCAGTGAATATAATATATTCTTTGCCCAAACTAACAAAACGTATTTTTCCGATTTTTTCCAAAATTAAATTGAATGAGGTTAATTGAAGTCGCTTTCTTTCCTGTTCGCTTGAACTTTAAAGTATTAACGATCGTACGGATTTGGTTGCCAACTTAGGGGTTTCTTCTTAAAATTAGGGAAAAAAATCCTCTAGGGATAGGATTTTTTAAGGTTGTTTTGAGAGTTTTGTATTTTCTTGTTTTTAATTAAATTAAGCTGTTGATCGATATAACATCGACGAGCGATTTGAAAAGTCAAGTTGTAGAGAATAATATTTTGGAAGTATATGACTTAAGGAAGGAGATAATAATATTACATAGACTATTTTTTCTATTATTTATTTATACGTTTATTTACGTTTGGGGAGAAACATTTATACGGAATGCACTGTAATTAGTACTCTGTGCTAATACAATAGAGCTGAAAATCAAACACACGAGTGCCGTGCTGTCACAATGGTCCGCTCCAAACCAAATCTGTACGTGTGAGAGCAACATTAGATCTTTTAAACTATCTACTTGACGGATAGATAGAGTGATACCAGGGGAAGGTTTATAATATGTATAATAAATTGCAGCCATGTGAAGCTGGAGCGGGTCGCTACTAATGTGATAATATGATTCGATTAATTACGTACTATTATTTTTCTGTTCTATCCTCTGTAATGTATGTACATGCCACACAACACAAGAAGCGTAGACAAAAGGAAGATGGACGTTGTGGTCTACCTACTCAGTACACAAATTCAGCTATAATGTCATAAGAAAGGTCTCTTTTTGTACCTAATTTCTTTTTTATCACCATAAAAGTGTAACTAATGGAGATTTTTGTGTAGTCGCAAAAACCAAAAAGATCCGCTATTACTTTCATTTGTTTAAGTATAAGTACATTACTTAATTTGCACTGGGCCAGCCCGACCGAAAAAATAACAGGGCTTATAGAAAACCAGCGTGATAAGACATACTTATTAAAAAAAATACACACCCTGTTTTATTGCACCATTCGATAAATATGAGAATAAATAGTATAGGTATATGTTTAAACGCAGAATGTCTCGTAGCTGACAAAGATTTGGGTCTTGGCCTGATAGTAACTAATAGTCAGCTCAATGATACCTATCCAATGATACATGTCACGTAACTCTAAAGGAAACTTCTATTTTCATGTTAGACTTGTATTATGCCAGTTATATATACTTCGGGACAATTTAGGCATTCGAAATAGTACCTCGGTCCTTGCTCTCTCTTCCACGTATCTCGGCCCAAAAATATAGTAATTATGTAATGTCTGCTCAAGGAGAAGAAAATCTTCTGGCGGACCAATTAGCGCCACAATCCTGATTCGCGCTATCGAAGTTTTCTCAGATCGGCGGTATATTATATTATACAACAGCTGAAATTACTACAAGTGGGCTTCGGCCTGACCGAGCATACCACCTCGCTCGGTCGGAGATCTCCCTTTAGGGCATCCACTCCTCCCACATCTATTATTTTTGTTTTTGACATATACACAAAAAAGGGCATTATTTACACGTATGTGGTCAATGAAGGAAATAATGTACAAGAAACTCCCTTTCCAACGACATACGCCTTGTTCGTATTGTGTCGGTAGACCAGCGTTCATACAGTTTCGCCCATCCTCCTTTGGAGAATGTTTCAGGCAAATTTTACAAAATGTATGCACATCTTGGCATGATGTATGACGAGTAGCATACTACGCTACATCAGAATATTAACATTCCGTCGAACCCAACTTATGCGGAAACAGAGCTCTCGTCCCAGCTGATTAATGAACCTATACTGAGGGTGACTGTAACTGAGAGGGGGTTAGTCACGTCACGAAGTTCAAGTCTCGAAGTTCGTCCATCGGTCGGCGGTGGCGGCGGCGGCCGGCAGTACTCGATAAATCATTGTTATTGGATTACGAGCGGCTCAAGAGTTTACAGAGTGGTACGTAATTGTTCCAGATTACCGTGTAATGCGGATAAAAGGCTATAGTTAAATAGTAAATAAAATAGAACCGCGTGGGACGGTTATAACAGACTAAGCTTCTAACGCCCTTAGTACACCGACGCATTCGCATGCGTCAGAGATACTGCGAAAAAACTGTATGGCAGAATTTAGCATGTGTCATGTTGCATCCTTGTCGGTATAGCTTCGCAAGGAACTGCGAAATTACCGGTACACAGACGCAGACATTCAGATAGTGGTGTTTAACATGGCAAGGCGTACGCACGCGATCTGTCGGCGAGGACAGATTTTCGCAACATGGAAACCGAAATTATTGAATTCGATTAGAAATTACCCCTAATTATATTATGCAGTTGCACACGCAGATTGTAAAATGCATACGAAAAAACAGGTGGCACAGGTGCAAGTTCTAGAAAAGAAGGAAATTACAACGAAACTTTGCGAACTACCGTTTCGCAGATTTTTCGCCATCGCAGTATTTTCGTAGCGACTTGAGCATGCGAACGCGTAGGTGTATGAAGGGCATAAATAGCAGAACGATACATTCAGCTAAAATATAAAATGTATTCGCGTCTGTATAATGTACGATCGGGACTCGAACGCTCGATGTATGTCGAGCGCCGACTTTTTGCTCCGTTTGCCGCGATACAAACGTTTTGTCGTTTGCGTTCGAACGTTTCCCACTTTTCGGAGAGCCAAAGAGCCAAAACGTTTAACATTTATCTGATACGTAGTCGACCATTACTTGATTTTTTTATTGAATAAACCGGGAAACGAGCAGACGAATCGCCTCATGGTAAGCAAGTACCGTTTCGGCAGCTACTACACCAGAACAGTAGCAAGCGCTTTCCCGGTCGATAACACCCCCAACCACCCGGGTCAGTAAACACCGTGAGACGCGACGCGACGCGGTGCTGCATCTTTAAGCTTTTAGCTATTCAAAATTGAACACTAATCACTTCAGAAAAATATACACGTTTCATATGACATCAGTCACACACAGCACATGCGCTGTGCAGTGCGGTGCAACTTGACACTCGAACTCTTACAATGAAACATGTAATATCTTCTTGTGTAATTAATAAAGTTCAATTTTGAATAGCTATCTTAATGCAGTCGCGTATCGTTTCGTTTCGGTGTAAATTGACCCTTAGGCCTCCGGTACCACTCACTCGGCGAAATAAAACGCTAGCGTCATTTCACGCCGGTTATCCGAGAGGACGCGGTACATTTATCGTCCCATTCATGCTGTCGAATGGCTTTCCCACGCTAGAATAGAACTAAATGATAAGGTGGTATCAATAAGCGCGTCTCACGCCTGAGATACACGTGTGTAGCAAATATTAATTTACGAGGGTATCGAGTGCTTGTGATACGAGTATTAGGTCTTTACCTATGAAATTGCCGTTTGGTATGAAAAAATTTAAACGAATTTTTTTCATGTATTTTTAATTTGTATTAATCGAAGTAATCACTCATTTAATCATTGCATCTTTGCCAACGCAGTGGCAGTTTATTGATGCCGTTCTTAAAGAAATCAGCTGGACGGGAGGCAACAAATTCTTCAAAGGCATTTTGTACTGCCTCTCGGCTATTGAATTTTTTTCCCGCCAAGAACTTATCCACATTCTGAAAAAAGTAGTAGTCTATAGGCGCAAGGTCTGATGAGTAGGGCGGATGATGTAGAGCTTCCAATCCCAATTCTTGCAACTTGGAGACCGTCTGCTGTGCAGTATGAGGTCGCGCGTTGTCGTGCCTCCTGCACGGCGACGAGCGATTGACCAATGCTGGTTGGAGATGTGCCAGCTTCTCCATCATCATGTGTTCAGTTTATCACAGTACACATCTGCAGTAATGCTCACCCTGTTTGGTAAGAAGCTGCGATGAATCACACCGGCGCTAGACCACCAAACAGTGACAACAGTTAGGGCATTGTTTAGGTGCTGAACCAGGATCCAACCAACTTGCTGAGCGCTTGCGGTTATCAAACAGAATCCATTTTTCATCGCGGGTAACAATGCGGTTCAAAATTTCTTTCATTTGTTTATCTGTTGAGCAGTGCAATGCACGTCTCGACGCGTACCTACTTCGCGCTGGCGATCATTGAGTTCGTGGGGCACCCATTTGTCAAGCTTTTTTACCTTGCCAATTTGACGCAAATGGACCAATATTGTTTTGAGGCTAACGTCGAAAGCTGCTGCTAATTCAGCCGAAGATTGTGTATCATCAGCTTCCACAATCGCCTTTAATTCGTCATTGTCGACCAAAGTCTTCAGACGATCGCGAGGTTCATTTTTCAGGTCGATATTTCCAAACGGAAGCGAGCAAACCAATAACAGGTGATGCGTTGGTTTGTAGTGTTAGCTCCGTAAACGTCGTTGATGTTGCGTGCCGCTTGTGCCGCGTTGCTGCCACGACGGTACATGAATTCCATAATTACTCGAATTTTTGACGTATCCATTATGACGAAAAAGACTGAAATGAGATGAAAATGTAACACTAATCATTAAACAAATGACTACTTTTGGAAAAATAATTCCATGTTTTTAAAATAAAATTAATTTGAAATTAGAATTCTTAGCCAAACAAAAAATATTTTGATTTGAAATGGCCAGTACTGCAGAACGGCAATTTCATAGGTAAAGACCTATTATTTCCTTTGTGAGCCGAACGTTATTAAGCGGAGACACGCGGACACCCCGCCGAACTGTCGAGGCTCGAGAGCTAACTTCAGCCTTCGTAGTTTGTCCTCATCCGAAACACTCATGAAATCCGAACACTTCTAGAAAGTGTTATTAATATGTTAATACGTGAAGCAAATTAATGTGCAAACGGAGGAGTATGATATTTGGGACAATTAAAGTTTATGTGCAGGAAGGTGGGCAAGAAGATAATAATTTTTAATTAATGAAAATAACAACTACACAAACTACCTCAGTTTATAAACACAGGCTACCGTGCGTGCGATACATGATACATACAGTTTTATTACACGTTGACGTTTGTCAATCTGTCACAACTTAAGCATTTTTTTATTTTTGTACAAAAGAGGCAACAGAACCGTTATAAAGTTCAAACTTAAAAATTATAATATGAATTATTATGGGTGAATTCGACCACAGCGCGACCTTTAGTTAGTAGAATTTGAAGATCTGTTAGTATAAACTCAGGAGTAATTAGTGAGTTTTAACATCCCAAATGTTAAGAGTCTCTACACGAAGAGTTTACAAGATTACTTCGTCCTTGAAGAGTTTAAGTCGCGCCAAATATCGTGTTCTCGGAACCGCTTCGATGTGCGTGGCAAGTTAACAAGCTTACATTAATTCAACATTAACATTAATTCTGTTGACTGAATTAAAATTACTTTTTCTCTAGAACATAATTTAAATTCTGTACAAAAAACTATTTTTGTACAGAATTTATTTTTCAAGGAGATTTACACCTGTAGGTAAATTCCGCTAATTAAATCTTACAATACAGCTCCGATGCAGTCCCGGTATGTTAAGATTATTTTTTAGGGTTTGGACCCATCACAACGCGTTTGGCGTTTGTTTGATATTTATGAGAATACCATTTTGTAGTTTTAACATATCGGGACTGAATTGTCCCTAAGTGTATTATTGCAAGATTTAATTGGCAGAATCGACCTTCAGGTACAAAAAAATTGTTGGGATGACGACGCGATCTCATACGAGTAGGTACCTACTGTTGCTGTGTGTTCTGAATACGGCTGTAATACTGTAAATAGTTTGTATCGATTACTAGAGCCGTGTTCCAACAGACAGTGCACTGAGAGCCGTTACGTGTAACGACTACCGGGAGCGGAGGGCGCCAACAATGTTGGTGAGGTCAAGAAGCGCGTTACCTGCGTGACTGACGGACGACTGCTCTGCGGTCAGCGACGCGCGGCGCGGCATCGCTGTTTGCCTTTGTCTAGGTCCACTAGGCAAAGGGCGAGTTTGCCTAGACTCTAGGGCGAGTGGCACGGCAGTTCAGTGTTTGTGTGTGTTTTTGCGTTACGCGGAATTTTCAAAATCCATAGGTTAACTTTTCATAGCTATAGTTACGTATTATTTAGTCATCTGCGGTTATTGTTAAGGTGGGTATCGTTATCGGTGTTTAAACAGTCAACAGATTTAACTTATTCCGGACTATTTAAATCTGGAGTAAGTTAAATCTCGGTTCGGTGTAAACTTTAATGTGCCACTTGATCGACCGGCGCCTTTGGTGCGGACGTTGACTGAACGTTCTTAGCCGCCGGATATCCGTTAGACGTTAAATCACTCCACTCTTGCGGGAGATGGAAACAGTGTTAAACCTCACGTCGGGTGGGGTCGGATGGCGTCGTGTGCTGTCGGGTGTCGACAGGTGGGTCTGAAACGGAATCATTTATTTCACAATTTATGGCCCTATGTAAACTGTGACTGATAGAATTCTAAAGTGCTGTAACTTTACCTCCTTTTTATACGTGAATAGGAATTTATTCCTAACTAGCTTTTGCCCGCAGCTTCGCTCGCGTGGGAGAGTGATGTGCTTATTTCGGACATTAGAAACTTCAAAAATTATCAGTGTTTCTCAACTATATTATGAATGTTATAAAACCTTCCATTTGAATCACTCTATCTATTAAAAAAACCCGCATCAAAATCCGTTGCGTAGTTTTAAAGATCTAAGCATACATGGACAGACAGAAAAAGCTACTTTCTTTTATACTATGTAGTGAAACTATTACGTAAGTATAATATTATATTTTTACTCTGTGCTATTATTATATTGATTGCAATATAATAATAGCACAGAGGTATATAAATTCAGAGCATTGAAAATAGAACTCTGCGGTAATACAATAGAACTGAAAACTAAAGTGTCGAGTGTCGAGCTGTCATATATGCCATTGACATTTGACTCGACACTTGTGTATTCGAATTTCAGCTCTATTGTATTAACGCAGAGTTCTATTTTTAGCGCTCTGAATTTTCTCCGGCCTTCCGGATTCTGGATCATATAGTCCCAGCCTTATCTCTTTATCCATTAGTCCAAATTGATCTCATGTTTTAAGCACTTGAGACGAAAAAATTACTTATTTTGATAAAAAAACATGATTTTACGATTGAAATAATTTTTTTTATATAAAATATCATATTTTTATGACTTAAATATGCTGTCACTGAGTTTTTTGCAGGCTCTATCAAACTCGAAAACTTTGTGTAGCGGGCTACGACCTCTTGCTTTGTATGTCCTTCTTGTGCTTGAGTGGTGATGATAATAATACAGCAACAATTCTTATATTCTCCTTTATTGGTGCTTAACACTGATACGTATTACATAATATGAGGTATGCCTAACACAATAATATACGTCTACACTATTTATAGCCTTTTGGCCAACTAAAATAAAATAAACTAACTCAACAGGCTTTACTTCATGACATCTGTCAATGTCAAAAATGACATTAACACTTACTTTTGTCAATATGCAACATCTCCCTTTTCGAGAAAAAAGCAAACTAATATTATAAGTATATAACTAATAACAATACATTACTTATCTACTCAAATTTCTCAAGTATGTACAATTTAGGACGTCTCACACTTCTACCAGACCTGGTTACGTAACCGGTATTTTCTAGACTCTCCATAGGAACACAGTTATCATCGATAATGCAATTTTGAACAGGACCGTCTCCGAGCTGTGCCGAACTCATGGGATCTATACTCTCCTGCATGGGAGGCATATTGTCAGTGCTGCCGTTGCCATAAAAAGAAGGTGGAAGATTTGTATCTTTTAAATTCTTTTTTCTAGGTCTAATGTGTCCCCTATTCCTCCTATACACAACACCATTTGGATCCACAACATAATATGATCTACCACATCCTAATTTCTCTTTAATTATTCCCGGAGACCAAAAGGATTTAGGATTTTTTTTGAAGTAAATGTCATCTTCCGGCTGAAACTCATAAGATGTATACTTCGCATTCCTGTCAAAATAAAAAGACATTTTGTCTCTGCTTTGATTATGACATCTTTCAAACGTCGAAAATTTTACAACTTTTGGTCTGAGTTTTCTATTTAGAATTGGAAAATTTACTCGCAAGTTTCTAGACATTAATAATGCGGCCGGACTGAGAAAATCTCCCTTCGCAGCGTTGCGGTAGTGTAATAGCGCCAAATGTACATTCGAGCC
This sequence comes from Phengaris alcon alcon, assembly GCA_037179445.1. NCBI lineage: Eukaryota > Metazoa > Arthropoda > Insecta > Lepidoptera > Lycaenidae > Phengaris > Phengaris alcon. The sequence goes on from JAYRCH010000308.1 coordinate 2,064,522, forward strand.
ATCCTCCTTGCATTTTCTTAATATGTTTTTGACAATTTTAACTCCACTTTCAGCCTGGCCATTAGACCTGGACCAATAAGGACTGGTAGTAATGTGTTCTATATCCCAATCAACAAGAAAAGACTCGAATTTGCAGGAGTTAAATGGTGGACCATTGTCAGACACCAATGCTTTCGGGATTCCATGTCGAGCAAAGAAAGATTTGAGGTTTTTATCAACATTATCGACAGTGTAATTCTTATACAAAGAAGCTATCTCTATGTACTTGGAATAGTAATCCATGCAGACAAGGAAATTTTCTCCATCAAAATATAATAAATCTATACCTACCTTCGCCACGGAAGATAAGATATCTCATGGCATTTCAACGGTTCATTGGGTGTGTTTGCCCTGAATTTTGCACACGCCGAACATTGATCAATTAAGTTTTTAATATCCGCGTTTATATTTGGCCAATAAACTCTTTCTGTAGCGATGTTGAGTGTCTTTTTAATACCTAAATGTCCACAGTGTATTTTATCTAAAATCTGTCTTTGCAAGGACCTTGGAACAATAAGCCTAATACCTTTAAATATTAAGTCGTTCATTATATGTATTTCATTTTGAATGTTCCAATATGGTTCCACAAGACAGCTTACTTTGTTTTTGCTTCTTGGCCAACCATTCTGAATATAAGACTTGAGCAGATTTAAAGATTCATCATTTTGACTTTCTAATAATATATATTTTAAATATGGCTTACTCACTGAGAGATTAGAAAAGACTGAATTAACATGATACTGTAAGTCTTGTTCATACTGAGGTGTATATGTATCACTAAGTGAGGCTCTTGACAAAGTATCTGCTATATACATATATTCACCAGGTACATAAACCACTTCTAGGTCGTAACCCTGCAATGATAACATCATTCTTTGTAGTCTAGCAGGTACTTCATGAAGAGGTTTCTTAAAAAGGTAAATTAAAGGTTTGTGATCAGTATGAACAGTTGTTTTACTGCCATAAATATATTAGTGAAATTTATTACATCCAAACTATATGGCAAACAATTCCTTTTCAATCTGAGCATAGTTTTGTTGATAGGAGGTTAGTGTTCTTGAACTATATGCAATGGGTCGTTTGTTTGCATCAGGACCGCTCCCAGTGCATTCTTTGATGAATCTACCGACAAAATCACAGGTAAGTTGCAAATATAATTAGTTAACACAGGTGCTTTAGATACGACTTCTTTTAACAAATCTAAGCACTTTTGACAATTTTCATCCCATAACCATAATATATCTTTTTTCAACAAATTTTTTGACAATTTTCATCGCATAACCATAATATATCTTTTTTTAACTAATTTCTTAAGGTATTAGTTTTCCCTGCTAGATTTTCTATAAACGGTGCTAAAAAATTAATCATGCCTAGAAATCTCTGCAAATCTTTAATATTTTTAGGTATGGGCATATCTTTTATGGCTTTAACTTTCTCTGGATCAATTTTTACACCTTCTTTACTAAAAATATAGCCCAAATATGCTATTTCTTCTAGAAGAAACTTGCACTTGGCTTTATTTAATTTTAAATTAACTTGCCTAGCCCTATCCAAAAACATGTCTAACCTTTTATTGTGTATTTCAATTGTTTCACCGTATATTAAAATGTCATCACACCAAATTATTATACCTTCAATATCTCCGAAAAGATCTATCATGGTTTTATAGAAAATTTCTGTAGCCGTGTTTATTCCAAAAGGTAATCTTAAAAATTTGTATCTGCCAAAGGGAGTTTGAAATGTACACAGATCACTACTTTCTTTAGTTAATTTTATATTATAAAACCCAGAAAACGCATCTAAATGTGAAAAATAAGAGGCTTTGGACAATTTAGACCTGACTTCATCTATATTTTTAATTGGATAATGACATCTCAATAAATTTTTATTTAAATTTCTAGGATCTAAGCAAATTCTCAATGCACCATTCTTTTTCATGGCTATAACTAAACTACTCACCCAGATAGAAGGTTTGTTCACCTTCCGTATGACTCCCATGTTTTCCATGAGTTGAAGCTCTTTCCTTAACGGTTCAACCAACGCGAAGGGTACCTTTCTAGGGGGATCAACGCACGGAATAGCATCCTTCTTTAGCACGATGCTGTGTTCGTATGGGAGGCAGCCTAGACCCTAAAACACATCATTATATCTGGTCACAATTTTGTCACAAGTTTTTTGAAACATATTTTCATTCTTTATGTAAAAGGTTTTTGTTATTAAATTTAGCTTTATACAAGTGGGTAAACCAATCACAGTTGGACAATTTCATTTTGTTACAGCAAAAGTAATGTTTTCCGGTTTTGTTTTGTTTTCAACTAAACAACAAATGTTTGACACTGAAATTATCGGAATTCTGTGCCCACTATAGGCGAAGATATTATATTTTTTACACATTCCTTTACTCTGTTTGTCAAATTTAAGATTCAATTGTTTAAAGACTTGATAAGACTTTACATTTATGTCTGCTCCAGTGGCAATTAGGGAATCTACATTTGTTGTTTATTTTAAGAGAATAATGCCAGGAATTGTCTGTGTTAATCAAATTTGTACTAGCATTTTGTGACTTTATGTTTTTAATGTTGAACAATGCCCCTATTGTAAATCTCTCAGCTTCAGCACTTTTGGGGCTTGATTCATCATCGAGATTTATGCTACCTACCCCAGAAACAATAGTCCTGACACTATTTTTCTTAAAACATAAATGAGTAAAATGTCCATATTTAAAACATGACCTGCATCTGTGTTTCCATGCTGGACAGTTGCGGCGACCATGTTATGTGTTGCACTTTACACACGACGTTGTTCTGGATCCAGGTGTAGCTGACCTTGGGTGACCTTGGCGTGATGGGGATCTTGAGTTTTTTCTCTTCTGGTATGGGGGGAAACTGGCCCGACGATTTTTGTGTAGCTTGTACACTGTGGCTTCTTCTTTTTCATCTGCTGCATTGATTGATTCTTCACTTTTCTGCGCCATTGGGAGCGTTCTACAGAGGAATTTGGCTCTTTCTAGGGATAGATCTTGCTCTTGTAGGAGTTTTTGACGAAACTGCGAGAAGTTTGTGGCCATATTAGCAATGAAAATGTCCTTTACAAGGGAATCGCGTAGCGAACCAAACTCACAGGCATGACTTGCGTTTTCTAATTCCATTAGAAAATTTTCCAAGGATTCGTTCACACGTTGTTTCAACGTAAAGAATTTGTGCCGCGCCACCGTCAAATTCTTTTTGGGTTCAAAATACTCGACGAATTTTGCCTTGACTTCTTGGAATGTAGCAGTGCTTAGGTCCAAATTGAATGAATTGTAGATATTTAGACCCTTTTCTCCCATGGAATGCAGCATTATTGCAATTTTTCTCTTGTCTTCCGATTTTTCCATCCCCGACGCCAGTAGGAATATCTCGAAAGACTGCGTCCATTTCTTGAAATTTTCAGCATTATTGTTGATAATTTCTGTAGAGATTTCAAGCTTCTGCACTCCGTTTTCTGCCATTGTTAAGTTCCCGCACTCAGATTGTCTCGAAGCTTCCTTTTGCGTTCATGATTTTCGTTTTCTTGACAACTTATTTTTTACTTCTTTTTCTGACACCATGTAGCGGGCTACGACCTCTTGCTTTATATGTCCTTTTTGTGCTTGAGTGGTGATGATAATAATACAGCAACAATTCTTATATTCTCCTGTATTGGTGCTTAACACAGATACGTATTACATATGACGTATGCCTAACACAATAATATACGTCTACACTATTTTTAGCCTTTTGGCCAACTAAAATAAACTCTCAATAGGCTTTACTTCATGACATCTGTCAATGTCAAAATGACATTGACACTTACTTTTGTCAATATGCAACAGTTATGTCGTCGATCGTCGCTTGGAATGGAAACTAATTGACGTAACATTGAAATATTTATTTCCCGAGTATTCTTTAGTTATTTAAACGGAAAATTAAACATAGTCAAAGTCAAGTGAAATTCAACCTCGATAAAAAATCGACCTCTACCGTCAAAATTTGTGGAAGTCTCATATAAACTTCTATTCCATAGTTTAAGGGGTTGGAAGATAAAAGTTTAAATGAAACTTCCATTTAATAATTAGAATTTACCTTTATGTTTAATTTTCCCTTGAAATTACTACAGAATACTCATGAAATAATTATTTCAATCAGATGTTATGTTACTTTTGTCAATATGCAACACTTTGCTCTAGAACACAATAATAAATCTCTCATCGATAAGGCAGTGTTTCTCAAACACGAGTTTCAGCCTATTTCTTAGGGTTACGTAATACATAAGGAACCCTTATATTTTCGCTGTGTCCGTTCGTCGTTCTGTAAGTCTGTCTATCCGCGCTTCTAGCTTCTGTAATCATGCATATAAATGTATGAAAATTGGTATATATAAACTGTGTATAGATCTCGGTTTTGGGATAAACTAATAACAATTTTATATTTTAGGGGTGGCTCCCCATACATGTGAAGTGGGGATAAAAAATATTTTTTCATTCTATCCCATCATGTGGGGCCGTTCAATAGGTATTTTAAAATAAAAGTTAGGTTTCTACCAATGTAAAGGTCATGTATAATGGTATAGTACTTCTATACAAGACTTTTTACAAATTCAACCATTTTCGAGTAATCGGCCTCCAAAGCGGTTTATAACTACAGGTGATACTCGTAGAAGCTTGTAAGTTCCCACACAGATATACGAACTTTACCTCTTTATAATATTAGTATAGTCCAGAATCCAGCTGTTAGCCACGACTTCGTACGTGAAAAATAAATCCCGAAGAACCGTCCTTTTTGCTGCGAATAAAAGTAGCCTGCGTGTGAATCCAGATACTTAACTACTACCATATCAAATTTCGTCAAAATCCGTTCAGTTGTTATTACGTGAAAGAGTAACGAACATGCATACTTCCATACATAAAACTTTCGCGTTTATATTATACTTTAAACGAGACGATCTTGTATACAGGATGACCTGAAATTCGATACATTCCTTTGAAAAACAGAAAGTAGACCTCATTTACAGTAATATTTTTCATGGCATCCCCTATCCGAAAGTTGATATTTACAAAGTTATTGAAATTTCAAAAATGTTTTCTTTATTTTCGACTTTTTGACTTTGACATGACGTATTTTTAAAAATGTTTATCTTTTTAGTGATTTTTGTATGTATTTTAACCGTCAATGAGTCAAATATTATTTTTAAGGAATAAATAGGGACAAACTAAGCGAGAATTTTTCATTATGAGACATGAAACAGAATTTTCTTTTAAGAAAAATGCACATTTTTCTTAAAAACAGGTGATGTTCTTAAAAAAATGTATGATACAATGCGTACAAATACCTTAAATAACTTTCTTACCTCATAAGCTTCCAAAAAAGGTACAAATATGTACAAAAAAATATGAACATGTAATAAACAAAGACAAAACAATCATCAGGTAACGTTATCTCAAGAATTACTCTACCTGAGGCGACCTTTTTTTTCAATTGTTTCCTTTGTTCAAACTTCGGGATGTTTCGGCTACTGTCGTCGCGGCCCTTTGTCAATGAGTTACCGACTGGCTTAGAGAGCAAATTTAGTAGCTAATATTAGTTTTAAGTCAACTATTGCCGTGTACGGACGTATTGTTGCTTTAAACTACACCCTTACTTCTACCTGTGATTTTTTTGTATCGCGATGGCTGCTTTTGAGTACGATGAATACGCTGACATCTTGTTTTGTTACGGACTTTGTAATGGTAATGCTGCTGCTGCACGAAGAACATACGTTGAACGTTTTCCGAATCGACGAGTGCCAAACGTTAGAGTGTTTTCAACAACATTTCGACGAATTCGGGAAAGCGGCCGTGTTGATAGAAGACGTGGCGATTCAGGCAGACCTCGTTTGTATGCTCCAGAAGAAGAAGAAGAAATTTTAACACTTTTTCAAAATGATCCTTCTATTTCTACAAGAGCGGCAGCTAGAAGACTTAGATTGAGTCAATGGAAGGTGTGGTTTACAGTACACATAGCGCGTCTACTTCCATTTCACTACACACCTGGGTTCACTACACCCCGGTTAGAAGAATGGAATTCTGCCGTTTTATGATAAATGCAGACATGGAGGATCGCAATTTCTTATCAAGAATATTGTGGATATTCTTGATAAGAAATATATACACCAAAGCCTTCATATGACCCCAAAGATAAAAATCACACGGGGTCAAATCGGGACACCGTGCTGGCCAAGGCATTGGCCCGCCTCGACCTATCCAGCGATGTGGGTAAGTTTGGTCTAGCCACTGGCGTACGCCGAGGCGGAAGTGGGCCGGGCAACCATCATGCTGGAAAATCATATTACGACGAGTTGCTATTGGCACATCTTCCATTAAACCAGTAATCTCCTCTCTTAGGAAATGTTCGTACATTTCACCATTTAAATTTTGAGGCAAAATATGAGGTCCAACTAAATTATTATTAATTATACCCATCCAGACATTTAGACTGAATCTGGTTTGATGGGCTCTTTCTTTTTTCATCCTGGGGTTTTCTCCTTTTGGTGCCCAGTAATGTGTGTTGTGGAAATTGTTTATCCCGTCACGGTCAAATTTCGATTCATCCGTCCACAATATTCTTGAGAAGAAATGGCCATCCTCCATGTCTGCATTTATCACAAAACGGCAGAATTCCATTCTTCTAACCGGGTCTCCCTCTTCCAACGCTTGGACAGGTGTGTAGTGAAATGGATGTAGACGCGCTGTGTGTATTGTAAACCACACCTTCTATTGACTCAATCCAAGTCTTCTAGCTGCCGCTCTTGTAGAAGTAGAAGAAGAAATTTTAACACTTTTTCAAAATGATCAATTTTGAAAAAGTTTTAAAATTTCTTCTTCTTCTTCTGGAGCATACAAACGAGGTCTGCCTGAATCGCCACGTCTTCTATCAACACGGCCGCTTTCCCGAATTCGTCGAAATGTTGTTGAAAACACTCTAACGTTTGGCACTCGTCGATTCGGAAAACGTTCAACGTATGTTCTTCGTGCAGCAGCAGCATTACCATTACAAAGTCCGTGACAAAACAAGATGTCAGCGTATTCATCGTACTCAAAAGCAGCCATCGCGATACAAAAAAATCACAAGTAGAAGTAAGGGTGTAGTTTAAAGCAACAATACGTCCGTACATGGCAATAGTTGACTTAAAACTAATATTAGCTACTAAATTTTCTCTCTAAGCCAGTCGGTAACTCATTGACAAAGGGCCGCGACGACAGTAGCCGAAACATCCCGAAGTTTGAACAAAGGAAACAATTGAAAAAAAAGGTCGCCTCAGGTAGAGTAATTCTTGAGATAACGTTACCTGATGATTGTTTTGTCTTTGTTTATTACATGTTCATATTTTTATGCACATATTTGTACCTCTTGTGGAAGCTTATGAGGTAAAGAAGTTATTTAAGGTATTTGTACGCATTGTCTCATACAACTTTTTAAAGAAAATCACCTGTTTTTAAGTGGTAAAAATTGTAAATAAAAGGCACTGTGATACTAGGGGCTCGGTTGAATGTTGTACCGTTGTTTTAAATTGATTATTTTATTGAAATTGCCGCTCTTGTAGAAGTAGAAGAAGAAATTTTAACACTTTTTCAAAATGATCAATTTTGAAAAAGTTTTAAAATTTCTTCTTCTTCTTCTGGAGCATACAAACGAGGTCTGCCTGAATCGCCACGTCTTCTATCAACACGGCCGCTTTCCCGAATTCGTCGAAATGTTGTTGAAAACACTCTAACGTTTGGCACTCGTCGATTCGGAAAACGTTCAACGTATGTTCTTCGTGCAGCAGCAGCATTACCATTACAAAGTCCGTGACAAAACAAGATGTCAGCGTATTCATCGTACTCAAAAGCAGCCATCGCGATACAAAAAAATCACAAGTAGAAGTAAGGGTGTAGTTTAAAGCAACAATACGTCCGTACATGGCAATAGTTGACTTAAAACTAATATTAGCTACTAAATTTTCTCTCTAAGCCAGTCGGTAACTCATTGACAAAGGGCCGCGACGACAGTAGCCGAAACATCCCGAAGTTTGAACAAAGGAAACAATTGAAAAAAAAGGTCGCCTCAGGTAGAGTAATTCTTGAGATAACGTTACCTGATGATTGTTTTGTCTTTGTTTATTACATGTTCATATTTTTATGCACATATTTGTACCTCTTGTGGAAGCTTATGAGGTAAAGAAGTTATTTAAGGTATTTGTACGCATTGTCTCATACAACTTTTTAAAGAAAATCACCTGTTTTTAAGAAAAATGTGCATTTTTCTTAAAAGAAAATTCTGTTTCATGTCTCATAATGAAAAATTCTCGCCTAGTTTGTCCCTATTTATTCCTTAAAAATAATATTTGACTCATTGACGGTTAAAATACATAAAAAAAATTACTAAAAAGACAAACATTTTTAAAAATACGTCATGTCAAAGTCAAAATGTCGAAAATAAAGAAAAAATTTTTGAAATTTCAATAACTTTGTAAATATCAACTTTCGGATAGAGCATGCCATGAAAAATATTACTGTAAATGAGGTCTACTTTCTATCTTTCAAAGGAATGTATCGAATTTCAGGTCACCCTGTATATGCATATAATCGGTATCTCGTCCACGGCTTCAAGTATTACCATGAAATTTAGTATGCAGGGAGTTTTGGGGAAGAAAAATCAATCTAGCTAGGTATTATCCCTTAGAAACTGCGTATTTGTAAGCAATATATGTTTTTTTATTTCGGCGTGCAACAATATATCAATAATTTCGACTTTCTTACCTTAGTCTGATTGGCAGCTTGGTATGCGGACCTACGTATAATTTTTGCATTGTTTGGAAATTCGGGATGTGGTGGGTTCGAATCCCGGTAGCATAAATATTATTGTGATTCTTATTATTTCTTATTTTTACAAATTTTTATTATTTAATTGTTCTACTAAAACACCTCTCGTCTTCCTCTTCTCCCAGGTACTAATATTTTAAGGAAGGATATCTTCGTCGTCGTGTTTTAATGATTTCTAAAATATTTTGAATGTCATTAACATTAGTAGGTATTAGGTATTTAGATTTTGACCTTAAAAATATTTGGAATTGTGGTCACCCTAGTTGGATCCGCGACCGGCGTTGCTAAACATGAGTTAGCGTTACGACCACAATAGAACTTCTCACTTACTCCTCCTGGTATTAATATACATTAATGATTAGGTAATACCTACGTAAAGTTTCGGCCAGTTCAAGTGATCACTTATTCTATAGGATTTGATATGTTATATTCTTTAGACTAACATAACTTTAATATCTATGAACCGATTGAAATGAAACAAACATTACATTTTGAGTGGAGCAAACAAAAACGGTGAGAACCTGCCTTCCATCCTGGGAGGAGACCGGTATTCCTCTCGTATTATAAAGAAGTGGTAAAAATTGTAAATAAAAGGCACTGTGATACTAGGGGCTCGGTTGAATGTTGTACCGTTGTTTTAAATTGATTATTTTATTGAAATTGTATTTTATTTTAAATTGACATTTTATATTATAATTTTAAAGTAATTTTAATCCCGTATTTTAATTGTCATATTTATTGTAATTTTATGTTGTATTTTAATTCCGAAACTTCTTTCCGAAAATTCCGAAAAATCTTTCTACGATATGATATGTATAGAGTTTCTCCAAATGCCTTCCAGTGTTACGGATGAAATTAAAAAAAAAAGAGAAGTATCTGTGACAATATATATTAAAAAAAGGTAAGGATCGTAGGCAGAAGGCCGAGCGATCTGGTTTAGCTTCTTTGGTGTCTTTGGGTATCGAAGGGGCTTTAAACCACTTAGCTGAGTCCAGGAGGGTAACACGTGGTGAGGGCGAACTGGGGCTGCAACTTCTGGTAGCGTCTCCCTGTCACCGCTACGTCCGATCGTCGTCGAAAGATCGTCCAAGGGGGCGGTGCAGCCTGATTCCAAGTCCAGTTGTCCAGTTCGGAATATCTAGCGGCCTCAGAAATCCGGTATGGGGAAAATAGCCAATCGTCCTTGATAAGCCTTTATCCGGTATATAGATAACGGTGCTTGTGCCCGAAACGAAGCTCCCTGAAAAATTCACGATGAACGTCTACACGTTCATGGAGGTAGGTAGGTAGGAGTCCCGTCACACAGCGTGATATTAACCCCAAACGAATCAAAATCACGGGCTGTGTGGCCATAACAAAATAAAAAGATGATATTCAAGAAAAGAATAATTAAAACATGGATACAAATAACCTAATAATCAAACAATGCAAAATCGGAAAAAATGAAACTATAATTTGAGCACGTGGCCAATAAAAATTTTCTTTTAACAACTAATTTTACCAAGGTGATATCTTACACGAAAGATAATGTGTTTTAATTACAAGCGTGATTTACCAAATATTCACAACAAAGATATACTAAATTACTCACCGTGAACACGGGGTTAAAATATAATTATTATAACGACTACATCTTGAGTCTATAGAAAATTTTATTGAAAAAAGGAAACGTCATTCGAAGAAGTGCCATATATACCCTTCCTCCGTCCTCTTTTTTAAACTTTTGACAACTATGAAACTAAGGCGTAAAGAGAAAAAATCCAGAAACCAAAATAAAGTATATTATATTAATAATCAAAATATTATGTAACATAATGATGCAATTATATTGTATTTTCATTATTAATCAAAATTAACTAATTATTGTTTAAGATTTAAGACGGATGTAAAATCGATCTATGAATCAAATATTAAAGCAAGGCTAACGCCATTTTAGTAAGGACGTGCGCCGATAGATGGCGCTTTAACCTCTAAATGACAAATAATTAAGCAAACAAATCATAGATGACGGTGATTTTACAGAAAGGAAATGTAACTACGTTACACCAGTTTGTAGTCGCAGACCGTAGATGTGCGCATGGCGCAGTGATCTCGCAAACTAACTAACAGAAGTTTTTAAAAACTTAAATCAGAGCGAAATAACCGTGAAATCGACAAGTTTATCTTAGGGTCAGCTCACACCGCGACGATATGCGACCTTACGCGGCGCGGCATTTTTAAGATAGCTATTCAAAATTTAACTTTATTGACTACACAAAAGCTACACGATATGTCAATGATACAATATGTCATATGACACCAGCCATACACTGCACATGCGCTGTGCTGCGTGATGCCACTGACATTCGAACATGCAACGTGTATAATGTTTAATGTGCTATGAATAAAGTTCAACTTTGAACAGCTATCTTATAAATTGCAGCGCCATGTGCGTATAGTTTCGTTTCGGTGTGAATTGTCCCTAACTTGTATTTTAGCTTCCTTCAGTTACTTAGTTACTGAAGCCTCATATTCCAGCAAGAAAAAATACGTTAATTATTTAGCAGCAGCATGTCGCGCGCATTAAACAAAGTTCTCGCTACATCAGAGATCCCACACTCTACGCCCAGGTATTGTTCTCACCCGGCTCGCCCGGGGCACACCCGGCGCCCGGCTCTCCCGGTAACCGGATAACCGGATTACGTCGGAGCCGCCTGCTAACGAGCGCTGTAACTAGATTGCACGTGTCCTCCTTACAACACGTGACACACGACCCCATGCGACGTGTCGGTCTCACTGTACATAAGACCCGCGATTTGTCGCGTGTTGCGGGCACATTCCCGTTACAACACGCGACACACGACTCCATGTGACGTGTCGGTCTCACTGTACATAAGACCCGCGTGTTGTCGTGTTGTCGCGTGTTGCGGGCACATTCTCGTTACAACACGCGACGTGTCTTACGACACCGTACTGCGAGTTACGATTTCAAAGCACACGGATGGCCGAATACTGAGACGTTAGGTAAAGTAACGCTCGAGCCACTTGTAATTTCCGCCAGCAGAGAGCGACATCGACAGTACGTCACATGTGAATAGTACGGCCCTTAATTTTGATTGGCGTTTCGCAAAATCCCTAAACATACCATTCCCTCCTTCAATCTCAGGAATCCAAAGTCCCAGGATCTCTTCCAATAGATCCAAATCTATTAAAAATATTTTTTGAAACAGTATTTATTGCAATAATCGGTACTGATAAAGTAATCGATACTATTACGGACGTGAAAGCCAAGCTATGATATTATGATATCTATATGATTATGATATCATATGATACTATGATATTATGATATGATAAAATAGACTGTATGCATCTCCCCCCGACGATCCCCATGAGATCTTTTAGGAAACAAGTGCCCCTTTTTCGACCTAATTACCATAGAACTAACCTGGGTGAAAATAGCCCCATAACTAGACTTACATGTAAATACAATGACCTATCATCGAGGATAACGGATCTTGACGTAAATCATGATCGTTTTCGCAATTTCAAAACAAAGATCCTCAAGTACTATGAATCCACTGATGATACTTAATTGTATCACAATTCTGTAATAATTTTTATTTTATTTATTCAAATATTTTATTATTAATCTTGGCATCATTAATTATGTTATTATCATTGTTAACATTAATTTATCGCACCTTTGACATTTATTTGATCTGACATATTTTATTTGATCTAATTTTAATCTGTTTAAATTTTATGACTAAATTAAACCTATATTTTTCTGTTCAAAGCGTTTTTTCTCTACTTAAATTTTTGTGATTAATTAATTAGTTATTATTATTATTATTGTAAATTTAGTACTTATTATTATTTTGTATTTTGTAAACTTATTTTAGTAATTTTCATTTTCATTTTCTCTTTGTTTATGGTTTTAATTTGCATGATGAAATAACCTATAATTTAAAGTAAGTAAGCTGTTATAAATAGAAAATAAATACCGTGTTGAGAGAGGCGCCTTGTATGTGGAGTCAAAAACAAAAGAATATGAGGAAGGAAAAATAATAAATTACAAGGAAATGGAAAAGATCCAGCGGAAGTGAGTGTAATTAGGGCGTGACGACGCTTCAAGTGGCGTGTTGTGTGTGTGCCGTGGTGTTGTGATTCGGAGATTCAGTTTTATAGATGATACATAACAAAATGATACTATACTCGACCTTCTTGTTTCCATATCCTATTACTATTATAAATGTGAAAGTTTGTGAGGATGGATGGATGGATGTTTGTAAATCTTTAACGCCAAAGCTACTTAATGGAGTTCGATGATATTCGGTTTGGTAGTAGTTTAGGCTTTGGATGAACACATAGGCTACCTTTTATCCCGAAAAAGTACTCTGTATTTACGCCGGCAAATCCGCGGGCAAAACCTTGCAGGTTAAAAATAACACTGCACATATTATCGTCTGCGCTGAAAACATCCGCGTTAGTGGACACTTAATGATTCGTGTGGTTGATCTCGGTTTGGATTCATATCAAATCTTTGCTTTAAAACCAACTATGAATACACCAACCGGGACTCACAAAAGTACGAGGAAAACGTGTTTGTTGAGATCAAACAGCATCGTGGACATGACAGCAACTCCTGGGTCAATATTTGACCCGGGTTTGAATAGGCGCTGCGGCCGGGCGCTGCGGCCGGGCGGGGACTGCTACGCGCGTCGCAGTCGGTCACGTATGAATCGCCATTGTTTAGAAGGTTACATTATGACAATAGGATTATACGATTTTCCTCGTGTACTATGTTTTGGGGTTAAATATTTGTCGTAGATTTTTTTTTTTAAATTAAGTACCGGAAGGAATACTAATTTTACTAAGCACCGGAAGGAAATTAGTTCCTCAAGCGAGCACCGTGACGTCACATCTCGTTTTGGCGGCACGTGGACAGAGTCGGAGTGGGAGTGGTTGAAGTGTTTCTTTTTCTGGCAGAATTATTCGGGCCGTGGAGAAGTGAACACTACTCTACTCCGAAACTATCGGTTCGCATAATTTAACTTTATTCTGATTAATTTTGTATGCCAAATTAAATCAGTGTTAAATCAAGTGTTGAGGAATATTATTTTTCACTATGAATCCTGATTTACCCACCAATGGTGACAGCGGTAATACCAATCAGCCATCCTTGGCTCCGTCATATTTAACCTTCTATTAAAAAGGTTTGTCAGGGAACGTGAACAAAACATCTATTTTATGTAGGTACTCTGCTCAGATTTAATCCCAACCTTAACAAAAAGATAAACGTCGACCAAAATAATGTGTCATTGTATTTCTTTATTGCATCGTTAAGTAGGTTACATTTAAATTGGTAGTATATTACCCATAGACGTTCATATTATAGACGAGGCTTGTTGAGGCAAAAACTGTCCCCACCCTAATGGCCCCACTTTTGGAGTTTTTGGGGCCATTTTGACATTAGAGGTATGGAGAAATCAAGATGGCTGATATTTGAAGTATGGTGAAAACCAAGATGTCGTAACTTTTTCTTGTATGAAAATTTGTTCTGTCAAATGTATCATAACTCATAGCCCATCACTCCCACTCCTTAGTTTGAAATCTTTGATATTATTATCTATATTGGGTTCTATGTTTAGATTAAACTGGATCTGAAGAGAGTTTGACATCTAATAACGGGTTATATCTTATACCTTAAACGAGCTAATCTTGTATATTGTAACTTAGTTACATTTCCTTTCTGTAAAATCACCGTCATCTATGATTTGTTTGCTTAATTATTTGTCATTTAGAGGTTAAAGCGCCATCTATCGGCGCACGTCCTTACTAAAATGGCGTTAGCCTTGCTTTAATATTTGATTCATAGATCGATTTTTCCGTCTTAAATCTTAAAAAAAATACTAATTTAATTTTGAATAATAATGAAAATACAGTAGAATTGCATCATTATGTTACATAATATTTTGATTATTAATATAATATACTTTATTTTGGTTTCTGGATTTTTTCTCTTTACGCCTTAGTTTCATAGTTGTCAAAAGTTTAAAAAAGAGGACGGAGGAAGGGTATATATGGCACTTCTTCGAATGACGTTTCCTTTTTTCAATAAAATTTTCTATAGACTCAAGATGTAGTCGTTATAATGATTATATTTTAACCCCGTGTTCACGGTGAGTAATTTAGTATATCTGTACAACACAGATATACTAAATTACTCACCGTGAACAATATTTCCGAGTCAATATTTGCTAAATCACGCTTGTAATTAAAAACACATTATCATTCATGTAAAATATCACCTTGGTAAAATTAGTTGTTAAAAGAAAAATTTGATTGGCCACGTGCTCAATTTATAGTTTCAATTTTTCCGATTTTGCATTGTTTGATTAGTAGGTTATTTGTATCCATGTTTTAATTATTCTTTTCTTGAATATCATCTTTTTATTTTGTGATGGACACACAGCCCGTGATTTTGATTCCTTTGGGGTTCAGATCACGCTGTGTGACGGGACTCCTACCTACACGTTCATCGTGAATTTTCAGGGAGCTTCGTTTCAGGCACAAGCACCGCTATCTATATACCGGATAAAGGCTTATCAAGGACGATTGGCTATTTTCCTACTACCGAATTTCTGAGGCCGCTAGATATTCGGGACTGGACAACTGAATTGGGAATCAGGCTGCACCCTTGGACGATCTATCGAAGACGATCGGACGTAGCGGTGACTGATAGACGCTACCAGAGGTTGCAGTCCCAGTTCGCCACGTGCTCCTGGACTCAGCTAAGTTCCCACGTGGTTTTAAGCCCCTTGGATACCCAAAGACACCAAAGAAGCTAAACCAGATCGCTCGGCCTTCTGCCCACGCCCTTATAATTCTTTTAATATATATTGTCACGGGAAAAACCTCTTTTATTTTAATTTCACCCGTAACAATATAATATATAATCGTAATCTCGGAAATGGCTGCAAGTATTTCCATGAAATTTAGTGTGCATGGAGTATTGGGAGAGAAAAATGGGTCCAGCTTGGTCTTATCCCTGGGAAACTGCGAATTTTAATATATGTTTTTTCTTCGAATTCTTCAAAGAAACGACTTCGGCTCTATTATGTCAGTCCGATTGGCAGCTTGGTATGCGTATGTATAAGTTGTGCTTTGTTCGAAAATTCGGAATATGGTGGGTTCGAATCACGGTCAGATTTGTGATTTTATTTTTTAAAATTTATGAACACTTCAGATTACCCAGGTACTTGTATTAAAACGAATAAAATTCCACTCGTGCCGCGAAGAGTAATTACATATTGTTAATCGAGTTATTTTGTTTGATACAGGCTCGAGTTATAATTAATACACGAGACACATACCTACAACAAACGTCACTTACTATACGTGGCTTTATTTCGTAGCTGGATGTTGCCCGCGACTTCGTACGCGTTAAAAGATATCCCGTAGGAACCCTACATTTTGCTGCGATAAAAACTAGCATATGTGATAATCCAGAGTCTAAACTACTTCTATACCAATGTTCATCAAAATCCGTTCAGTAGTTATTGTGTGAAAGAGTAACAAACATCTATACACCATGGGTGTAATGGGTGTATATTGGATACATTTAACATACAAACTTTAGTATTAGGAAAGATTACAGTGTCGTATCAGCGATGGCTTTGATATAAGGTTTCACACGAGCTAGAAGTGAAACCTTCGAAAATTACCTTATGTCTCATTCTCTCGCTGCCCGCAGGTCGTATACATTATATCCTTAAGATGGCGCCTTGTTTCCTGTCGCTTTCCGTTTCATCGATTCTCGAATCACAACTGAGCAGATCACAATTTTCACTGGAACCTAACACGTATGTTCTTCGGCTATAACTTAAAGATCGACCTTAATGTTACTTACAGACGTACCGATTTGATCTGGAGCGGACCATTAAGACAGTACGACACTAGTGTGTTTGATTGTTTGATTTTTAGCTCTAATTGTATTAGAACAGAGCACTATTATCTACATATTATCTCACTTTCATTATTTTCACTCGTTTTACGCTATAATATAGCCTCTGTGGTCTCTGAGCTATGCTCAGTATGTATTTATTATCTGTATAATCTATGCTCTGCTCTGCGCGAGGCCCGCGCGCGATGTGCGACGCGTGCGCCTATCGCGACGCGGCGAGCGCCTGCCGCCTGCCGCCTGCCTCCTCATCTCGACAGCTCGCCGCTGTTGCTATGGGCGGCGCGGCACGGTGACGTCACGGTCTTTGCGGGGGGATGTGTCTCGGAAACGGGAAATCCAGGCTCCTTATTACTTATTGTATGTATAATCCATAGGTATATTACTATTTAATATTTA
The DNA here is from genome assembly GCA_037179445.1 of Phengaris alcon alcon. Classification (NCBI taxonomy): domain Eukaryota; kingdom Metazoa; phylum Arthropoda; class Insecta; order Lepidoptera; family Lycaenidae; genus Phengaris; species Phengaris alcon. The sequence goes on from JAYRCH010000308.1 coordinate 2,081,765, forward strand.
TTATCCTTATCAACTAATTATATGTATTATGTATATTGTGTATACGCTGTGTCTCTGTCGTTCGCCTGACGCTCATGGGGATCCACAGAATACCAGGGATGTATAAATGATGTCGCGATTGTGTAGCTGAGTGGAGTCCTACTTCAAGTGTTAGCATTGCACTTTTTTTGCCCACCTAAGTACCTAACTAATTTCTTATTATTTTGCCATATTTGTTTTGTTTGGTTAGGTAAATATCGGCTTTTTAATTTTTTTTTAATCTGTTTCTTTGCCTGTGTAGATACGTACCTTGGTATATTGTCTTGTCCTGTTATCTCGCTAGTTGGCATTTTGTTCTAACGTGTGTAATATCTTGAAGTGTAATGTGAGCGTTGAATAAATGTTGTATTTTTATTATTATTCCCAAATTTTAGGGAGAAATTCCTAAGTTGGCTACGAAATCCGTGGTTTGCTCCGGACCAAATCTGTACGTGTGTATAATACTATTATAGTCGTGTCGGGGCTGATGATGATGATATTCATTACTTAATGCACTATGATAGAGTTGGCTGCGGGATATTTTGTATGAAAATCAATAACGACCGCTGAAGCTGGGCCAAATCTGATAAAACACGGCTCGTGCACTGGCAGGCCTTGCGTTACTCAGCTCGGGCTGCAGCAGGCCACAATACAATACAATATATATTGTAATAATAATTATGCCTGCTCTTCGTAATATGTTATATGCTATGTAATTTGAAATGGTTATTTGCGCTCTATGGGGTCTCTGTAAATGCATATTGTAGGCATTAAATATGCGTCTAAAGTGACGGTGAAAGAGAAATACCTAATTATTATAGACGACTAGCTGTCCCACTCTCACTTCGTTGCTGTTAAGTATATATGGATATGAATTTACATATATCTAACAGATGCGATGAAATTATTTGTGTGGTTCTGATAGAACCACAGTCTACGCCTATGAGTCATACGATTTACGATTCCTGACTGCTAAAAGGAGTGTTATATTGTTATGTATATGTTTGTAGGTATGTATTTGTATGCCAATTTGTTTATGTTATAAACAAAAGTGGAAAGTGTGCACTGTGCGTATTACGTTTCGCTAATATCAATTTCGTCAATTGTTCAAAAAGTTAAAATTTTAGCCGAATTAAAAAGGGGAAATATTTAGAAAATAAGTTTTATTTCATACTTTTTTGTGCATTTTTAATTTGGAAGTCGATTTTCATTTTTTATTTAAAAATAATTTTATCATAAAGTGGTAAGTTTGTTTCTTTTATCTGAAGCTTCAGACACCTGATAGTCAATTGTGAGTCTCTAGTACCCAACAATTTAATTACTCTTTCGTGTGAGTCGGGTTTGTAAAATAAGTTGGAGAAGAATAAACGTTTCTCACGAACGCTGCCTTAACTAAACACCGGCATATTTAGCGGAACACAAAAATAAGGTCCATAATTAAAAAAATATGGTTTTATTTTAAAATCTACTTACTACACTTCTTTTGTTATTTAAAGTTTCATTTGTTTTACTTAAAATGAGATCACATTAAGAACAGATTTTGCGAGTAAAGGCTATTTGTGAAAAATGGTACATTTTTGAACTTTTCATGTAACCGGGAAAAGTGAAAATTAATATTAAAATAACAATTAATTAAATTAGAAAAATGATGATTAATATCGCGTATTTCCTCCACGTGCTCTTATTAAAGTTTCTACCCGTCTAGGCAAACTGAGAATGATGTTATCGATGGTCTCCTGGGATAGTCTCCGCCATTCCTCAACTACAGCGATTCGCAGTTCACCCTCGTTGGCAGGAGCTGGAATTCCGGACTTAACTTTTCTTTTCAGCAAGTCCCAAAACGTGCTCTATTGGGTTCATATCCGGTGATCTCACCGGCCACTCCATAACAGTGATATTCATATCATTAAGATAAGCTTGAGTTACCGCTTGAGCGGTATACGACCGAGCATTATCCTGCATAAAAACAAAATCGTCACCGATATATGGGGCAAACGGTACGACATTTTCTTCTAAAACTTCTCTGATATAGCGGTCTGCAGTAGTGATTGACAGAGGGAGTCTGAGACTCCCTCTGTCAATCACTACCAAGTCTGTGCGAGCTCCCAAACAAATGCCCGCCCAAACCATTATTGATCCACCACCGTATGCAACTGTAGTTTCAAAATTTGTCTGAATGTATCGTTCCTTTGCGTCTGTATATTCTTTGCCTGCCCTAATTTGATTTAAGAGAATTCTGCACTCATCACTAAACAATACCTTACTCCATTGGTCCGCGTTCCAAAGTCGATGTTCCTGAGCAAAAGTTAACCTGTTTCTACAATGATTTACCTCGAGCCTTGGAGCCTTGACGGGCACAAATGAACCCAAACCAGCTTCTTCGAACCTTCTTCGTACCGTACGCTCACTTACGGTTACACCCCGCACTGCTTCTAATTCATGTCGGGCTTGGACGGCCGTCAAACGGGGGTTCCTACGTACACGAAGCCGAATGAGACGATCATCCCTACTCGAAGTGTGTCTTTTTCTGCCTTGTCCTGCTCTTCTCACATAAGTACCGGTCTCCCTGAACCGTTGGATACTGCGATGGATCGTTGAAACTGGTCGACGAAGATCTCTCGATATCACTCTGTAGGTTTGACAATTTCTTCGCATTTCGAGTGCCCTGGCAATCTCCGTTGGGGCTAAGTCAGGCATAATTCAGTCCTCAACTCCAAAAAGATACGCAATTAAAAAAAAACTAACAAAAAACAGTATTTCAATGAAATTTTAAATCAAACTCAGAAGGAAGAAATACTCGAAGTTCGCTCCAGATAAGGTGTATTTGAATAAAATTAAAACAATTGCATAAAATGTGATGTTCAGTTGTTCTTAATTTGAAAGTCTTTCTTTTTAAATTAAATGACGTATAAACCAGCCAGCAACCTTATATGATACTGATATCAAACCTTTATTTTATGTTCCGCTAAATATGCCGGTGTGTGTATTAGATATTATATAAGGTTTGGTAAAATCAACTATGGATATTTTAGGCGTATGATCTACTGCTCATATAGTCACGCTTAAGCAAAAAAATTATTGTCATACTCAAAGTTAAAAAATCATCTCATAATGGGTGAATCGCCGCTCAACGCAAACTCGCCCATATTTTAATAAAAAATTCAGACATATGGTTTTCTCATGGATGCACACATGAAATGGGACCACACAGGAAGCACCGTTTCCACATTACATTTACTTTAATTATTGGATTTGGTGGCACATAGCTGAGTGTGTAACCTAGCAATAGTTTAACGTCGGTCAGTTATTTGAACCTATACAGGTTCACACGTGCTATTCACCAAGTCCTACAGTTATAATAACTGCTCCTATTCAGGTAAATGCTTTATAAAATGTTTCTAATATTTTGTCAATGTTTTCTTTGCAATTTCCAGAAAATCATGATCGAAGCGTTTGAGCCATTCATATTTATTACACAACTGTTTGTGTGTTTGTGTACGAGTTGTTGACAACCGCTGTTCTGTTCCCCTCACTTACCCCCACCGTGGGTAAATATTTGGCGAAACGTTGCGAGCGCGGGAAGTTTGCGTTACATATTTCAATGTTTTAGCTTCCTCTGTCTTGTGTTTTTCTTCCTGATATCATAAAAGCTTTTCATAAGCGTCCGTTCACACCGAGACGCGATGCGCGACGCGTTTTTTTGTTTAAATTTAGATGCAATAGATCGGACTACAGTTGTCACACAGGAGTACGGCACGCCCGCCGCCTTCGGCGAGCACAGTTAGATGGGGCCAAGGTCGCGGTCTGCGCTTCTTTGTTCTATATAAGGTTATTCAAAATCAATGACGGATATTTTGGCCATATCTCATATGATCTTACTGATTTAAGGCTGAAAAATAATAATTAAAAATTTGGAAATAAAAACTATTATACTAAATAAAATTACATTCCGCTCTCTAAGGCGCTGATGTCATTAACCTCACAGAAACAGGTGATTTAAAGTGGAAGCCAAGACATTGCCTTAAAACATAAATAGAATCAGCTGTGTGAGGTCAATGACCTTAACAGCGCCGCAAAGAGCGTAATGTAATTTTATTTATTATAATTATTTTTTTCCAGATTAAACATGTTGAAATAAGCAGTAGAATTCAGTATTTCCCAAATATCGTTCCACCATAGCCCGGTAATCTTCATACTGTCCCTTCGGGGCCCACTTAATACTTTTAAACATTACAAATACATTAATAGTAAAAATGTTTTATTAATACTACTTATGTTGGTATTGCCTTACCGCTTACGTATATTTAAGAAGCGTCGATTGATAGTAGGTATTGTTTTCAAAACACATATTTTATTTTGATGGCCCGGTACCGGGTCGCCCGGGTCGCGACCCGGCAGTTGGGAAACACTGCAGTAGATCATATGGTCAAAATATCCATGATTGATTTTTAATAACCTTATATATCTCTAAAAGCTGCTGGTTTAGGAGATGTTTACAATGCACACCTACATGCTGCACTACCACAGTGTAAATAACATTGTCAGGTAGATCAACATTTTGCTGTACGCTAGTGAGGGTGAGAGTGACTTTCCCTGAGGGAAAACTTGTTAGCTTTTGTATAGAAAACGCTAGATTTACCGCGGTGTTTTCCCGCTACGGGAAAATATATATTTTAAATGGAAAAAGTGCTAAAGTACTATTTCCTAGATTTGCTACGTGGTAATCCCATCACGTGCGTCTGAATTGTGAAGTAGCTCGGCTCTGTTGCACTTTTCGTTCAGTTCCAAACTTCACCTACTCCAAACTCCGAACTCCAAACTCGAACGGAGACTTCTCAAACTCGGAGGAGATAAACAAAAGTCCTACTACTGCTGTTATAAAATATGTGAAAGGTTGTGAGAAGGTTAGTTTCACGCAAAAACTACTGAACGGATTTACCTGTAACTTTAGAAAGAGAATAACGAATAGGAAAAAGATATCGTGTAAGACTTAATTCTATGCGAGCGAAGCTGGAAACAAACGCTAGTCCTATTATAAACGTGAAATTTTGTGAGGATGGCTGGATGGATGGATGGATGGTTTGTTACTCTTTCACTCAAAAACTACTGAACGGAGTTTGATTAAATTTGGTATGGTAGTAGTTTAGGCTCTGGATTAAATCATAGGCTACTTTTTATCCCCAAAACCAGTATTCCCGCGGGATACCCGATACTATATTTACGGAGCTGCCGTAAAGAGCTAGTGTAAAATACTCCGGAGTAGTGAGGGGCGAGGGGCGAGGGGCAGGCGGGCAGGCGGGCAGTAAACGGTTTACGGACACTTCGCTCTCGATGAAGGCTGTCGCCGAATGTCGAATAATAATAATATCTCACCAATGTCAAAATATTGCCAAGACTCGCACTGTCACAAAGTTATCAGATCTCATGTAAAGCCAAGCTTCTGACTCTACACGCCCTAACTCTACAAGGCTAACTACACAAACTCTACACCTCAGTCAAGATATGTGGCTTGGCCATTTCGCTACATTTGGGTACTTGGGCGTGATGTGAAAAATTCACTGACTGTTTTTCTGTTGTACTACTCTTGTAGGAACGAAACAACGAAACGGGAGCTTGGTTTTACATGATATCTGATAACTTTTTGCGAGTCTTGGCAATATTTTGACATGAATATGTTTTTCGTGGGATTTCATTTCTTCTTGTAAGTTGTTACGACAGTATTTTTCGTAAGTCGCCAGTCAATGTCACATACTTACGTGTGGCTCAGCTACTCGTACTAAGCGTCAGACGTCAGAGTTTGCGTTGTACGAAAATAATTGGTCGCGGGTTCGAATCCCGGGGGGATGTCATTATTTTTAATATTATATTAATATATATGTATATATGTATTTTGAAGTTTTTTTTTCGTACCATCACTATGGTATACGGGACTCTATTTAGGTCCCAGTGGACCTTTTACTATTTATCTCTACCCTTTGAGTTCTATTTTTTTTCTATTTTTGAGGTAAGAACTCAAAAGGTCGCGTGAAGAGTTCCGTATACCATAATAGTGCAATTTCATAGTAATGCAAAGTAATGCAATCAAATGCCTTGAAACGGTCGCAAAATACACCAATGCATACTGCGTCCCCTCCGAATCTTCAAAGATTCTACAAAGAAGACCTATACAAGCATCCGTTGTGGATAGACCTTTAGTAAAACCGTATTGATTATTGTGTAATCAATCGTTAAATCAATCAATTATTTGAATTAAAATGTACTTAAAATCTTAAAATCATTCTTTCAAAAATGTTACTAAAAGTCGGTAGAATCGATATAGGCCAATAAGGGATAACCTTGCTATGCTTCATTAAAACAGGGAAATCACCATTTTTACACAATCATTGAAAATCATCGCTCATATATAACTAACTCCTCATCATAGATAAGGAACTACGATGTCAATTATTGATTTAATAATTTTTGTAGACATGCCAGATCAGAAGATTTTTAATATTGAACCACTTTAATAATGTTCAGAGACATTCAATCAATTTCTTTAAACTTAAAATTGACATCCTTCCTTTACATTGTCTCCGAGTAGTTTATCAGCAGCTGCAGCAGCTGCTTTTTTTGTAGTTGAGACCGTAATGTCAGCAAAAAATTTCAATAGTCAGAGACGAAATCAGGGGTTTTTGGATATCACAAAAAAAAACACTTATTTTGAATTTTCAAAATGGCGGATATCTTTAAATTTCTGTAAAATTCTTCTATCTCAAAAATGATGCGACCTACTGAAAAAATAATGAAATTTCCCACCCCCTTAGTAACCTCGCAACCATATATTTTCTTCATGATGGGAGAATAAGAAATTTTAAAATCCTGAATTTTCCAACATTTCTATAGCTTTATACATCGCTCACATCTCAAACTAGGCATTGCCATATTTCTTTCTATAATCGCTTCTATCTCGAGAACAGACAATCCTGCTGAAAATATTATAAAAATTTTTCACTTAAATAAAAACTTTCCTCACGTATTTTCTTTATGATAAGAGTTTTTTTTTGAAAATCTAGATTTTCCAAAAATTTATATAGCTTACATAGCTGGTACTGCATAACATACTGTGTTAATAATCATCAATCCTAATCAGCTTCCGCAACAAATTTTAAATTAGTACTCATGTCATTTTAACGAAGAATGAAAATTCTCCATTTTGTAAATTGAAATTGGAAGACACTATTATAATCAGCACCCCCAGAAACCTAGAAAAGGACAACCATATTCATTTTAATGAAAAAAATGTACACCGCTTTGTAATTTCAAAATGGATTTAATTTTCGTATTATTCTGAATCCCAAAAAACTTCAAATCGACACCCATACCAAAGGAAAATAAAGTCCTACAATATCAAAAAATGCGATTTTCCGTAGCCTGCAAATTGAATTTTTAGCAGCCATTAATTCATCAACCTAATCTGGTTTTATAGCTGCTTACATCGTTATATCGTTATAATATTACGTACCAAATTTCAGCTTTCATCTGGTATAATCTAAACCCAAGTTATGAGGGTTCAAAAATCGACGAAACGCTTCGAGAAAAGGTGGTCTGGTAGTGCCCTTGCGCTTCGCTTGGTTCGTCTTGGCAGGGGCACTCCCGTGCCCCCAGATCTATGGACGCTTCACACTACGTTAATCTTGCCCCGTGCTAAATATCCGAAGAACTTGTGGTACGGGGACCAAACAACGGGAACTACCTAGGTAGATTTAATTCTTTTATATTTTGTACATATAATTTTATTAAATCATAAACATATTTATTATACATCCATGACGCCGAAAGAACAAAAAGTTTGCAATGTTCCCGACAGTGAAAACTTTTTGTACCCCCGGCGGATTCAAACCCGCGACCTCCGGCATTAGCGCCGATACGCTAACCACTGAGCCACAGAGGCTTTATAATATGGCGATTCAAACATTACAAAAAAAAGTGTTCTTACATACGTATTTCGCATAAATCATCATATTAAGTACCTATATATTTCTAATTGAAATAATGTAAAAATACAAAATAACATTTACAAGGAACATTGAATATGTCTCATAGCTCGCTATCTGAAGTACCATTTAGCTGTAACTAGCAGAGCACATAACAATAAAATGTAAGATGCGAGTTAGTAGAAGCACTTCACAAACTGATAAGGCGGATGGATGCCGGCGCGGGATAGGCGCGACTCACGATTCACTCCATTACACAATTATCATTTTTATTGGGAAAACATCGCACTCATTGTTTTTCCATCGTCCCCATCGGCCTCCAATCTGTAAATGTACTGAAAAAAATATCGCCGCAAACGCTGGCACCGATCCACACCCTCTATCTGAAATTCAAATGCACATTCGTGCTGCGCGAATACCACCTCTATGTCCATCACAGGAAGGGCTCGGTAAATTGGCAGATTCGATCATTGGCCGGGCGGCCGGCCTTTAGACACTCTCTGCAACCTTTTCACTTTCCCCGCGGGAGTGAGGAGGGGGAGGGGGAGGGTACAGATGTACCGAAGTGATTCCGTGACCGTATAGTGTGTAGTGTGTAGTGTGTAGTGTGTAGTGTGTAGTGTGTAGTGACGAGCGACCTCCGCGCAATTTACTTAAAGTGTTTAGTTATGTTCGGACTCCGTAGCCCTTGTCCGTTTGGTCTCGTCACTACCAGGTAGTTGGAAACGTGTAAAAAGACGAAATAAAGGTAATTTAATTTAGATAATTTAAGTTTGAACAATATGGAACACGAAATTTTAACACTGCTGCCGTCGGAACGTGTTAAAATTAGTTACAAAACACCTACATCTTATAAGTCCTATTGCGCACATTACATTAGCTCGCTTGGCCGAAGACATTATGCGGAACCTTTTTACCGTAACGTAGAGGAAAAGTTTTAATAAGTTTAGATATTTATACCCGCTCCAGCTACCTATTAGCCGCGCGCCTCGGGCGGTTGGGATCATATCAGGTAATCCCGTCGTGCCTGTTTTGTTAGCGTGACGTCACGGGAATGTGACGTCATGAGGTTATCAGGGTTAACTAATTTCGTGTGTACCTACTTTGTAGATTAAACTCTGAATTTTCGAAATTCTTTACATGAAATCTTCAGTGCAGGCGTATGTCCATTTTTAACCCCTAACTAAACAGAGGTGTTTAATAAGTTTGATGGGTATGTCTGTGTGTGTATCTGTCCATGGATTTTCCCAAACGGATCAACCGATTTTGATCTAGTTTTTTGGATTGAAAGCTGACATGATCGATCAGCTCGCTCACTGCTTGGCAATTCGGGGGTTACTTAAAATATTAATTTGTGTTTTTATAAGTTAACAAATAACGATTTTCACAGTCCCCTTCTTATATATTTTACGAGAGAAAATGAAAAGTATTCGATACTTAGCGGTAGTCAGGTAGGGTGGGTGTACCCGGCACTCGCTAATAAAATTTCCGTGTCGTCGAAAAATCTGGAATAAATCATTGGATTTCCAGCGTTCAAATAGGCGTGGAATTTTCAACATCTACATAATTAGCAGTCAGCTAAACGTGTCTCCCCCCGGCCACCGCGGGCGACATGGCGACGAAGATGACGCAAATGGACTACTAATTTATTATAACAAAATAAATTGTTCCAAAAAAGGGGAGACGGCTATGAATAAAATTCAAGTTATTTAGTAGGTGATTTAAATATCTGAGCGCCTGGGCGCCTGGGCGCCTGGGCGCGAGCCAGCCGATGTGCCGGCAGTCGGCACCGCGGCCGCGTCAGGAGCGCCGCGCCCGATACTACCAGGGGTCGGCAGGCGGTACCTTTTGTACGAGCCAGTCTGCTCTATAAACTACTCGGTGTCGCGCAGGAAGTTTGTCGTTGATGTCACATGGATCTGCGGTCAGTTAGGGCTTGCACACACAAACAAAATTAAAAATTGTGAGTAACTCCCGAATCAACAGGCAGTGAGCGAGCTGATAATGATGAATCATAGCTAAAAACACTCTCGAACTAACTGCTTTCAAACAAAAAAACTAGATCAAAATAGGTTAGTCCATTTGGCAGCTACGATGGCACGGACAGACACAGAAACACCACTCTGTTTTCGTTGTTTTGTATACAATCACTATACTCCGTTCCGATACAATGTAATGCGAATGTAAACAAATAAACTACTAAATTAATCTGTTATTGTATATCTGTATTGCGCGGTGAGTTATTATGTGACACTTGCAGTGGAAGCATTACAGCCGCCCATATTGAGCTTTTGTTTACATTTAGATCCCACTGAATCAGGCCCCTCGGTCACAAAGGTTCGGTACTGACAAGCTGATTGACAATACCGATGACGACGGTATATAACGCGACAGTGATGTCGGCGTCGGCGGTGACCTTAGAACAGTTGTATTGATGCTCTTAGGCGGTGACAGATGAAGCGGGCGGCCCGCGGGTGTCGTCGATTCGATTGCACTACTACAAGCATATTACGGTGATTCCACATTTCTCCTATCGCGTGCACGGCAATAATGGAATCCGGTTGAGATTGTGTGCCGTCGAAGGGTCGTCTAAATTTTCAAAGAACACTGGCAAATCCTGCCCGATTTTCCATCAAGAGCGGCCAAGTTTCGAACATATGTGGTTTTGTAGTCCTTAAAAAGTTATTATATAATAAAAATAGGTTATATTTTTAGGACTTGGGAATAAAAAGTCATGAATCTCCGAATATCCGAAATTTCATGTACAATATTTTGTACATGAAATTTCGGATATTCGGAGATATGTGGTCGTGCTGATATGTGGTAATCGTTGTCATCATATCTTAAAATTAATAACTAGTTTGTTTGGAAACGCAATATACTAAATGATAGATGTCGCTTTCACGTTACGAAAACCAAAAACTTAATAATTATTTTTCTTGGTATAAATAGTATAAAGGGATCTATTTCACACCCCAAGTAACATTTCATTCATAAAACTAGTACTAAACTGTTGAACTATATAAACTTTATACTCGAATCAAAATAAATATATCTACTGGACCACTAGATGGCGATTTTACGCCTGAAATGGACAATTTACAGCGTAGTAACCATATACTATAGACGAGTATATAGATAGCAGCGGCGAAGGCTGGTTCTACTTCATATGGAAGCCCTAGCCTCTACAATAAGGTGGGGATTTGGATGAGGGTCTACAAAAGGTAAGTGGTAAGTGAAACCGATATTCAATTCATTCATTCATTGAATTCATTTATTGATCACCAGAATGTAGTATAATTACAAAGATGGTAAATTAAAAATAATATAGTTCTAGTACATTCTGCCATTATAATGGCGTGTGACACTTGCATTCTCTTCATTTACTACATTTTTTTTAATGTAAAACACCATTAAAATCACAGTTATAACGTGAGAGTATTAGTATTATAAAGTAAAATAAAAAATACATGCAACTAGAGAAAATAAAAGTAAAAGCTGATATTAAATAAAATTCAATAAAACAATTAATCCAGATTATCAATAAAATAATTAAAATCATTACACGTAAATCAATTCGCCTAAAATTTATTATAATTTACAAAATATAAGTATATTTAATCATTATAAAATTAGAAGAAAAACTATTACAATAAGTATATAAATATATAAGTATTGTCAAAAATTAATTCTTAAGTGGAAGAGTCATTTATATTAAAAAAGTAATTTTCTTCACAGGGTCATATTCTTATTAATAATTACAATTATTAGGTAAGTCAATTAAAATTAATTAATTATTAATATGTAGATAAAGTGATAATAATATGATTAAAAAGTGCATTAAGATCAATAGAGTAATTACATTTTTCGGTTAGAATTTTTTAAAATTTTGTTTTCAAAAGATTTCAATTTAGCTATTTTATATGCTTTGGAATCATCTTATACATTTTTGGACCCATACAATATACACTTTTTAACATAAGTTCAGTATTACATGATATAGTCTATTACTGTGACGTCTATTTTTTTTAGCATTATCTGATAAGCGTAAAAACCAGTTACAATTATATGGAACAAATAAGGCTACTTCAAGCAGATACAAGGAAGGAAGTCCCAGAAGTTTATATTGTTTGAATAACGGTCTGCAACTGTCAGTAACTTTGATTCCAAACATGGCTCTTAAACATCTTTTTTGCGATTTAAATAACAATTCCTTGAGTGTTGAGTTGCCCCAAAATATAATGCCATATCTCATAACAGATTCGATTAATCCATAATAGGTAATAAGTAGAGTGTCCTTATTGACTGTCGAAGATAGCTTGTTTAATGCATATACTAAACTACTACTAAGTTCTTCTACATGCATGCATGTCTTAATCAAAGAGAGCAGGCGAGAAACCAATTTAATCGCTTATCTATTTCCACACCTAAAACTCTCGTGTCATGAACTTCTTCAATAATGTTATTGTCATAAATTAAATTATTATTAGATGCGCTTTGAGCTCTTGGATTAAAATTAATTATTTTTGTTTTCCTTGGGTTGATTATTAAATTTTTATTAATTAGCCAAAATTTTAGAGTGTAATTAATTAAAAATATCAGTTTCGTAAAAAATAATGTCATTGTAATTTACGGTTATTGTACTGTGGGAATATGGTGGCAAGCCCAAAAGGGAGATCGCCGACCGAGCGAGGTAGTATGCTCGGTCAGGCCGAAGCCCACTTGTATGCATTTCAGATGTCGTATGTATAATGCCGATCTTAGAAAACTTCGATATCGCGATTCAGGATTCTTTATGTAAATTAAAATCTAAATACTCATGATTAAATAACCTCAGAATTTACATTACATACTCAACACAAAATAAAGTTATAAAAAAGTACTTGTTGATACTTATTCTTCTTCTTTTTTTTGGCAATCGCGGCTGCAAAGGTTTTGAACCATTCTGCCAGTGTCGAGTATTTATAGAAATATTTTCGATTTTTCATGATGATTTATATTAATAGCACTCAATACCAAAGATAAAGGTCAAAACAACAGTGACTTGATTTGACACTTGACAGCGGAACTTTTTTTTCGCTGCCCAAAAAACAATCCTCAATATATGATCCCCTCCTACAAGTCCTCGCCCTATCAACCTTAAATCTGTTCTGTGTTTTGTAAATACTTATTTTACTGAAACTTTATTTACATACCTATTAACAAAAGAAAACTGTGGTACTGACCCTAAATGTTTGTGTTTGTTCTAGGTTTTAGATTATTCAACAGACTTCATCCAGTACACCGTGCCCTTATTTATTCATAAAACCCACTTATAAGGCAGAGTTTTCATCAACACAACACATTGGCGAATCACTAAAGAGCCACTTTAAATAATAAGAAGAAGAAGAACTTTTTTCAAATGGCAACGATCCGCATTCCGTTTTATGTAGTTGTTAAAAAAATATGGATATTAATATGCTAGACAACAATAAATATTAATATCTACGTGAAAATTAATGAAAATCAGTTTTTTTTCAATATAAAAATACAGACTAAACTTTTTTTGGTATTATTATTATTAAATATTACATTTTTAAAAGAAATATTGAAGGAATGTATCAATAAATCAATAAATCCGTTCTTTGTAGAAGTGTAAGTGAAACGTTATTTTATTCGTTCTTTGTCGCGTAGATGACGCTTAAAAGTTGAGTAAGTGATCTCAATAACGTTATCAACTGATGCGGTCTTGAGATCATACTATGAAATAAAGACCAACTTGAGAAGCTAATCGTTACTTGAGACTGTCTCAGCCAAAAAAGGTCTTGAGAACGAGTTAGAAACGGTTTATTAATACGGGCCTAAGTATTCGAGGAACGTGTGTCACAGGTTCCAGACAACGGAAATATATTTAATACTGTTATACTATACATATATATATATAATACACATTCAAGACCAAGGAACACGAAAAACTTTTTGTCCCTTCGGCGGGAATCGAACCCGCCACCTCCGGCTTAAGCGCCGACGCGCCAACCACTGAGCCACTGACACACACTCAGGTCATCGGTCGAAATATTCATTATATAATATTGAATATTGTAATCTTGACTTTGTAGGGTAACAATTAAAAATAATTGTAAATAGGGTAAAAAAAATAAATTAAAAAAGGTAAAAGACTACAGGGTAAACATAAAATAATAATAATAAGGTAAAATTTGTAAGCTAAGAATCTTTCACCATCGAACATTTAAGAGGAACATATTATTTTATTTCTGGGTTGAGAGGAACGTACTTTTTTGTACGGCACTATATTTACCATTTACACACCATTGTAATTTAATTCCTTCTCCCTTACTTCTAGTTTCATATTGTTAACATTTTATGTTCATGGTATATTTTAAGTTAAGTTGGCGGTCTAGCACAGTAATATTGTCATGAAATTAGGTGTTAGTTAAGTTCAACAGTATCCTATAACAAAAAAATACAGTCAAGTATACCGATCGTCAAAGTCGAGTTTTTTTTACACATACTCCGAAGTCCGGTGTTCGTCGCGTGACCTCGCGTCGCGTCACACCACAATGTCGCTCAGGGCTCAGGGCCAGGTACACAAAGGGTTTGCTAATTTCAGCTCGTAATACAATTCCTTTCACGGCCAAATTTCAGAAAAAAGTTAATTAATACTGGGGGCCTAGCAGAAAGCTTTGATAGCGGCGTAAACGTAACGTTATCGAATTAAATTTGTGTGGGCGCTGACCGCTGACATGATTATAACTAAAAATGACAGCGCCCATACAAACTTCATTTGATGACGTTACGCTTACGCCGCTGTAAAACGTTTATGCTAGACCCACTGATCTTCGTGTCAGTATAAATTCTATTCGTTCATAGTTGTTTACCTTTGACGACATGCTTAGAATTTTTTTTTGTGGAATCGGTAGTTTGACAACCATTTTTTGTAAGATCTAGATAATAATGGCGTGAATGCCTACTATTATTTAGATAAAACTGCATTTATATATATTTTTTATTAATGTCCCAAACAGGAAACGAAAACTGATATTTTGTGCTTTTTGATAGTATTGATGTTGTGGTACAAATTCCGCAAACAAATAAAGGGCGGCAGACGTGAAAAAAATTGTTTTAAAACTTATTTTAAACCAAGTTTTATGTAAATATAACGTCAAAATTAGCTTATTTTCCAGAATTTGTTCCTCATTAGGAAAACGTACTATCAATCTCTTTTTATGTAAAGGGTAAGAAGTAATAGGGCTTGCAAATATTTGAATACTTTGATATTCGAATATTCTATTTTTTATTCGGGCACATTTCGAATAATAGAAAGAAACTATGTTTTTATTATAATCACTGTTTTTTTTTTACAAATTTAAATTTTTATAACAAAATATTGTGAGAAGACATTTTTACGATTTTCACGATTTACACGAAAATCAACAAATTCTTAATAACGGGCTTTAAAATCTAGGTGCGTAGTGCGTATTTTAACAAAAAAAAAATTAAAAACAAAAACAAATAAATGTTAAATAAACGGTGACACAAAAAAATAATAAAATAAGTTTTTATTTTAGTGTTTCACTTTGTATATCACACTAATATTATAAAGGCGAAAGTTTCCGTGTGTTTTGGAAACCTTGAATAAAAAATTAAGGTTGATAAATTTAAATAGTAAAATAAAAGTAGCATTTACTTTACTGTTACTGTTAGGCCCTTAGTTCGTTCTTTTTTTTTATTCTATGGACGCTTCACACCAATACACATCCATGACCCAAGAACGCACGAAAAATCTTTTTGTTCCTTCGGCGGGATTCGAACCCCCGGCTTGAGCACCAGCACGCTCAACCACTGAGCCACTGAGGTCGTCTTAGTTATTTAACATCTCGCAACTCACTTTTTTGTTGTTTAAAAATTTTAATAAGTTTATATTTATTTAACTGATTGAACGGTATATTTAAATTCTTTTCGTCAATCTTATCAAAATATCTTTAAAGCTAGATATAAAAATAAGCGAACGGTCTGTAATGTACTACTAACGACATTCGCTTCTGTACTATTACTTTATGGCAGATGCATGCATCCTTATTAGATTCACAAAAAAGTATATATTGCCATGGCTTTCCTTTTTTCATACGTCATAAACTGTCGTGTATTTTCATGCAATTATTTATTGTTAAAAAATATAATTTGAAGAAAATACTTGATTGATAGTAATAAATGTTGTAAAGTTACATGTTGAATGAAATTCCTTGACTTTTATTCACTTTTCTGTCATGGTTTTTACAGCTTTTATAGACAAACGATAGCAGATGAGTCGGTCGACGAGTAGGACGCGTAATACGTGCTACTCGTCGCCCGGCTCGTCGCATACTTACCACAAACGGCACCTTCGGGAAATTTCGAGTCTTCACTTTATGCGCGCTCATACCATATCTACTTCTTTTTAATATAATACATCTATATTAATAAAGATATCTTTTTTTATCTTACTGATGTACCTAGTTGAAGAACAAATGTTAACTTTGTTAATTGAATATTAAATGACAAATCCAATGTTATATAACGAAATCAAAATTGCTGGAGCATCGTTGTTACCAATGTAGGAAGGTCCCCAGTCCCCAGCATGTCCCCACTCCCCACGTACCGCACGGTATGAATTCTACAGTTTTTGTATGTTACTTGTTTGCCAGCCACACGCTACATTTTACACTGAACTTAATTTATTTGATTTTAACTAACATTAAGTTAACTTCACAGGTTTATTATGAGTCTGATACACGTAGACAAGCAGCTTTGGAATAAGGAATCCCAGTACCGAACACAATATTATTATAGACTAACTTCGTTTCCATTGAACTTATAACAGAATTCTATTTAAAAATCCCTTAGATAAAAGTAGTCTAAGTTGCTGCTTGTAACATTAGCTATCTGCCAGTGAAAGTCCGGCAAAATCGGCCCTGACGCTTCAGAAGTTAGCTGGAAAAACCAGACAGATGGACAGTCAAATAAAATTTAAAAAAAATATTTTTGATGTCGGTAGGTACCGTATATACTTTCATGTGCATTTAGTGCAAAGCTGTTAATGTGAAATTACAAACAAATACTTCAATTTCATTTATTTGTATAGATAATAATAACATATATTTTAATCACATTATATAAGTACTTTGCAAAATCATATTTCTTTTTACAAAGCCGAGTGAATTCACAGTAGCCTCGTGAGTCGTGAGTCTGTCCTTTACACAATTGATTTACGAGCCACCATTCATTTTAATGAGGAAAATATATTTCGGAACATCCATTAAGCAGTTAGCTATATTCCTCCCCGACAAAAAAGAGATCAAGTAAAACATATTCGGAATTCTCGGATAATAAATACACGAAGTTGCGCAAGTAGAATAAATAACTTAGTAGAATACACGAAAGTAATGGGCCGAAGAAAGGAGAAATCATAATAAATTACGAGAAGCTCCTCACAATACATTTGCGGGGATAATGTAGGCCGGCATGGCAAGTGCGGGCCGGCGGTAAATCACACCGCCGAACTTCAGTAGACCGTGCAGAACCCGCTTAGTGGACTTGTACTCTTTCGGTGGGAGAACCATGCTTAAGCACGCATGGCACGCACTTATAGATACTATGCCCTCAAAGAAGTTACGAGAGAAATGTCAAATAACGCTTACCAACAAGCGATCCGTCTGCTGGATTATCGGTCTTTTTCCAGACAGACGGACGGACTGAGTGAAACTATAAGGGTTCCTTGAGTATAACGTAACCCTAAAAAATACAGGTGCCAACAGCAATTTGCTGGATCTCGACCCTTGGTAGTTCCGTGGGGTACCGCATAACTCAGACCTCTCCCGGCGTTTATTAATAACGTGACGTATTGGAACTGTAGGCACAAGGAGAATTCGCAAGCGTCATGGCTCATGACATCATGCGTCATGTCCAGGTCATGTCACTGATGTCAGGAGCGCGGCGGAACAATAAAATCCTTTTTGTTACGTGGTCCCCGAGTCTCGCGATATAAGAATGTAAAATTAATATTTTTTAAACCTGGACTAATTATGCCTATTGTGTCTTACACTACCTCTGGGACTGGCTTTGACCAGAGCAGGAGCATAGGAAATCATGCCTGTATGTAAATGTTTTTTCTCTCTTTCGTTTACCAATGTAACGCCCCCACCTTGTGGAGACATCCTGAAGCTCCCCGATCCTAAGAATATTTCGTAGGGCTAGGTGGGGACGCACTAGCTTTATTCTGAGAGATATCTGTTTGCCATCATACCGTAAACTGTGCTCAAGATACAAATAAATGTAAATGTAAAACAATCCTGCCTTTCACCTTCCTTTATAAACTTGGACTAATTTGTGTAAATTGTGTCATGCCACCTGCGTGACAGGCTCTGCCTAGTGCATGGGCATAGCAAAAAAACATCTCTGTATGTAATTTATTTGGAAAATAAAACATTTCATTTCATTACCTACTCGGAAAAGTCTCGTAATTCATACAACTCAATACGATTTTGTTTTATGGGTTTTGTACAAAAAATGTGGTATTTTTTATTAGTTGTAGCAGTTGTAAGATTTTACTGTCAATCAAAACTAGAAATTTATTATTTGTATATAATTTGTAAATATTGTATACAAGCAGAGACATCAAGTTTTACAAGATGGCGCGGAAAACGTGTTGCATATTGTAGGCCGTAGAATGTTGTGTGTAAAAGCTTAACAACGACTGACCATTACAAGATGATCCCTCGTAGACTAGATACCTAGCTACGAAGGTTTTGTTTCCGTTTGACACAGCACTTAAAACACATTTCCCTTGCCTAAGATTTGTTTTAGACACCTTATCACCATCACCACTCATTAATTTCGCTGTTTTACAACAATTTGCTGAAAAATAGAAAAACAATTGAAATTTAAAAAATATTCTAAACTTTTATTAGTTTAAAATGTTTAAAATGTTTGTTTAGGACTAGGTACATTCAATGGTGTGTTCTGTGGTCTTGAAGTATTTCACTAACAATCCAGGAGCTATAGTCAATAACTTTCCGGCTGCAGCGGCATATTTGTGGGATCCGAACGGCGCGCCCGACCCGCCGCGCGCCCGCACCCGGCGCCGCTCAACTCCGACAACTACCGAACTGCAAACATTTGCGTGTTCACTACTACGGGGGCACAACTATTACTCGACTTGTATTATGTTTGTGCTAAATGCTGCAGAACCATTGTTAAACATTTCACAAGTTGTTCACAACAAAAGAGTTGGTAGGTAGTATATAGCCAGGGTATAAGCGACGCTTAATGTATTTGATGACAAAGGCAAGAAGATAAGCTGATTTTAAATCAGATGCTTTTGGTAAATAGCCAGGAGCGCCCTGAATTTTGAAACTTTTGGTAAATAGCCAGCACCAAGAGGTAATAATACACTACCAACCAAAACCAAAAACTTTGGCCTTTTCATCTGTTATTGGATGATTTATACAGGATTCTCCGAACGGAGTAACCACTCTTGAAATACTGTAGTGCCTGTTACAGTTGGTTTTAAATGTCGTATGGTTGCCCAAGCACACACGGCATTCTCACAACAGTCAGCCTAGTCCAGAGGAATGACTGGTTAATATATAATATATGAAATTGGTACACGCCACAACCTGGGAATCGAACCTGCACTATCTCGAGTTCGAATTAATCGGTCTACCCACTAGGCCACGGAGCTCTTTACGAAGCTTTATCACGGGAATAAACCTAAATTAACGCCATTTTTAACCCCCGACGCAAAAAGAGGGGTGTTCAACGACCTCTGTGGCTCAGTGGTTCAGCGCGTTGGTGCTCAAGCCGGGGGTCGCGGGTTCACATCCCGCCGAAGGAGCAAAAAGTTTTTCTGTGTTCCTGGGTCATGGATGTGTATAATATAATAAATATCTTAAATATATGTATGGTATAAAAGTATTAAATGTAATTCCCGTTTTCTGGTACCTGTAACACAAGTTCTTCGGATACTTAGCACGGGGAGAGATTGACGTGGTGTGAAGACTCCGCAAGTTTGACGTTTCTGTCCGTGGACGTCTCATTCTTGTAGGCTCCATACTATTGTACAAGTATAATATAGGAATTTAAATAATAGAATCTATTAAAAAAAAGTATACATTATTCACAAATAATGAGATAATTATTAACGACCGTAGTGAGCGGTACTCGGGAGGCAGTAGTGAGTGAACTCCTTTGCCGGGACACTGGCGAGTGCCGGAGGCTCGGAGTCCCGGGGCATCGGAGCGCAATCGCCCGTTATATAATTAAGCGTTTTTTCCTTTGTGAAGTTTTCTAATTAAACACTTCCAGTAGTCGATTTGTTTTGTTTCCGGGTAATATTTACCGGCGTGGCTCGTTAGCGCCTTTGAGCGGCGACTCACCGAGCACCGGCGGGATAAAGACCTCGACGTTCACGGCCTTCGTGCCTGCCGACTGCCCCTGCCGCCGAGCTATTATAGATGCTTAACGAGGAATTCCTTACCTTACTAATTATTATGAATTGAGTACTAAAGTACTTAACGTGATTCTAAGTCATAAATAGATCAGATGAACAATAACATTAAAAGCGGAATCACATGTAAGCTAAATGGCTATTGTAAAATAAAGAAATCCAGCAATAATGTAAACGTAAATAAGGCCTAATAGAAAATTCCATCGAAAATACCTGTTGCCAACATACGGCAGCCTCCACACACCCAGTCGTCAGTAAACTGAGGGCATCTATTTATAAGTACAATCAATACATTCAATAACTTATTACCATTTATCCATGAAAATTTCCAGGAATTGAAAATATAAACAATAAATTTTCGCAACTTCGTATTTTTTCCAACCGTGATTATAAATGAAAAAAATAGCAAGTAAGAACAAACACGAGGCGAGGATGATTTTTAAATATTCATCGCATCTTCGGAACTGGCGAAATCGTTTTAAAGCTTTATTGCGAAACTTTTGAAATTAAATAAGGTTTTGAATATTTTAACTCGATCCGCGAGCATAGATTTAAATTAATGACGTCTTGTTATGTAACACCGTTGTTTACTGAAGGTTAATTTTTTAAGAGTTTCCTGGATTCCATAAAGATCCCATTGATGTCATGGTAATGATGATGATGATTGTCTGTGGCATAAGCTTGAAGTTACACAAGCACCGTAAAAAAGCCCAATCGTTCACAACAAGTTATACTTTTTGGTAGCATTTGCTTGAATTACCTGCTTAAAAAAAATTGAAATCACTATCAGTAAAGGTGTTCCTATACATTTTGAAGGGTTCCCTCAATTCCACATAGATCCCATCATCAGGTCTACCATTTGTTGACAACGGAATCAAGTTTGGAGTATGCCCTTTACAACAAAAAAATATCAAAATCGATTCATAATTAATTGGCGGAGTAATTGCGTAACATACATAAAAACACTAAGAAAAAAAAACATACCTACAATCGAATTGAGAACTTCCTTTTTGGAAGTTGGTTTATTATATTCGTTATTTCTAATTATTGAGTTATTTAAACTGTACCTATAGCGTAAGAAACAAATTAATTTAATTGGTACATTCGCATAAAATTGGACCGAGTGCTCCCCGACATTTCCATCCGATAGGAAGTAATTAAAGCTAAAGCGACTGGTTTACATGTGTCGTAGTATTATTGAAAAATTAGGGTCTTGCGATAATCGTTGGATCTTTGCAAATAGCCGAATTATTTGATACTGAGATAAAATTGCAACATCTTCTTTCAGGATCTCAATTTTCAGGATCTTATCTCTACTTCTGCATGGATCTGAATAAAAATAATTACAGGAAATGAAATGTAGAATCTATTAGATTAGATATTAGATATTAGATATTTTGGTTCGTGGTCGCCAATTTTTAAACAGCTTGTCAAAATCGGCCAATATCCTTAATAATTGTAGTCGCAGAACCACAGTAGACTGTGTCTAGGAAACTTTTTCTAACACCTAACTCATACCTACCTACAACCTAACCTAACCTACGTAGTTAGGTTTACTACCAAAAATATAAAAGACAAGGCGCTGCTAGTAGTCTATCTAGAGTCCTAGATATTAACTAGACCAAACACAACTCGACCCAATAAAACGATTTACTCAATGAATCATTGGAAGCACATGATCGTCGCTCGGTACCTAATTAATTGCAGCGAATCAGTACTCGCAGTCGACTGCACTGCGCCTCACTGAGCAGCACTGAGCCGCACTGAGCCGCCAGATTACGGAGTTAAAGGCTTTCTTCTAGAAGCTGGTAATGAGAATCGGTTCAGTAATAAGCGAGTTGGATTATAGAGTTAAACTAGTATCAACTCGGACCTGATATATTACAGAAGGTTAGATAACATAGTAGAAAAATACAGTTGTTGGGAAAAGGGGTAAACAGTTACCTAAATATAACTTTTTGAGCGTGAAATAAAATTCAATTCAAGCGTAACGGCATGTTATTTCGTTAGATTAATAGCTCGGTATCATAACTGGCTATGTTATAAGGTCCATCGCCGAACGAGCTTTAATAATGTCCGACTGAATTTCCCTGAACATTGAGCAACCGCGCCGAGCCACGTCGAACTGCTCCGAACCGGGCCGAGCTACGTCAAACTACTCCAAGCCGCGCCGAGTGGCGTCGAACTACTCCGAGCCGCGCCGAGCCATGTCGAACTGCTCCGAACCGCGCCGGACCACGTCGAACTACGCCGCGCCGAGCCGCGTCGAACTGCTCCGAACCGCCTCGCCAAGCAATCTCCATTGTAGCCGCACAACGATTTGTGGCCACAATATTATTACCGACAGTACGCCCGCGGAAATTGCGCGAATTCACATTCATTATTGTATTCCGCTGATGTATTGCAGCACGAGCCCTCGAACTCCCTCGAACGCCCTCGACAGTACAATGAATGGGTGGCAGATAATGAATTTTATGTGGAAATCAACTTTTTTTAAGTTGAAACATCTTAATGTATGCATTATCTTATATATAAGACGTCACGATTCACGTGTAACTTTTACCTACCAAACCAAAATAAAACAGACAGCAAGTTAGGTTAACGGAAATATACGTCGAAAGCTTTATTTTAGTAAATGAATATACTTACTTATACTTGTATATCATAAGCCTTTATTCTTTAATCTGTGGGAATTATAAAGGAATGGTTTGTTTGTTGTAGGAATTTTTAAATGAGTTCAGCTGTTATTGTTGTTACTTGTTAACGTTTGTTGCGACGAGGGGAAAATAAAATAGAGATTGAATGATAATAAAATATGAAGAGGATTTCGCCACTCGCGCCGGGCGGAGAATAGTTTGATTGAAAATAATAATACCCAGTACTGACATCTGCACGGAGACTTACGCCAAAATTCTACAAATATTTTTATAAAGATTCTGATGGATTTTCGATTTTACGTCTACTCCGCTCCATCTAAACGTTAATTTAGATTATTGCCTTTTATTTGTGGGAGTTCGCTTATCTTTATAAATATTCAACGCGGCTTATCCCCCGCGTTCCGTTGCGAAATGCCGAATAGTTTTCGTAGGGGTTTAACAGATTTTTCGAGAGCCAAAAAGCATGATCACTAATCAGGAAACTTCATGTTAGATGGAAGAACAGACAAAACACTAGGTACAGTACCTTTGTCAGTGCCTATGGACATAACTGAAATTTAAATATAGGTTCTCGAATCAATAGCTTAGCTAGTGCTAGCTGTCCACGTCCACATACTTTTCGGACCCTTCCTCTCAATTGGCCGACCGCTAACGACGGATTGACGTCGAGTGACGCGGCAACTCACTTTTTAATTCTCTGCAAATCCTATTAAAAGTTGAACCGTCTAATGATACTCAAACGTCCACCGTCTGCCGTCCAACTTCAGTAACGCGTTTAATTGTGAGCTCGCACTGTGAAGAGGGAATGACTTTAGACAGTTTAATTTTGATTTGAAATGTAAAGGCTCTTAAAAGCAACAGTTGTGTTATTTTCTGACTTGGGTGTTTATTGTTCAGTTCTGACTCAATGCGTTGCAGCTGCAGATGCCAACTGTCAATTGATTTGCTGGCGTGGGTAACTCCGTTCAGTTCTGACTCAATGCGTTGCAGCTGCAGATGCCAACTGTCAATTGATTTGCTGGCGTGGGTAACTCCGTTCAGTTCTGACTTATGCGTTGCAGCTGCAGATGCCTACTGTCAATTGATTTGCTGGCGTGGGTATAACTCCGTTCAGTTCTGACTCAATGCGTTGCAGCTGCAGATGGCAACAGTCAATTGATTTGCTGGCGTGGGTGACTCTGTTCAGTTCTGACTCAATGCGTTGCAGCTGCAAGCGCCAACTGTCAATTGATTTGCTGGCGTGGGTGACTCTGTTCAGTTCTGACCCAATGCGTTGCAGCTGCAGGTGCCAACTGTTAATTGATTTACCCAAATTTCAATGAATAAAAAAAAATCGTTATGCATGTTTAAAATTAGGAAGCAAGTAGATATTATCTCCTCTCTTATTATGAGAGCGTTTGGCTTATCAATAAAACATCAAAGGTAGCCGGACTGTACTACGCATTATGCAGATACGAGTTTTAATGAAGTAAATTCTTTATTCAGTATTTTTAGGACATTATTTTTTGAAGAAAATATTTTAAAGTACGAGCTAATTAACCCGGCGAGCGCAAGGTTGGGTGTAATACACCCACTCTGATAAAAATCGTTCGATATTTTCTACTTCGTATGTCAAAATGAGTTGTCCATCTTAAGCTGCGCGGGGGAGAGGGGGGGGGAAGGTAAGTAATCGTTGCATTTCACGTCGAAGTTGTCCGCCGACTGGTGAAGTGTTTAGAAGGAGTTCATGTTGCGCCTGGGGGTGTTACACCTTCGCGCACGCTTCGTGTTACAAATTCGTGTAAACATTTTTTGGTTTTATTCGTTATATTTTAGCTTATTTTAATATATTTTAGTCAAATTGTTAACATTTCATACGAAGAAAACTAAAAAAGATTTTTAAGTTTTTAAGTCTTTTCGAATCAGCTGATAATGCTCTTGTGATGATTCCTTTTGTGACTTCGAAATTGATGTTTGTCCAAAGAAGCTCTGAAGGTTATTTTGAACCAAGAGATAGATAGAGAGAGGGTTATCGAATGAAAATGAGTATCCCGCGTATCCCTGTATAAATACAATATATATATAAATATGTATATTCTTTCATTAATTTTGTAAATAAAGACGAAAAAATATTTGTTTGTTTTGTTTTTTCCTCTCAATCAGTTCTTACTTATGCTCAAATTTAGTAAATAAAAACATAAATAAAATATTATGAACACATTAAAATGTCTAGTCCACTACATGGGTGTGCTGCACCCACCTTACGCTCGATGTAACACATATTAACCTTGCGCTCGCCGGGTTAATACACGTTTAAATTATGAGTTTTAATTAAGTAATTTGAAAATAATAA
Organism: Phengaris alcon alcon; assembly: GCA_037179445.1. Lineage (NCBI taxonomy): Eukaryota > Metazoa > Arthropoda > Insecta > Lepidoptera > Lycaenidae > Phengaris > Phengaris alcon. The sequence continues at coordinate 2,107,232 of JAYRCH010000308.1, forward strand.
ACAAATAAAACATTTTCCTGCTTAACTCTTGTATAATTGAGTTCTAAATATAATTTTGAATACCTTCGCTATATATTATAAGCGACAAAGTTATTTGTAAAGGTATCCACCCTGTTGACGATTTGAGGAAGAAAAATACCGAAATAAATTTGACAATGGCGGCTTATTTATTCGCCAGTTGTCGGCATTTGTCCTCATCACGTGTGATTGTGCTGCGGGCGAGGACGAGCCTCATACACACCCATACACACCCATACACCCTTACGTCGTACACATACATACATATCATAGGTGCACACCGTACATCAAATAAACACCCCTATCCATCATTTACGGATTACAGGTGGACGAGTTTTAATACCTGTATTCGCCTATTAATTCGGTTTTATGTATGTAAATTGATGAATTGAAAAAATGTTCCTAAATTGCAATGTAGCAGGAGCGAGGTGCGAAAATACTTGCCGCGGAGTGGTTCTCTTCACTTACTGCATCTTCTAATATCGATTTATATATAGCGTTTCGGAATTGTTCTAGGGTGGCGTCATTTGGCACAGCCATCTTGACAGCCTTTGTCCAAACTAGATATAAAAAGATAAGTCGTACCTGTAAAAAAAAATACCAAAACATTAGAGCAATAGGTAAGCGCGTTAATATTCATACTGAGTGTTTACTATACACGTAAAATATTCGTACACGTACACAGGGCAGTCTCCAGGTATTGCCATACATATTCATCGCCGGTTCGCTCCTGACTTAATTTTACTGCCGACTCCCGAGGGTCTCCTAATTGAAAAATCAGGGACGCCTTAAATTGTTCATTCTGTTAAGTCGCAGGCGACGGCGGCAGGACTAAATCAACAATTGAAATCCAGACTCTTTTCTCTTTATAATTTCGTAGCTGTCTGTCGGTACTGACGTAGAAATATTAGTTAAACTCTTTGTCAGGTAGTACCTGACAAAGAGATTTGAAACAGATTGAGAATATTACAAAGTTTTTAGTTTCGTAAAGTATTATGGGCTATTAAAGTATTTAATGAATAATAAAGCACTCTAAACTAATATTTCATTGGCGATTCCTCTGTTTGTGTTACAAAGTCCTGGCGCAGGTCCCGGTGCAAAAGGTGAGGGGAGTTGGTCCTTTGTCAGCAAACGTTCGCGTTCAAATTACTTCATGAATTAGGGCCACAATGAAGTTACAAAGAATCAGTAGAGAAACTTTTGTTTAGTCAGCTTCTTACAATCTTGAATACTCGATGTCTATAAGGAGGCTTCATTTGAAGAAAGTCAACGTGGTTCCCAAATAACACGTTATTAGAGGGAGCAGATAGACGTTTCCTTTTTACAGTCTTCCCGTGACTAAAGTGACCTTCACTGTCGACGTTGGGGAGCTCGAGACATAGACAGACAGGCAGAGACAGAGAGAAGTAATTTCTTAAACAATATTACACTCGAGTATATTTTTACAGTAGGTAGATATACATCTTCTTTCCAAAAGGTTTAAACTCATGCTGTACCTAATGAGCTGCAATTACTTTTAACTAATATTTATAGGTATTATAAGACATTATACATAAACAGTATCATATAAATTACATTTCATTAATTAATAGCAATTCGTGTTCACAGACAGCGTAGACAGTTGAAACCAATCCTCCGGTAATACTGTAAATCGGTAATGTGCACACATAGCCACGCAAATGATGTCTTAGGCTGGGAGTTGGGATTATATTGTCCGGAATTCGTAAGGCCAGGGAAAATTCAGAACACTGAAAATAGAACTCTGCGCTAATACAATAGAACTGGAAATAGAAGTGTCGAGTGTCGAGTTTTCATAATTATTTGACATTGATATTTGACTCGACACTCGATTTTATTCTATCGATTTTAAGCTCTATTGTACTAGCGCAGAGTTAGATTTTCAATGCTCTGAATTTTCCCCAGCCTTCCGGATTCGGGATCTTACATTCCCAGCCTTTATATGTGGGAACGAGGGAGGCCTCCGCCGTGATATGCCAGATACAGCCGTACTCTGGATGGCGTGGTGTCCTGACTGTACCGATACATTATGTATTGAATATGATCTTTCATCACTTCAGCTGAAAATAAACTGAGCAAGATGACACAGAGTATGTAGCTTAAGCAAGTTCCATACAGCACGTAAGGCCGTCGCTAGTTGTATACTTACAATGTGTTATTTTACAAAGATTAAAGAATAAAGTAACATCACTTTATGGAAGAGAAAATATTTTCAATCATTGAAAATAAGAGGTCCATAGCCGTACATCTTCTAACAAACACTCCTACAAGTTGTCAGATCCGGCTGCCCCAAAAAAAATCAGACTAAATGTAAATGTGGCCTTACAATTACCACAGCAACATTTTCCACATAGGAAGTGTTGCCAGCGCCCGTTAAGCTCGCGCAGTCGCCGGTCGATACTGACGGATAATTACCAATATGTCGCGTCATCGCCGCTGTATCGCCTTTTATTTTATTACATCACCCATTTCATTATATCTCATCCATTTCATCCTTCGATCGCGCGACAATATTTTGGGATCATCCAAAATCGTACCCCGCGCCGCGCCGCGCCGCTGTAACGAGATTTTAGGGGTTTTATTCGCTGTATACCAATTTTACTTGTAGGAATTTTTGATTGCTGATCTATGTAATAGACGACTGAGAAAAGATAACGAATGTCATCAAAATTATTCTTTAAATTGTACCTCTCGCAAGCCCAAATTTGCAATATTTTCCAGAAAATCTATGTAGATATTAGCTTAATGAGAACACTGAGCGTTCATGAAATATTATTCTATTCTATTCGCAAACGAGATCGCAGTGAGTTTAACAATATATGAATATGAATTATTCCCTTCCAATGTCGAATATTGATAGACCGTTCAGTATGTTACCGGACGGCGAGCCGGACGTGGTATCCCGGCCGGATGTGGCTCGTAATTCACATCGTCCGGCGCCAATGCGTGACGGCTCCGGCACTGTTGCTCGTCAATTATTTATTGCATGTAACTGGCCTATAATAGTCTCCTCAGTAGCTCAAACACAACCAATTTGCGAAAAAGGTTCGTATCGTTATCTAATGAAAATTTTAATAATAATGTCTATGGACGCTTCACACCACGTCAATCTGGCCCTGTGCTAAGTATGCGAAGAACTTGTGTTACTGGGACCAGACAATGGAAATTATATTTAATACTTTTATACTATACATACATTTAAGATTTTTATTATATTATACACATATTTAATACACCATCCATGACCCAGGAGCACAGAAAATATTTTGTTCCTACGCCGGGTTTCGAAACCGCGACCTCCGGCTTTAACGCCAGCGCGCTAACCACTCGGCCACAGAGGTTGTCAATCGGGTAGGTGCTGTCACGATTATCATTAAATTTTCACTCGATGACGATACGAATAGGTACTGAATTCACGACATACGTAACTAAAGTTCGGCCATTTTCTCTTTAACACTTGGAAATAAATATCTGGAGATTTGCATAGTGTCCAAACGAAAACCTGAACCAAATTGGTTCAGAATTCAGAACTGACTGGGCGGAAAACTCGCTGCTAGATGTCGTGTCAAACTTCCACTCCTATATGACTAAAGTTCGAAATCGGGTCCTCCAGCAGTTTAACACGAGTATGCTGTTATGATGCTACTATGTACATTGTACATAATATGTCATATGTGTAACAGCAGCATATACATACACATTATAAAAAGTAATTTCACTAATTTCCATCTTAAATAAAATCTCTACAATTTATGTGCATCGAAAAATCTACATAAAATACTTTACCGATATCTTATCCGATCACAAAAGCGGTTATAATATTTAGAAGCCTCGCTCTGGTTCGGTAATGTAAATAATAACATTTTTGTCGTCTGTGAACATAAGAGTGAAATAGAAATACACAAATAGGCTGGCCGTTTGTCTCTCCAATAATTTCTGCGAACTGTCAACTGATGAAGCGCAAATCTAGGACACGCCGGCTTTGTTTTTTTCTTAAACGGGAAAAAATCACAGTTGAATAATAAGCGAGCAGCTGGCTTTTCCGAAATTCGCCAATATTACAGTATGCGCTTCATTTGTCTCAATCCATCTCTGTATGTAAACGCGTTTTACATACAATCCTATGTTTTGTGGTTTCGCCCTGTAACTGTGGACGTTACATTTTGTCACACTACGAGGCACGGGCGTGCGGTCTCTTTGTCACACTACGGGCCACGGGCGTGCGGTCTCTTTGTCACACTACGGGGCACAGGCGTGCGGTCTCTTTGTCACACTACGGGCCACGGGCGTGCGGTCTCTTTGTCACACTACGGGCCACGGGCGTGCGGTCTCTTTGTCACACTACGGACCACGGGCGTGCGGTCTGTTTGTCACACTACGGGGCACGGGCGTGCGGTCTCTTTGTCACACTACGGGGCACGGGCGTGCGGTCTCTTTGTCACACTACGGGGCACGGGCGTGCGGTCTCTTTGTCACACTACGGGCCACGGGCGTGCGGTCCCTTTGTCACACTACGGGCCACGGGCGTGCGGTCTCTTTGTCACACTACGGCGCACGGGCGTGCGGTCTCTTTGTCACACTACGGCGCACGGGCGTGCGGTCTCTTTGTCACACAACGGGCACGGGCGTGCGGTCTCTTTGTCACACTACGGGCCACGGGCGTGCGGTCTCTTTGTCACACTACGGGGCACAGGCGTGCGGTCTCTTTGTCACACTACGGGGCACGGGCGTGCGGTCTCTTTGCCACACTACGGGGCACGGGCGTGCGGTCTCTTTGTCACACTACGGGGCACGGGCGTGTGGTCTCTTTGTCACACTACGGGCCACGGGCGTGCGGTCTCTTTGTCACACTACGGGCCACGGGCGTGCGGTCTTTTTGTCACACTATGGGGCACGGGCGTGCGGTCTCTTTGTCACACTACGGGGCACGGGCGTGCGGTCTCTTTGTCACACTACGGGCCACGGGCGTGCGGTCTCTTTGTCACACTACGGGCCACGGGCGTGCGGTCTCTTTGTCACACTACGGGGCACGGGCGTGCGGTCTCTTTGTCTCACTACGGGCCACGGGCGTGCGGTCTGTTTGTCACACTACGGGCCACGGGCGTGCGGTCTCTTTGTCACACTACGGGCCACGGGCGTGCGGTCTCTTTGTCACACTACGGGGCACGGGCGTGCGGTCTCTTTGTCACACTACGGGGCACGGGCGTGCGGTCTCTTTGTCACACTACGGGGCACGGGCGTGCGGTCTCTTTGTCACACTACGGGGCACGGGCGTGCGGTCTCTTTGTCACACTACGGGCCACGGGCGTGCGGTCTCTTTGTCACACTACGGGCCACGGGCGTGCGGTCTTTTTGTCACACTATGGGGCACGGGCGTGCGGTCTCTTTGTCACACTACGGGGCACGGGCGTGCGGTCTCTTTGTCTCACTACGGGCCACGGGCGTGCGGTCTGTTTGTCACACTACGGGCCACGGGCATGCGGTCTCTTTGTCACACTACGGGCCACGGGCGTGCGGTCTCTTTGTCACACTACGGGGCACGGGCGTGCGGTCTCTTTGTCACACTACGGGCCACGGGCGTGCGGTCTCTTTGTCACACTACGGGCCACGGGCGTGCGGTCTCTTTGTCACACTACGGGCCACGGGTGTGCGGTCTCTTTGTCACACTACGGATCACGGGCGTGCGGTCTGTTTGTCACACTACGGGGCACGGGCGTGCGGTCTCTTTGTCACACTACGGGGCACGGGCGTGCGGTCTCTTTGTCACACTACGGGGCACGGGCGTGCGGTCTCTTTGTCACACTACGGGCCACGGGCGTGCGGTCCCTTTGTCACACTACGGGCCACGGGCGTGCAGTCTCTTTGTCACACTACGGCGCACGGGCGTGCGGTCTCTTTGTCACACTACGGCGCACGGGCGTGCGGTCTCTTTGTCACACAACGGGCACGGGCGTGCGGTCTCTTTGTCACACTACGGGCCACGGGCGTGCGGTCTCTTTGTCACACTACGGGGCACGGGCGTGCGGTCTCTTTGTCACACTACGGGGCACGGGCGTGCGGTCTCTTTGTCACACTACGGGGCACGGGCGTGCGGTCTCTTTGTCACACTACGGGGCACGGGCGTGCGGTCTCTTTGTCACACTACGGGCCACGGGCGTGCGGTCTCTTTGTCACACTACGGGCCACGGGCGTGTGGTCTCTTTGTCACACTACGGCGCACGGGCGTGCGGTCTCTTTGTCACACAACGGGGTACGGGCGTGCGGTCTCTTTGTCACACTACGGGCCACGGGCGTGCGGTCTCTTTGTCACACTACGGGCCACGGGCGTGCGGTCTCTTTGTCACACTACGGGGCACGGGCGTGCGGTCTCTTCGTCACACTATGGGGCACGGGCGTGCGGTCTCTTTGTCACACTACGGGGCACGGGCGTGCGGTCTCTTTGTCACACTACGGGCCACGGGCGTGCGGTCTCTTTGTCACACTACGGGCCACGGGCGTGCGGTCTTTTTGTCACACTATGGGGCACGGGCGTGCGGTCTCTTTGTCACACTACGGGGCACGGGCGTGCGGTCTCTTTGTCACACTACGGGCCACGGGCGTGCGGTCTGTTTGTCACACTACGGGCCACGGGCGTGCGGTCTCTTTGTCACACTACGGGCCACGGGCGTGCGGTCTCTTTGTCACACTACGGGGCACGGGCGTGCGGTCTCTTTGTCACACTACGGGCCACGGGCGTGCGGTCTCTTTGTCACACTACGGGGCACGGGCGTGCGGTCTCTTTGTCACACTACGGGGCACGGGCGTGCGGTCTCTTTGTCACACTACGGGGCACGGGCGTGCGGTCTCTTTGTCACACTACGGGCCACGGGCGTGCGGTCTCTTTGTCACACTACGGGCCACGGGCGTGCGGTCTTTTTGTCACACTATGGGGCACGGGCGTGCGGTCTCTTTGTCACACTACGGACCACGGGCGTGCGGTCTCTTTGTCACACTACGGGGCACGGGCGTGCGGTCTCTTTGTCACACTACGGGGCACGGGTGTGCGGTCTCTTTGACTGTTTTCTTTTTATGCCGGATTCTATCTAGTTAAGTCAGTATACAATTGGGTATAACTTAACCTTCGTATACTCGTGCATTTGTCTCTCAGATCGACAAACTAATAAATCGTCGTTATCTCAAAAACTATCAACACAGCTACTTTGCGCTTCATTTGTTCTCTGGCATTGTTTAGTGCGCCGTAAGCTGGTATCGAGTGGACATGTGTCCCTCACTTACTGTTATCGGTCCGAGAGTCCGACGCGAGTACCTACGTGATACGCAACCTATACGTGATACCATTTTAGCTACGTTGTTAAATTAGCACTTTTTTACTACGATTATTTTTCTTAAAACGATTTTTTATGCTATTTTGTTAAATATTAATTTTGTTATTTTCCTTTATTAAAATTAATTTAAAAAACTATGCAATATATTGTTTATTTTAGTATAGTTTTACATAGTTTATTATAATTATTTTTTAGTTAACACAAAAAAAAGTTTAAATATGGTATTAAACTTAGAGTGTCAAAAATTATGTTATTTGTTAAGAGGCTGATTTAAAAGACTGTTTTCACTAAATAAAGTTAAAATATTAATATTTTTTCAGTTTTTTTATTCAATTATAACCTCTTCGTAAGAAAATCAAAACAATATTACTCAATATGCATATAATTACAAATATATGCTTATTGAGATCAAGTTTCGGTCTGTGCGTGACCGTGCGCAAGTACAAGTATAATAATGGTTTTGCACGCGAGTGTACACAGGTTAATCTAAATATTAGAATTGTTTTAATAGCTACATCCAATCAGGAGAGAGCACTGATTTCCAATCAGTAGTTAAAATCATCGGCTAAGCGGCGTCATCACAATCAGTGGCCGGATACGGTTGTATGTATTATGTATGTAGTATGTATTTACATCATGGCATCATGGCATGCATCATCGCTCGATATCGGCTAGAATATCTCGGTTAACCGCTAACCGAAATGATCGCACATCACATCATTTTGCAATTTTTTCCGAGACTAAAAAGTTAAATGTCTTCAATTCAAACGTTCCTATCTGACGTAATTAGTATTCCTTATCATTATCTTATTACAAATTCCATATTTTGATCCCGTGTTGTGTTAGCAACGGACTACGATTATTTATAATTATTTTAGGGAACTCGGTAATTGGTTTGATTGTGTAAACGTAGATAAAAGTAATTTATCTTGGACTTATAATTTAGTTTATTAGTTAAGGATCTCAATGGAGACCTCGAAACTCAATATCCCGAGCCGGCTAATCTGCCGGCTGGTAATTTATCGCCGGATCGCTAAGCTATGTTGCAGCGACGATGAAAATATAATAAAGATTTGTAGCTTACCCGCAAATACAATATTAATATACCGAGATGGCCAGTGAACACAGGACAGTCCGGGCGTCCCGGGCGCGGGTATCCCGAGTCCCGAGATGTAATGACGATTTATCGCTCCCTGTAATAATGCTCGTAATGATAAAGGACAGGTAAAGTTTCGACCGACCGACTCCCGAAGGCATTACCGATAGAATACGGCGAAAATGGAAATTTCAGCTTCATAGGGTCATATCGGGGCAAATCGAATTAATATCACAGAATTATTTGTGTTTCAACTTATTAAAAAATATCCATTTTGATAAAACTGGAAGTTATTTAATTTATTTTCTAACGGCACAGGAGCATTTAATTTTGATAACTAAAGTTTTAGGCTCTTTTATCTTTTACAAGTAACGAACAATGAGCAAATAAAGTATTTTGTTAGGGTCCATGATCATCACAGAGCCATCGCCCATATATGACCACATAGTTAATAGGTTGACCGGCTGTTTGCCTCCTGAGAAGTCGTCGGACAGTATCTGTTCAGTTATTAGCGCCATCCATCACACGGCCGCGGCTGCTGTGTATATATAATGTGATATACCCTGGGAGCTTGCGTGTGGAAACAGAGAATATAGTCCGCTTACAGCTGAAAATAGAAATATTAAGTTAATTTTGTTTCGGAATCAAGGCCGAATAATTACAGACGTATCGGACCATGGCAAATAATTAATACCGTCCATAAACTCTCGGAATACCAGATCCATTAAATATAAATTACGGCGAAACCAAACCGAAGGGTAACGATTTTGGCAGTAAATGTATGTATGTATATTTGTTCCACCGTAGCACATAAACTACTGGTCCGATTTTAATGAATGAGGTGTCAATAGATTCGTATTAATGGCGCGGGTGAGATAGGCTATATAATGTACGTTGTCAGGTTATAGTTTTTTTATAGAAATCGTAGTTATAAACCTTAGAGGTTGAAAAGAAAACGCACTTACAATTTCTGTCGGACCTCCGTCGTTTTGCAAAGCACCTTAGTTTCGTTTCGACCATTTTAAATAAGTATGTGCTTAATAATTTGTAATAATACGCTGTAAACATAGAACCAGCTCCCTAATTGCACAGGCATTACGGTCGGAAACAAAACCATCCGACGCAATACATCACGCGCTACGGGTGTATGTAAATGTTCGGTACATTTAACTAAAGGATCTTGGCCTGTTTTAGCGTTTCCGTAAATCATGTGTTAACGTTCGCGGAGAGTGGGGGGAGGAACTCTCACGCCGCAGTTACACGGTCCAATGTGCAGAAGTATCATCATAAGGTACGTTTATAACAAGTCACTTACTTACCTCATACCTGGAAACATGCTATAGAAATGGCGGTTCTACACTTTCGCCGTGAATTGTGCCACTACAAATTCATTGCGTTAAAACTAAAGAGTAAAGGGTCCGGTAAATCATCAATTTATCGCGTTTATTATAGTGTAGAGACGAGTCGCGGTACGCGCTATCGTGGAACCGTAATAATATGCGACGTGAATTGAAGGTACCTAATAGCTATGTAATATGTGTATTGCATTGCATAAGTATAATATTGTAGTGAGTAGTGGCACTAAACAGCGCTAACGCTAAACTGTGTCGCGTCTCGCGGGTATACTGTATACAGTAGAGCTGTAGCAAACCGGACATATTCGGTACTGAGTAACGGGTGCGCGGTGCGCCATCTAGTACCGAGTAACGAAACGTTACACACGAATAGTCAATAGTCAATAATCAAATTATTTATTCAAATTGGGTTTTTACAACACTTTTTGACGTCAATTTACAATTTTGCTTTATAATACTTACTTATTATTATTGTAATATTAACATATATCATTATTCTTATGTATATTTTCGAACATATTATATGTCATTTTCTTATTTAATTAACATATTATATTAGCATTTTATATCATATCAGGTAGCCAGTGTCATCAGTGTGCAGAAGCAGAGTGCAGATTTAAATTACACCCATACATCTTTGTCATTAATATAATATTGTAACTTATAATAAGCTTTATTATAAAACCTAGCACAGTTACCCATTAATTATTTTTGAGTTTTGATAAGTCTATAAGTTGTAACCTGAAGCTTATTCTTATTTCTAGTGTTACGATCATGACTGTCACATTTTTTCTTGAAAAGAGTTATGTTCTTTCTGGTGTAAATAATGACCTCATATATTTACAATGATGGTAGGGTGAGTATCTTTACTTCCTTGAATTGTTCTCTAAGAGATTCGCCAGTCTTCATTTTAAATATTGCTTGCACTGCCCTTTTTTGCAGAATAAATATTGAACCAAAATCTGGAGCTGATCCCCATGATAAGAGTTCATAAGACATTACACTATAAAAATATGACTATAAAACTACTCTGGCTGTGTCAACATCTGTGAGTTGACGAATTTTCCGGACGGCATAGACAGTGGAACCCAATTTATCAGACAGAATCTCAACACCTGTGACCCCATTGCAGCCTAACATCCAATTTAATTCCCAGAAAAGTTGTCATTTTTTCTAATTCAATTCTAACATTATCATATCATCATATCATATACATTATCTATTTTTACTATATTATTTACTTGCATAACATTAGGAGACGAGAATCTTATACATATAGTTTTGTTTACGTTTAAAACTAGATTATTTGTATTAAACCAGTCATGAACTTTACTCAATGTGTTATTAGCTTGTTAGTGTTCACAATCCTTTCGGCCAACATTGAATAATAGTGATGTATCGAGCGAAGCGAGCGAGCGAATATGACAGCCTCAGCATACCTATCTATCATATGGTAGGTCGTTAATATATACGAGAAATAGGGAAGGGCCTAGAATTGAACCTTGAGGTACTCCGATTTCAACGGCACCGACATTATACCATCGATTGATACTTTCTGAGTTCTGTTAGACAGATATGACTTAATTTTGGTCCACACATGACGCGTGATCACAAATGCCATAGTATTTAAGCTTCATTATAAGAATATTATGATCAACACAATCGAATGCTTTGGAAAGGTCACAAAATATTCCTATAACAACTTGTGATCTCTCCCAAGCGTCAAGTATGAGTGATATTAATTCAGCACTTGCAGAAGTTGTTGATTTTCCCTTGGTAAATCCATATTGATGACCATTGAGGTGTGGGGAGCTGGTGCAAATAAGTAACACGACCGTCTTGGTTGAACTTATGATTTATTCTGACTAACTAAGTTACAAGTATAATACGAGTACAATATAACATAGATACTATACCACTACACCATGAAATATTTGAAACTTATTAAAATGTACTTGTAAGTGCATTATTTTTTCAAAACCTTTACTTATTAATGGTGAACTAGATACAGGTCTGAAATTATTAGGATTTTTTTTTTACATCCTGCCTTAAACAAAGGTATTATTTTACTGATTTTCATAAATTCCGGAAAAGTTCTATTTTCAACACAATAATTATATACGGTTGCTAACATTGTTGCAATAGAGGCTAGTACTTTGACTTATATACCTTACGTATCTTCTGTATTCTTTATTTGGATCACCTTAAACATCTTTTTTATATCATTCTCGTTAATCGTCTTAAATTTAAATTCTTCGTCTATCGATATGTTTACATTACTTTTTAAGTAATTTATTTAATTACTTAAAAAGTAATGTAAACATATCGATAACATAACTTTATGAGTGGATGGTGCAAGCCCTGTAGTAATATCTTGTGTTACATGGGCAAAGTAGTTTTCAAAATGCTGAGCTACTTTGAAATTGTCAGATTCCAGCGCGTCATTGTCTTTTTTTGGAATCTTTGAACTACCTATGAGATGGCAAAAGTGCATAGATAGCAATGGTATATACTTTGGTTAAATAAATATATTATGTTTAAAAAAATCGACTTTATGTTCCTCCTTTACAAAACGCCAATTTCATATGTACCTAATATTATTTCGGATTTTATTAGATTTAGCTTGAATTGTTGATTTTTTAAAGATTTTAGAGTATAATCTGACATAATTAATAAATTATTCATCTTTGTAATAAGATTTTCTGTTATAAAGTTAATAAAGTGTTTCTCTACTTTCCTTAGCCCTTTTGTAGCCCAGTAATTGAAAATGGGTTTACCTTTTGTTATTTGACGTTTTGTAAATATATCGTTAAATTGTTTTAAAATATAGTCAAAAAGATTACTAAGCAATATATCTGGGTCGTTGTCAAGTTTTATAATATATGGTAGAATGCTGTATATTTTTCTTTAAATAGCATAATGCTAGACTCTGTTATATGCCTTTCTTGAAGCTTTACAGGTTTATTTCGCAATTTTCTTTCTCGGCTTACTATAAGTCCCTTGTGGTCAGATAGCACCCCACTTATAACATTCTTATTTATAACGTTACAATTTGTTACAAAGTTATCGATATATGTTGCAGATATAGGAGTGATCCTTGTAGGTTCTTTAAATAAGTATTCTAAGTCAACAGGTTTAAATAAAGATGAAATATTATTTTTGTATGTAGATCAGAGGCGTGCGCTCCATATAGGCAGAAATTCAGTGCTTTACTTGTCATTCACAGATATTTTAATAAAACATTCGTACGTTTTAGATGACTTTAATAATTAATTAATAGTAAATAAATTAATTAAAAAAATATAATAACTTAAAAACGCCTAATATTTTATAAATAGCAACTCATGCGGTTGCTTTGTGCAGGACAAATCATCGCATGTATGTGTAATTTTCATACTTCGCAAACGCACACACCCATGAATATCGACATGATTTTAAAGCGGTAACTCCAGCGGCAGGCGATGGCTCTCGGCTTCGGTTCGGCTATCCGATCGCTTCCGAAAACCGCCGAACTGGCTTATCGGAAATTATTCGTTGCCTATAATCCGAGTAAAAAGAATAGTCGGAAATCTAATAAATCACGTATGCACATTAAGCATTTTTGTTTAGTAAGGTTTTATTTGTTTAAATAGAAGAAACGTTTTGTGTTTCGCGGGGGCCATATTGCATATTTCATGTGATAAGCATTGTTTACAATTTAATCGCTCCAGTTTATTTATAGTTTTCTTAAAAGATTTTTCATTTTAACATTTGAAAGTGTGTACATTTAACAGTTTATTACTGAGTTTCTATAATAATTGTACTGGTTTGCTTTTACTAGTGAGTTAGTCGATTTTTTTTAAATATTATTTGACTGTGAGGTTTTGAAAATGTGTGTTTATTAAAAATTAAAAATAAAAAGTTCTCACAATTGTAATTCAGTGAAAAGATTCAAATTCTGTCTAAAGGTAGGTGTGTACCCGAGTTACAACAATGAAACCAGCAAAAAAATAATGTAACTCGAAAATTTCATGTTAAAAGTTATGAAACGTATAACTGGCTGTGTGGTTGTGTACACAAGATTAAATTAGTAATTTACATCGGGATATAGTAATCTCAAGTAACCGGAACCTTTAATATGTGAAAATTGAAGCTGACTGGTGAGTAGTTATAATATTTTAAAATATGCTTATTATTTTACTTATTAGAATTTCTTCCGCCGCGACGATCGATCGCTGTTTTGTCTGCGTTGCCGTAGAAGATGTACATGAATAGTAGTATATCTAAGACTTGCTCTGTTGGCATGGTTTCGACTTAGAGATCCGTCGCTTGGCTGTAGCTATGCTAAAAATCTATAAACGAAAAAGTTTTTGTGACAGAGTACTTCGCCGCATACCCAGTGTCATAATCCTGTGCACGCCACTGATGTTTGTTGACAACAATTTGTTTTTTTTTTCAATTAAATATTTTAGTTAAAATGTCCTCCATTACAGTCCAAAATCCATTAATGAAAATATTAATATATTTTCGTAATATGAGTACCTACACGGTTTCAGTTCTCACAAGTAGCACTGATGCGTGTATTGAAACATTTCCTGATCGTATTCTATAGTATCTAGAGTATTCTACACTTTACCTATTAAATCAAACTAATTTTAGAATAACTTAAAAACAAAACTGGTTCAAACTAAGGAAAAGTGAAAAAATGCACCTTACGCTGCTTGGTATGTAATGTATAAGTGTGTTCTCTACAAATTACGAATGTTGTGACACCGCGACCCGCGACATCATACTATACCCGTACGCAATACGACTTGATTCGTTAACATAGCATGTCATGAGGTATCACAAGTATCGAGTAACGTAACGATACTATAGTATACAATACCCGGCTACGACACCACATTGTCCTGCCGCCTGCGGTAATGACATTATACTTTCAAAGCGAACATTTTATTGGCCGTTTGTTCTCATACTGTTACGCCGTAATTAGTATTTCTGAGCACCGTATTGTGTAAACTGTAACCGGTATTTACACGGGTAGGGTATTAAATTTATAACAATAGGATTACATGTAACCCACACCAGCATTTATAATATTTAATATCTAATCATTGTATATTTATAGAACAACGAATATTTTATGTAAATAAATTTTTAAATGTATTCTATTGTAATACCCTCGTTAACTTAAGTTAATTTTTATTTATGTGGTGATGTGGCAGTAATATTGTAATATCGCCAACACGACACTACATCTTATAAATTACATTTGGAGGTGAATGGGGCCGAAAACAAGACAACTATGAAGTATCTGGTATTCCTTATTTGTATAGATTTCGATACCAATATTACACGTGTACGCATAGGCTTGTAATAAAGGTCGTAAGTCGTAACATTCACTTTGTCCACGCACACGGCCCAGCCGCTTGCCCGCGGTCTCGTGGGCTTATATTTATTCCCGCCGCTGGTTTTGCCCTAACTCAGGTTATGGTAATGATTCGATAACCGCAGAAAGAGGATAGTCTTTGAAGTTGTTTTCCTTGCGAGCAAAACCAATTCATGACAATCATATTTTTCGAAAAACTAGTTTGAGTTTACAATAACAAACGCTAAACTAATTTTCACTAGGTGGCTATATACGAGTATGTCATGTATATGTGGTATGTCCCACTGACGTTTGAGATATCATTCGAAGTGATAATAATAATAATAACTTAAATAGTCGTTTAAATAACTATAGGTGTGTCGTCGAGGCTAGACTGCGGGCTAGCTGCCAGCTGGCGTACCTAACTATCTGCACGCCACCGAAGTTAACACTTACTCTACCAAGGTACGTCAGTTATATTCCGATTCCAGAGAAACTATGAGTCAAAGTTCAAGTATTTGAAACTCGGAAAATCTTAAAAAGATCATGTTTTTTGGTCACCCTGGGGCAGGGGCGCGGGGCGCCGCGCCGCTGTGCGTTGCAATTTTTATTTTATGAAATGAAATGAACCAGGAAGCGAGCAGACGGATCGCCTGATGGTAAGCTATTACCGCCGCCCATGGACACTCGGAACACCAGAGGAGTTATACTTCTAACTCCACTGGTGTTGCGACTTGCGTTAGGCCTCCGGTAACCTCACTCACTCGGCGAAATACAACGCATGCGTTATTGTAGTATTTATCCGGTCGAGCCGGCCCATTCGTGCAGAATTATGCGCAACTTCGTAACTTAAAGGCGGTCAACAGGGGTCAATAAGGTGCCAAATTTTTTTTCTGAAATACTTTTACACGTACCTCTAAATTAGTAAATAGTGGTTTAAATTAGTAGTGCGATGTGGTAAAACAAATTTTCACCAAGTTACAAAAAATAAAAAGTGAACTAAGTATGCCATAACACTCTATTCCATGTACCTATAATTATACCCTGTTTCCAAATGAAATGATAAATCACGCAGTATATATTTTTTGATTTAGGCCTTTAATTTAAACCTTCAAAACAGTTGTTTACTTTCTAGTTTTGTGGACATTTCTCCGGAGACGAAATTTTCGATGTTCATGGATATATTTCTGGAACCAAAACGCAATAAAAAGAATGTTTATATAGTTGAGCTTTATCCCTTATTATGTACCTACAACTTTTCTTTTAATAACTTCAGTCTAAGTTAAACAAAAAAATGTTAAAGTCCGTTCTTCGCATAAGCCAAGGTCGTCCGTTTGATATATAGAATAGAAATATTATTCATTTGGTAAAAACTAAACACGACAAACAAAAAATTTACGACAAAACTAGTTTCTATTTTACCGAATTGGTGCTCACTCAGCATATTGTTGCGAAATCGCAACGCTGATTTTCAGTGATATTTCAGAAATTTCAGTGATTTCATAGCAAATAAACAAAAAGAAAAATAAAATAAAACTAAAAACGTTCATAGTGAGAATGAAAACAATTCTTTATAACTAGTAACACTTATGATATGAACATAACATTATTTAAAATATTTAACAGAGAAACTAGACAAAATATGCAATTAACCATCTATGGCACCAATATTATGCAGTTTTGTAATAAAATAATCTATAGTTTTCAATAATAACAAATACAAACAAAAATAAAATAACATGAATACAGAACAATACAAATAGTAATATTCTTACAGAAGATAGAGTTTCAGGTGCTAAGCGAGAGTACATTATACAGGTTGTCCGGTAAATCGACGTCAAGCCGTAAACCCGTGATAGGCCAAGTTACAATAGTTATCAGAAAAATTAAAAATAAATCCAAGTAATGTGTCTCAAAAAATACGCGTAACACAAGCGTAACAAACATCCACGCTTTCACATTTATAATATTAGTAAGGATAAGTCAGTATAAAGACTGTCAATGTTGATATATTTAAAAGGCCTATATGTAATATGTGTGTATGGTTTAATCTTATCTTTAGAGGGTTCCGTAATACACAAGGAACCTTATAGTTTCGCTCTGTCCGTCCGTCTGTCTGTCTGTCTGTACGCGCTTATAGCTTCTGTAATTATAAATATAAATGGATGAAAATTGGTCAAGTTATAGATTGTGTATAGATCTCAGTTTTAGCATCATAAAATAATAATAATGTTATATTTTGGGGTTGGCTCTCCATACATGTGAAATGGGGGTGAAAAAAATTTTTTCATTCTACCTCATCCGTGAATAGGTCTTTTAAAATAAAGGCAAAGTTTCATACATTACTTTTTTACAAAGTCGACCATTTTCGAGTAATCGGCCTCCAAAGTAGTTTGTAAGTTGGTCGCCCCCCCCTGGCATTTCTAAACTATTGGATATAGAAACTTGTAAGTTTGCTTGCTGATACATCATGCTAAAAACTCTTTAGGAAAATTAGTTTGAACGAAATAATTATTTTGAACGAAATCGGATAGTAACTTTTGAAGTAATCTGAAAAAAAACTATTACGCTTTGATAGTTACGGAACCCTCCTTAGACTTAGACATATCCTGACATGCTCTTGGTTAGGTAATTAAATATTGAACTCACATCCAATCACACAAGGCCCATACAAAGAACCGACATGTTCAATAAACATGTTTTTTTGTGTAAGATTACAGATAACAGTATCTATTAAAGTTTGTGGAGACTCTGTACTCTGACTCTGACTCTGACTCTGACTCTGACTCTGACTCTGACTCTGACTCTGTACTCAACCGACTGTCCCAGGCACTAGCACTACAGTATTTCAAGAGTGGTTACTTCGCTCGGAGAATACTGTATAAATCATCCAATAACGGATGAGAAGGCCTAAGTTAATAGTTAGACTCTTGTAAAGTGAGTTGGTGATGTAATAAATTGGTACAGGTCCAGACATCTTAAAAAAGTTATTAATTTGTTTGACTTTGCATGGTCAGGACAAAGTAAATTAATAAAGTTACTAGTCAATATCCAATAGTCATGACTATTTGATATGAACTGGTGACTTTATTAATTTACTTTACTCTACTATTAACTTTACCAGGGGGGCCGGTAAGCAGTACCAATAACTATTTTTTTCCATTCATAATTAACTTGAGCCACATATCCTCGACAGTCTATAAAGTGGATCAGTGGGTTGTGACAGGGTATGTGCAGCTAAGCCATTACAATCCAACACCTCCACCTCTTGAACGCATCTCTCGTGGACGTGGCTTATGACAAAGACGGTATCTTATTACATGGGGGGCTCTGCTTTCTTCCCCTGATCATAACCAGAATTAGAGTATGTAATAGTATTGTCGCTTGTCCCTATTTAATATTAATTCTAAGCCTGACTTATGAAGAATGGAAACTAAATTAAAGATAAATGATTCAGTTAGAATCCTACACATACCATACTTAATTGTACCCCCAAAGAATAATAATCACAATTATTCTTCTTATTTATATTAAGTTTATAATATATCAAAGATAAACTAAACAACAAAATGTCTGAACGTACAAAGACTACTGTGTAAATTAAAGGAGTCCGTTGAACGTCAAACAGTTGTGTTCTTAAAAAATGTATCATTCGCCTGTGTTTGGTTTGGATAGTATTATCATTAAACTGTCTACTTTATAAAGCTTATTTGACTATTCTAAGACTTCAATCTGCGTTTTCTGTGATTCTTTTGGGTTATATTATATGTATGTGTTAAAACAATAATACCGAAGCCTGTATGTATAATGAGTTATGCATGGTTATAGGCATAATTCTCATTTGCCTGTGTCTCATTAGCCTGGTTTTTTGACCTATGACCTTGATAAAATATATTAGTTTTACCTTTTTAGCTATATGAGAGCTCCGTGGCCTAGTGGGTAGACCGTTTGATTCGAGCACTCAAGAGAGTATGGCTGGCCCCAGACGTATCAATCAATCAATCAATCATTTATTTGCTCTAAAAGTGGTACAATAGATGTTCACATATAAGATACATTTCTTAGATCTAACACTTTTAGCTACACAATAGCATGAAAATATTGTTAAAATGGAGGCTCATTTTAAATTACTTATTTTACTGTTAATTGTATAAATTGTATAATTACCTAATACAATAATATTATACATTTCATCGTTACTAATAATTTATCACTTCATTATTACGTCATTGATAAATAATATGTGTAATAAATAAAATTAATTCCATGGGGATTTAATGTCAACTTAAAAACTTAGAACAGAAATCATGTCAAATTATTTTCTCTACACTAGTCCATCTTAATTAATCGATTAAAAATATTATTATTATTCTCGTTTTGCTTACAAATAATTCTAGGTTTCTAGCAATTCATTCATAGAATACAAGGTTTTACATTTAAGCCACTTAATAATTTCCTTTTTAAACTTAATATAGGGCAACTCTTTTATTATTTTTGGTATAGAATTGTATACTTTAATGCACAATATGATGGTATTGTTTTTGATACAATGTTAATGTCATATATCTTGGAATAGTGTCGAGTACCAATCTGTCAGCTTTTCTATTGCTACGCGAGTAAATATCACGTGCTTCTGAGAAATGTTTATAATTTAGCTTCACAAAATTGGCTAGCTCAAATATGTATAAGCTACGTAATGTAAGTATTCCTAGTCTTTTAAAAAGTGGTCTAACGATTCATATGGCGGTCTGCCACAAATCGCTCTGACACATTTCTTTTGCATTATAAACACCTTATTAATTTCTGTGGAGTTTCCCCATAGCATCAGGCCGTATCTGAGTACTGATGCTACGTAAGCATGGTACGCCGCAAGAACAGTCGGTAGGGCCCATACTTGTTTCAGTCTGTAAAGAGCGTAGACAAATCTATTTATCTTGCTACATGCATGCTCTACATCTGCCTTCCAATTTAAATTTTCGTCAATATATACTCCCAGGAATTTAGTTTTACTTACTTTTTGTATTACTTCATTATTGTACTTAATATTAAAGTTTATTGTTTTATTTCCACGATTTCAAATTTAATATAATTAGTTTTCGTCAGATTAATATTAAGATTATTGTTTTGCACCCATTGTATGTCTTTTTTTAAATTGTTTCATTTATTTTAACGACAATATTTATATTATTAATAGTATTCATATTTATTCTATATATCATCAGCAAATAGTGTGCACGTATCATCCGTGACGTCGGGAAGGTCGTTGATGCAAACAGTAATGGTCCTATTACACTCCCCTGACGAACCTCGCAATCATTTTCTCTGGATTCAGACTTATGAGCCGAAAGTATGTTTAGATGGTTTATTGAAGTTATTTCAACTAATTTTGTGTTCTTTGATAGAGATAAGATCTCATCCATTCTAGAGCCTGACCTCTAATACCTAGATTTTCAAATTTTTGCAGTAATAGTTTATGCGATACGAAATCAAACGCCCTAGACATATCGAAATGTGTTTTCTGACATTTAAGTTTTTAATTATGGCCCGAACAAGAATAGAGGCTGCTTGAATAGTATTTTTGTTGATTTGCAACCCATATTGCTCCTATTTTAATATATTATATATTCCTATAAATGCAATGATTCGTTTGTGCATACATTTTTTCAAATACTTTTTATATCACAGGTATAAGCATTATAGGTTATTTTCTATCAATTTTTTATTGCCTTTCTTATGTATCAGTTTCGGTAACGATATTTAAAAAATATCTGGATACTGCCCTGTTTGAAAGGACATATTAATGAGATAAGTGAGTATGGGTTTGATTACTTTTTTACAATGTTTTAAGACTTAAGTAGAAATACCGTCATATCCTTCTGAATTTGTATTTTTGTATTGCTTATTTCAGAAAAATCGCAAAGTGCCAAGAACATACTTTTGGGCACATTTTTATTTGTGTTGGAACATAATCTGTCGTTATTAAATGTTGTCAAATCTATAAAATAGTTATTAAAGGATGATGCAACACTTTGGTACCCACTTCCAATAGCAATATGTGATACGTCGTTGGATAGCTCTTAGTAGCCCGAGTAAAAGTTCCTATGGAGCCAAGTTCCTATCGTTTGTCGGTTTAGAGTTCTATGGTACCACCAATCCGAATAAAAATATCACTTATTTTAAACGCAATATGTTGTTTTTATGATACTTTGTTTTCATTTCGGTTTCATATTTCGTCACATTTTCGGACACACAACCAGCGAGAGGTAGACGTGAGGAGGTTGCCGGCGGCGGCGGGGCGGCGGCGATAGGAGGCGGGGAGGGGGCAGTGAATGCGCGCAGGCAAGCGTCGCGTCGGTCGCGCGAGAGACATCAGTCGTTTGTTTGTTTTGTGTGTGTGACTACGCTTCCCCGTCTCCCCATTGTATTCAGCGACTATATACGACCCTGGCATTGTTTTTGGACTCCGATTACAGTTTTTTTACGTTGACCCCGGCTTTCTTTTGGACTTCTGCTGTGCACTGAATGTCTAAATGTTTAAAGTGAACTGTTGCGAAAATGGAACCTGGCAACAACTGTGTAATGTGTCGTAGAGGGTTCTACCGTGGTAGATATCAGCGTCATCTTTTGGCTGATAATCTACCAATACTATGGCCAGAACTAGCAGCTTATATTCAAGAAAATGCAGTCTTAGAGGTAAGAGCATGAATTAATTATATTAAAAAGTATCTCATTTTTAAACATTAAAATAGTGCCTCGTTTCTAAACGTTTTGTTGTTTTTATTACATGCAAATGAATGGTTGTACCCGTCCAAGTATTTATACCTGAGCCTATGACGTCATTTGCAATAGTGCGGTGTGCGTGCGGGACGGGGGTCACATTCCAGCGTAAACACACTCATTGTTTTTTTTACACCCGTTATTTTGCCGTTTTGTCTATTACTTGTTAGAAGTTGGTAACAAGTTTTTTTTTTTCAGGTTGTTTTCGACAATACGCGAAACGTATGCCACCGATGTTGGCAAAGGGCTGAAAATGCCATTAGACCGCCTCCTATTCAAGAAGTACCTGTAGTACCAGTACAACAGGATGCACAAATGATTCAGGTTCCCGAGTATTCAAGAGCACCAAACACACCGAGGCATTGTATATTCAATAACTGTCAAAACCGAACCCGTCATAGGATCCCGAATGTTATTAAGATACACACGTTTTGTGAGTATAGGCTTTACATCCCTGACGGTGCAAGAGTATGTCAAGAACACCTCGAAAATAATAACTGGGCTGAACTTCCACAGAATTGTCACGTCACTCATGATTTTAATGCAGCGCAGTTTGGTGACATTTGTGACCTGTTGAGAAATGCCGTACAACGTGGTTCCAGATTGGATTTTAGTACCAGAGGTGCGCTATCCGACGAAGAGATGCATTTTTGGACTGGACGTAATAATGAACAGTTCGACACAATTTTAGAGCAAACACCCTCTCTGGTCCAAAGATGCAGAAATCCCAGAACTGCATTGGGTATATTTTTAATAAAACTACGCACCGGCGACCCCGACGAAAGGCTTGCAACGCTATTTAATATGACAAGGCAAAACTTAGAACGCCTTATGAATAAAGCGCGTGATTGCCTTACCGAAGATTATGTGGTCCTTCATCTAGGAGTTGATCACATAACAAGAAATAATATTAAAGAAAGGAACCTCATAATACCAAAAGCAATATATGGAGACGACCAAAACTCCAAGGCAATATTAATATGCGACGGAACATATATTTACATACATAAAAGTGCAAACTTCTTATTTCAGCGACAATCATACAGTTTGCACAAGTTTCAAAATCTGCTAAAGCCCTTTTTGATAGTCTGCACAGATGGATACATCATTGATGTAAAGGGGCCGTACGCAGCCACGAAGACAGATGCCAATATAATGAGCAGCATTATGAACGACAATGAAAATCCAATACACGTTCTGTTGGAACCCAACGATGTTTTTATACTAGATCGTGGCTTTAGAGACAGTCTTGGCGATATTGAAGCTTGTGGGTATGAATACCACGTTCCCCCTTCAAAGAACAGAGGGGAATCTCAACTAACTACCGCACAAGCAAACGAATCTAGAAAGGTGACCATGTGCTGGTGGGTGGTGGAAGTGGTTAACGGTAGATTCAAGCGAGATTTTAAACTGTTTCGCCAAAAATATTTTAACAATGCGTTGCCGCATTTCTTCAACGATTTTAAAATCGCTGCCGCCATTATGAACCACTTCCATGCACCCATCGATAACAACCAATACGCTGATATGTTTGTAGAAGAAATAAGGAGGAAGATTGATACACCCAATATTCTACATAATTACGTCGAAACGAAAAGATTGAACAACAGAAGAGCAGACTTTGTGCGACTAGAAGCAAATGATGTACAGTTCCCACAATACACCGAAGAACAAGTTATTTTGTTGGCATTAGGTACCTACCAAATGAAGATTGCAAGATCGTACTGCAGTGAACACCTTCAAAATGGAGTGTACACTATCGAAATATACAGGCAAAATGCTTTGGAAGACTTGCCTGATTTTGGTTTAAACGAAGACTCATGGCTCATGCGAGGCCGTATCCAATCACGACACATTAGAGCAAGAAGATACTATTGTTATATTTTGATAAATAATAATGATAATTGTATTTCACAGTATTATTGTACATGTCTGACCGGACGGCGCACTGTAGGTACCTGTGCTCACATCATATCTATCGTGTGGTACTTAGGATACGCCAGGCATGAGGGATTCGTAGCCCCTGCCTTGTTTCTCAACGATTTGTTGGTAGACGATGAATGATTCATCATCATCATCATTTCATCATCTGATCTTCTAAACCCCATATGTACAGGACTGTATAAATTCACAGGGGTTCAACCGCCGGCTCAGATTAGACTCGAAGATAGCAAGGTTACACCGATTTGGGCAGAGCCGGGGCGATAATAAAACACTTATTTGAGGAGAACGTTTTTTCACTTTTTCGATTCGCTTACCTGGCTCATGGCAATGCCGTATAGAGAGCCCCGCCCGTACGCCTCTTTCGGGCCGATCTTCCATTTCATTTTTACCTCTCTATACGGCTATTTTCCATAATTTTCCCCATTTTCCATGAGCCAGGTGAAGCAAAACGCGTTGTGTGAAATACTTTATTATCATAACCAGACATATAAACCCTTATATACTAAACATCTTATTCTATAGAAAAGTTATTTACATTTTAAGGTTCAACTTATATGAAATGTTGTACATTTTTACCACTGTTTTCGTAATAATTTCTTAACCATTTATTATATAACCTTAAGCGCTATACTACACGTTATGTACTACGTTTATTTATATAAATCAAAAGAAGCTACGTTAAAATTAGCTTTAGTTAAAAATATATAATCAAAATAACCCGCACTTGATAAAACACCATTTTAACACTATTTTTCCACACTGATGCCATATAAATCTATACATATAGTCGCTGAGTGTCCACTATTCTAGTTTTACGTACCGTTTTAATTACACGTTTATTGTTCACATTAAAATTCACTCATGTTTTTCGTTACGAGGCCGCTGTCCTTAACATCCTCCCCCCGGCGCAGTAGCCAGGGTCTACGCAGCCTCCTCAGGTGACTGCGGGCTCGCCGATCCCGCCGTGGACTGCTCCGGTGACTGCGAGCTGCTCGTGCTCGCTGTAGGCTGCTCCGGCGGCGACTGCGGGCCGTCCGCGCCCGCCGCAGACTGCTCCGGCGAATGCGAGCTGTGTGAACTCGCTGCGGGCCGCTCCGGCGACTGCGAGCTGTCCGTGCTCGCTGTAGGCTGCTCCGACGCTCGTTCCGCGCCCGGCGCCGTTCCCGGCGTCGTCCGCTCCGCTCCCGGCTCCGTCTGCTCCGCCAGCGGTCGCAACTGCGACTGTGGCGCCTCCTCCAGCACCGCCAGCTTCGACGTCGGCCTCCGGAACACGCCACTGCGCGTGCGAACGTCCGCACAGCGCACTTGTCCGTCCTGGCCGGGGTAGACTCGGTGCACGACCCCCCGCGGCCACGTATTACGCGGCAGCGTCGGGTCGACCACGACAACCAGGTCCCCTGGTACAAGGACTCGGTTGCTCAGCGGGGCCCCGTAGCGTGGTGTGAGCGTGGGAAGGTATTCCTTCACCCAGCGCCTCCAGAACTCGTCGGCAAGGGCTTGCGCGACCCTCCATGTTTTTTTGTCCGCCGGCACACACGGTCCGACGTACGGCAGTCCGGTGGACGACCCGAGGAGGAAATGATTCGGTGTAATCGCCTCCGGGTCGTTGGGGTCCACCGATACGTGCACAAGCGGTCGAGCGTTCACTGAGTACTCCGCCTCGGCCATCAGTGTCTGGAGTACCTCTTCCCTGGGCGACTTCTCGTTCAGCGTGGCTAGCAGGGCGGTTTTCACCGACCTCACCAGTCTTTCCCAGGCACCTCCTTGACTCGGCGCCCCGGGCGGTGTAAACTTCCACTGCATCCGATGAGTGAGGCCCAGCTGAGCCATAGCCGGCGCCCACTCGGCGTACGCCTGCCGCAGCTCGACGTCCGCGCCTCTAAAATTTGTCCCATTGTCGCTGTACATGACTGCCGGCCATCCTCGCCGCGCAGCCATTCTTCTCATTGCCATCAGTGCAGAGTCCGTCGACAGCGAAGCCACCAGCTCCAGGTGGACTGCCCGCGTCGTCAGACATGTGAAGAGAGCTCCCCACCTCTTCTCGTGACGTCGGCCGATGGTGACCGTCATCGGGCCGAAACAGTCGAGACCACAGTACGAAAATGGTCTCTGGAACGCCCCCAGGCGCTCGGCTGGCAGGTCTCCAGTTGGCGGGGTCCTCGGGTGTGCCCGTCGTAGCCGACAGAACGCACATCGGCTCATGATAGTACGCACCGTCGGCCGCACCTTCAATATCCAGAATTTCTGCCTGAGGTCGTTCACGACTCTCTCGCGGCTCCCGTGTCCCGCTCTGGCGTGCTCCCTTGCCACCAGTAACCTTGTGAAGCGATGTCTTCCATCCAGGATGATAGGGTTTTTCATTTCGGCCGGCACCTGCGCCGCTTTGATCCTTCCGTCTAGTACGAGCAGCCCGTCCTTGTACACCGGGTTGAGCCGGTACAAGGAGCTCCATCTAGGCACCGTCTTGCCACTTGCCATCTTCTCGATTTCTTGTGCGAAGCTGTCTCGTTGTGATTTTTGATACCACAACCTCTCGGCCCTCTCCAGGTGTCGTACGTCGAGGTGGGCCCGACGATCTCGGCACTTCTCGACGAACAGCAAGACCATCGCCGTGCATCTTACGAGGCGCTCGTAGTTTGAAAAGCGCGTCACATCTGGTAGACTGCTCAGCTCGCTCGCCTCCGTGGTGTGGAAGGCGACGTATTCTTCTTGATTTTCGATTCTAGCGGGACTCTCCGCGGGCCACTCGTTCATCGGCCTGCGCAGGAAGTCCGGCCCCCGGAACCAAGGGTCCTCGTCGCTCTTCGGGACGTAGCCCGTTCTGGCGGCTAAGTCGGCGACGTTGCTCTTCGTGCTCAGCCATCTCCACTGGTGAACGGACGTCAGCTCGGCAATCTCCCCTAGCCGATGCGCGACGTACGGTGTGTATTTGCGGCTGCCGTTCTGTATCCAACACAGAACCACTTGTGCGTCGATCCAGTAGAAAACCGTGTCCGTTTTCCACCTGTGTTCTGCTGCGACTGCGTTTCCCAGCCTCGCTCCGACCAGGGCAGCCTGTAGCTCCATCCTTGGTATTGTCTGTGCCTTCAGCGGCGCCACCTTGGCCTTGGCGGCGGCCAACACGACTCGTACTTCCCCATTTTCTTGTTCCAATCTCCAATAGACGGCTGCGGCGTATGCGTCCTTACTCGCGTCGCAGAACACGTGCAGCTGTCGGCCTCTCGTCGGACTCCCCCCGTTGTAACTCCGGGGTAGCTCGAGCTGACTGATGTACTCCATGTCGGTCAGCCAACGGGCGAAATCTTGGGCTGACTCAGCGGGTAGCGACTCGTCCCAATCCAGCTTCTGACGCCACAAGCCTTGTAGGATGACTTTGGCGGTGATCGTGTAGCAGCTCAGCAGTCCCAGCGGGTCGTAGATGCTCATCACCGTGCTGAGGGCCTCTCTCTTTGTCGGTGCGCGCTGTAGCTCGCGAACCTCCTTATGGACTCTGGAGAGCGACGTGTTGAATCTTAGTTTGTCGCCTCGGGAGTCCCATAGCATGCCCAAGGTCTTCTGCTCGTCTTTGGTGACACGCTGTGTAGTGTCCTCGGCCAGGCGGTCTTCAGGCAGTCCCTCTAGCACCCTCCGGTCGTTGCTCGTCCAGCCTCGTAAGTGGAAGCCACCTTTCCTATGTATTTGGTCCACTTGTTCCACGGTCTGCATGGCCTTCTGGTGGTCTGGATAGCTGTCTACGTAGTCATCCATGTAGTGGGCTTCGGTGATAGCGCGATGAGCTTCGGGATGCGATTCGGCAAACTCTTCCGCGTTCCGATTCCGGGCTGAGTGTGCCAGGAACGGTGAACACGATGCTCCGAAGATCATTACCACCATCTTGTATGTGGACGGCGGTTCGCCTTCGTCTTCTCTCCACAGGAACAGCTGGGCCGGTTGGTCTTCTTTCCTGACCTTGACACGAAGAAACATCTCCTCTATATCGGCCTTCACAGCGACGGCTTCCTCTCTGAACCGGAACAATATCTTCGGCAGTGAGGTCAGAAGGTCAGGCCCCTCTAACAAGTGATCGTTGAGGCTCACGCCGTTTGTTCTCGCTGCTGCGTCGAAAACCAGTCGCAACTTGCCCGGCTTGTTTGGGTTTTTAACCGGGAAGTGCGGCAGGTACCATGTGATGTCACTTCCGGCCTCTGTCCCGTCGCATTTTTCCGCATATCCCTTGCTTATGAGATTCTTCATCTGTCCATGATACTGCGCCTCGTCCATGGGGTTCTTCTTGAGCTTGTGTTCCAAGTTCTTGAGCCTCTTTAGCGCAGTATTGTAGCTAAGAGGTAGCTTGACGCCGTTCGTGCGCCACAGAAGTCCCACTTCGAATCGACCGTCTTCCGTTCGTTTGGCCGTTCTGCCAAAGAGGTCGATGGCTCGCTGCTCCTCGTCGCTCAGCTTAGCCTTGGACGTATTCCCAGTGCGTCTATTTCGAAGTGTTTCTTCACCATTTCCTCCAGTCGTTCGCCTCGGGTCTCGATCGTAGACACGTGCAGGATGTTCTCGTGTTCTTCCTGCTTTATGAGGCGTCTGGGGATGCTTCCATGGATTACCCAGCCAAGCTTCGTCTTCGAGGCTGCAGGCTGGTTTCTCTTGCCGATCCTCAGCTCCCTGGATACAATGAGCTGCCAGTTGTCCGTGCCGATGAGAAGTTGGGGTTTCTTGTCTTCATAGCATATCTCTTCGTTCTTGAGATCATGCAGGTGAGCAAGTCGAAACAGTGATTCCGGGACGGACTGAGTAAGTAGGTTCAATCCGGCCACGGTTCTCGCAGTGACGTCATATCTGGTACCGTCGTGACCCCGTACGCCAAGTTGTACGAGTCGGCTTTTTTCTTCCCTTCTCTCGGCATTGATCCCATGCATTCTCAGCACCTTCGGTGGGCCGTCTGCGCCGATAGCCTTCGCGACGTCTTCATCCAGTAGTGTCACTGTCGAGCCCTCGTCGAACAGCGCGAAGATATCCGCTTCGCCCCGTGGACCGACAACTTGAATTCTTCTCATCTTAAGTTTCACCGCACGGTCGGAGGTGACCGATGCGGTAATCACGGCGTCCTCTGTCTGTGGGGCGCCGCCGGACCTGTCTTCGTGCAGCAGCGCATGATGAGGCAAGTTGCAGCCCTTCACGCCGCACGGCTTCGCCCTGCAGTTGTATCTTCTGTGCCTGCTTCGTATGCACCGGAAACACAGCCCTTCCTTTTTGACCGTGTCCCATCTCTTTTGCATGCTCAGTTTCTTGAAAGCAGCGCAGCGAAATAGAGCGTGATCTTCGGCACATATCGGGCACTTCGTTGACTCCTCGCGTATTCTCTTTGGCTGGCTGCGACTCGGCGAATCCCTGCCCTCGTCTGCTATCGCGAAGACTGGCTTCCTCGTTCGGGCTTCGTTCTTGTTAGGAGGTGGACGCGGTGTTTCCTTCTTCAGTGCCGTGCTGAACCCGTAGCGCAGCGCCCTGTCCGCTTCTCTCATTAAGAATTCAGAGAGAAGGACGACATCGGGCTCGTTCCTGAAGCGCGACGTCTCTTCTGCGTAGTCGTACCACTTGCTCTTCTCGTATGGGCTGAGCTTCTCGAGGATGTCTCTCGTGAGCAACGGGTTAAAGAGATACCCGTGCCTCAGCTTCCTCAGGATGGCTACCATGTTCTGAATCTTCACTGCAAATTGGTTGAGTTCTGCCGCCGAACCTCCGAGCCTCGGTATCTTCTTCAGATCTTCCATCATGCGATCGACCATAACCTCGGGTCGACCGAAGCATTGTTCCAAGGTCTTCATAATTTGTTCAGGCGGCGTCGCGACGCTCAGCAGTGGTGCCACGGCTTCTCTTGCTTCTCCCCGTAGGCAGCTTCTCAGACGAGCTAAGTTCTCGATCGGCTTGAGCTTGTAGAACGCAGTGGTGTCTTCCATGGCTGCTTTGAATGGCAACCATTCAGTGGGAGCGCCCGAGAATATGGGCAACTCCGTAGTGTGGCGCGACTGGCGTTGGTTTAGCAGTTTATCCAATGTTTCGGCAAGTTGTTCCACTCCATTAGCCCTAGACGTGGGCGGTGTGGGTGAGCGTGGGCGGCGTTGCTGCGGCCACTCGAACCTCGTCTTCTGGGCTCCCTTCGGTGGCATGTCTTCTGGCTTCGGCGTCTCTCTTTCTTCCATTGATGTCGGCTCTTGTCTAGCCTCTTCGGGTTCGGGACCCTGTTCGCTTAGCCAGGCTCGGACACGTTGCTCCACCTGTTCTGATGGCTCGTCGTCGTCGGGGCTGCTACCATCTTCTGCAGCGGCGACGTCAGCGGCGAGCTTCTTCTTTATAATTTCTGCTTCGATCTGCAGTTCCGTCTTACGAAGAGCGGCGAGTTTCTCCTCCGCCTCGTAATGCATACGCGCGACGACACTTGCTGTCGATCGACGCGATCTAATTGAAATAGCCTTCTTTCTGGCTAGGGTTTGTACTTCCGAGGATGCAGGCGCCTTGCTGGTACCTGGTCTCGGTTTCAAAATAGTTTGAAGCAGATCCGCTCTTCCCTCGGTCGGCGGCGGCTGGCTTGTAGCGGCAGCGGACGGCGATCGTGGCGGATCCGGAAATCGACGTGGTTGCTGCTGGTTCTCCTCGGCCCCACTCTGACTTCTTGTTATAACCATCTTCAAATGTTAATCTCAAATGTTAATCTTCAATGTTAATCTTCAATGTTAATCTTCAATGTTAATCTTCCATATTAATCTTCCTTTTCACGAATCTTCGGGAGGTTTTTCCGATCAAAAATCTGCGAATCCTTGCTTCCGTTCGCAGCGGTGTATCCTTGTATCCTCGAGTCCGATCTTCTGAGTCCAATCTAATCCCTGGCGTTGATTCCCGTTGATAAATCTTGATAAAGTTTCCAATGTTCTGACTTGCTAGAATTCTTCTATCTTGAATGTTCAAAAAATTTTCTATGTTCAGAACAGCTGACGAAAATTTTCTAAGTCCAGTCTTCCGTAAAAATTTCTATCTTGAATCTTCGGAAATTTCTCTATGTTCAGAACAGCTGACGAAAATTTTCTAAGTCCAGTCTTCCGTAAAAATTTCTATCTTGAATCTTCGGAAATTTTTCTATGTTCAGAACAGCTGACGAAAATTTTCTAAGTGCCGTCTTCGTTATTTTCAACTTGATATGGACTTCGAATTTTTCTTCGATCTTGAAATTCGGCTCGCCAAAGGACCACGCACTACTGTACAGGACTGTATAAATTCACAGGGGTTCAACCGCCGGCTCAGATTAGACTCGAAGATAGCAAGGTTACACCGATTTGGGCAGAGCCGGGGCGATAATAAAACACTTATTTGAGGAGAACGTTTTTTCACTTTTTCGATTCGCTTACCTGGCTCATGGCAATGCCGTATAGAGAGCCCCGCCCGTACGCCTCTTTCGGGCCGATCTTCCATTTCATTTTTACCTCTCTATACGGCTATTTTCCATAATTTTCCCCATTTTCCATGAGCCAGGTGAAGCAAAACGCGTTGTGTGAAATACTTTATTATCATAACCAGACATATAAACCCTTATATACTAAACATCTTATTCTATAGAAAAGTTATTTACATTTTAAGGTTCAACTTATATGAAATGTTGTACATTTTTACCACTGTTTTCGTAATAATTTCTTAACCATTTATTATATAACCTTAAGCGCTATACTACACGTTATGTACTACGTTTATTTATATAAATCAAAAGAAGCTACGTTAAAATTAGCTTTAGTTAAAAATATATAATCAAAATAACCCGCACTTGATAAAACACCATTTTAACACTATTTTTCCACACTGATGCCATATAAATCTATACATATAGTCGCTGAGTGTCCACTATTCTAGTTTTACGTACCGTTTTAATTACACGTTTATTGTTCACATTAAAATTCACTCATGTTTTTCGTTACGAGGCCGCTGTCCTTAACACCATATGTTATTTTCTTTATTATTTGTACCATTTTTTTTGTAAAACTGTGAACCTGTGTAACCTGTAATGTATTATTTGTTACCTGTTATAGAGGTATTAAAATAAACAAAGGAAAACATTATAGTATTTCGTTATTTTTAAGATTTCCTTTTATTTTTCTAATGGAAAATCCACATTACCTTGATAATATATAAGTGTGGTGTTAAGAACGGACTACAAATAAAGACAAGCGCCATATCAACCATTGTTCTAGAAGATAATACCTTTCCAACAACATATCATACATCACTATTGGACCGGGTACCAGATTCCATACAACGATTTACATCATCCTTTATTTACAATGGCAATAGGCTTAAGTAATAATTCATTATTTTAATTTTGTATTTCTGTTATCAAGTCATTACTATTCGTTTTGTTGCTTATTTCATTGTTTATTATTCTCCAAGTTGCTCTACATTTATTTTTGCCTGTTTTAAATATTTATCATTGTATATCGATATACGATTTTTTTTTTCGTATTGACTTATAATATTATTTTTCGTATTTTCGTATCGACCAGTCATTCCTCTGGACTAGGCTGACTATGTTGTAAAAATGCCGTATCTGCTTGGGCAACCATACGACATTTAAAAACTGACTGTCCCAGGTACTACAGTATTTCAAGAGTGGTTACTTCGCTCAGAGAATACTGTATAAATCATCCAATAACGGATGAAAAGGCCTAGGTTTTTTTATTCAACGATACCCTTTATTTTTCGTGGGGAAATTCGTTACGAATCTTCAGCCGGGGAGGGCAGCAGGGGTATGTCGGACTCCCCCGGTGCGAGATGGAGTTTACCGACTAAAACCCCTCGATGCCTTCCTTCTGCGCCAATGAAAGGCCGTGGGAATCGCGTGAGCATGGATCCACGACCTCGCAGCGCGTGCCGCGTCCGGCCCTCTTCTGTTGCGGCGGCTATTCAACGAGACGCCAGATGATGGGAAATAATATTTTTCATCCCGACTTAACATGTATGGAGAGACACCCCCAAAATATAAAATTATTATTAGTTTATAATGCCAAAATTGAGATCTATGCACATTATATAACTATCCCAAATTTCATCAATTTATAGTCCATCCATATAATTACAGAAGCTAGAAGGGCGGACAGAGCGAAACTAAAAGGGTTCCTTGAGTATTACGGAACTCTAAAAAGACTTACAGAGTGCAGGAGGTTAGAAAAATTAAACGATATCCAGAAAAATATGCTCTTTTGCAATTAAAAAGAAGGAAAAATATATGAAAAGAAAGAGTGAAGCTAAAACTTTACCTTTATCACTATACTTATAACTATATCAGTTGTAATCAAACCCAACATTAGATTTTTTGTAAGTTACAATCATTTTGGTTAACAAGACTGTTATTGTGGTTATTAATTCATATTTATTTATTTGCTCAAAGGTGTGTTTTACAGATCGTTGACGGTGTCCTTTTTATGCACGTAAAGTGGAGAGTGGAATATAAAATAACTATCATTAGTAATCTCATGAAGTATAATATTTAAAGTATAGAGGCTAAATAATGACGTAACAATGATATGTCTCACGCCCTCTACTTTTCGGCTGCAGCGGTGTTCGGTAGCCTCTCCAATCTCATGAGTGTTATCGTCCAAAAATACATTTTATTAGCTTACCCGCGCTCCTCAAATATAAACAAATCCAAAATATTACACAGATAAAAGGATACAGGATATTTTATTGCCGTAATGTTATTACTGTTACGATGGAGTAAATATTTGTACCGAGCTTTGTGTTGTGTGTGTGCTCGCTGCTTCCAAATCAGTAAATTATTTATTGAGCTTCTTTAACAAAATAAACACGTGCACGGATAAACAGTATATTTATTTAATATCTCCGAAGGTAATTTTGATTTATTTTACTGTTTTCCTGCTTGTGATTTCTTATTTCGAGCTAGTCCTTTACGTAACGCGGTGTCGGAGTGACAACTTTTAGTCGTCACTCCGACAGCGCGCAGTTAAAAGTGTGTTTCTTTTGACTGTCCCCTGTCTCTACTAACCTTAACACAACATTGTAGCTAGGTTTCCTATAAATATCAATAGGCTATTTCTTACTGTATAGTTTCCCTGGCACGCCGTCATAATAATATTATCATTTTATAATTATAGTAAGTAGGGAAGCGCGTCGACTTTGGCAGCTGTATTTTCCCATTTTGTAGGCGATTCCGTATAGTATTAGCGGACGTCACGTACTAAAATCCAACATTTATGAATAAAACTTTTTATTGACGATTTGTTTTTTAACAGTCTCTCGCACGTGCTATATATATCGAGTTGCGCGCGCGCCGCGTACGGGAGCGCACGCGCCATGGCCCGCGAGCGCTGTGAGTGAGACCGGTGTAGGGAGTGAGACAGCATGTTCAGCTTCAGGAAGAAGGGCGAGGTGCAGTGCTACAGCCGGCCCAAGTCCCGGACTCCGCGGTCCAGCCGCAGACGTGAGTGAGCGAGCACTTCGCAACAACTTGACTCACTTGACAACTTCACTCGTCTCGAGCTCAACACGGTAGGCGCGACTCGCGGCTATTTTCAGAAAGTGTCGCTTAATGAAAACGCGATTTACGTTTCTGTGTGTTTCTAGTTTCGACGAGTTTTACTTCAAGTCAGAACCGACAGATATTCCCAATACCTAGTCTACTAAGTTAAACGGTACACCAGCTTCATTACGGTTACAACAGCAGGTAATGATTGCTGTCACAACTATTATACAGTGTAATATATATATAACAATGTCGCCGGCACGCGTGACGCGTCACGTCTAGGTCTGTCTGACTAAACGTAAACACGACGCTTCACAGGTGTTTAGAATATCATCAATTATTAAATAATATAATTGTATCTACCAAATCGTAAGCGTTTGAATCGTAAATTGTTTGACGCAGAGCTTCGAAGCTGTAATGGATTATGAGATTAGAATCGCGAAGTCTTTCACTTCGCAGCCGTAAATGATACCGAAATAAAATTATTTTAACGATAATATTATGATGATAATATTCATTCTATGGAGACTGAGCAGTAGCCGGAACGTTTCATTTCCTTTTACGACTTACGAGTAACAATTATAGAGATTTTAGACCCAAACATTTTCTTTCCTAAATGAAAATAAAATATAATTGATTAATCTCGGAAATACCAAAATAGCGTTCTCTAGAAATACATACCAGAATGAACTTTTTAATTACATGGCAATTGTGGATGTTGATGTTGTCCAATGTAATTGCACCCTAATCCGGCGGTATGGCCCCACTTTTAATCGCTGGACGGAAATATCTAGCGGATATCAAGAAATATTACTTCGGAGAAAACTATCGAGAGATACTGAGCCCTGTATCCTCCGCAGACTCCAAAATAAATAAAGCTACCTAATTATACTACAGATGACGGTAACTTTAAGTTCGAGTACCAATTTATATATTAGAATTTGCATGAAAGTATAATATTATGACGGTGTATAATGTAGGTATTACATTAGATTTGACTGCTCTATCATAATTTTGGTTTGAACTTGTGACGTAGCTTAAGCGTAAACAGTAAAATATTATACGACTATTTTATATTTATGTCGGTAATCTTTCTCGTGTCGTTTAGATATGTTACTACTATTATAAATGTGAAAGTAAGTGTGGATGGCTGTTTGTTACTATTTCACGCGTAAACTACTTAACGGTTGTTGATGAAGTTCGGTATTGTAGTAATTTATGCTCTGGATGTTGATACCATACCAAATTTCATACTGTACTTTTTCCGGACAAAAAATAGCCCATGTGTTAGGTTAGGTTACTAACTAACTTACTTACTACTTTTAGGTTACTTTTTGTCCGGAAAAAGTACAGTGTTCCCGTAGGATACTGTATTTACTGATAGTATGTTATAAATACTTTGGTCCTTAGTTAAATATTTAGATATTTGTTTACATTAACGTATTCAAAAGGCACCACGCAGTCCGTCGGTTTTCCACCATTGATAACTTCAAGAAAGCATATCCGTCGCAACTATGAACCAGTGAGTTACAACATAGAGCGGCTTCTGTTAATGTTGAAGGAGTAGTATACGTATTTGTTATTTTGTTTGTGTTTGCCTTGACTTAAATATTGCCTACGTAAAGTATTACACCAATTTGTTTTAACACGAGGCTACTGTGGACTCTCCATAGAGTAACATCAGATAGATTATATCGTGAGAGTGTAAAACACAAAGTTAATTAAATTGATCACCTCCGGCGTAAATAACTTTAATCAGACGAACGTCGTTTACGTCTCCCCGCGCGCGGCTCTCTGAGCACCGACTAGTGATACATCAAACATTATGATTATGTATTTATTGCACTACTTTTGATAAAATCATAACTGTATCATTGACGCCATGGGTTCGGTCTCATCTTGTTCGTATCGTTATATTACTGTCTGTAGTATCTACATTCTGTACACGGTATTTTCTACAAAAAAACAAAATAAGATGAATGGGGTAACGATTTTTAGAGGGACGAGTTTTAATTCAACATTTGTGACAATTTCCTTTGATCAATCGAAATAATTTTTCTCCGCGTCAAACTTGTGCAATTAGCTGTATCTGGGATTCAGAATACAACGGAAAATATTATTTAGACGACAGACTGAAGACAATCTGTCTTCATCTGGCCGCTTTTATGTAAGCTGTAGCAATTACTATCTGAACTGATGTGCGCCGCCGCCGGTCGCCGGTCACCAGATAACAGATTCATTTGTCATTCAGTTTTATATCTCATTAAATCCAATCTGTCAAAGAGCTGTATCAAAATTGTAGTGGATTACATTCAAAATTATCTACTATTGATTTTGTAGGATTAGTTTCTGTCCTCTGCCATTAGTTGGGTTAAAGTAACGCATTTTAATAGCTCTGTAACAGTTCATTTCGAGATAGTTCAACTGAGCAATAAAATTAATTCGTACCTACCTGTCGACATTTTACGCAAAATTTGCCAGTATTTAAACAAAAACTTATATTGACATTGTCAAAAGGCGTCACTACGGGTCGTAGACTGCGTGAAATTCCTTGTCTAAATATAGCGTAATCCAGATTCGGCGGCACGCGCGTGGCGGCTCGCGCGGCGCGCGGTATTTGTAAACAAACGCGTTTGTACGGCTGCTGGCCGGGGACGTCCTGTGAGGATGGAAACCAGGGACAAACATACATACAACCTCTGATCAAGCTAAATAAGTGATACGGTCAATCCCGACGACCAATAGCTAAAGAGCTATTGGTATTAGAAAGAGCTAGAGATAAAATATTAATACCTTTAGTCTAGCATAGGTGCTATCATTAAAGACATTGAGCATTTTTACCCGTTGTTTAAAAAAGTGGCGAGTGGTGACCACAAACCAAAATCCTATTGATAGTTTCATAGTAAAATTCCCAGTTTCTTTTTCAGCTCAAACTTTTCTAGCAATTTCTTTTCCCAAAATGACTCTCACTGAAATATTTTTACTATTGAATATAACGAAGCCACAGGCATCGATTAATGTAATAAATATAATCTACTCTGAGTGCGTGTAGATAGTACAGCACAGACAAGTGGCGGCTGGTGCCGGGTGCGGGCTGCCCCAGTGACCCGCGCCGCTGACACGAAGCAGGCGCGCGCGCAGTCATTACGGCTATTTGCGTAGCGCCCTACCGCCGCTCTAACGCCCTACCGCGCCCTGACGTCCTACCGATACTGTCGCCCTAGACACGCTACCGGCACTCAGAGGTTCTAACGCCCTGCCGCCACTATGACGCACTAACGGCGCCTCGACGTCCTTCCGCCGGCCTGACACCGCTGCGCCCTACCAGCGCCCTAGACGTCCTAACGTCCTGACGCCCTAGCAGTGCCCTACGGCCATGAGGATCGAAATAAAAGCACCAGACATATAAACAGGAAGTTACGTATTATAGCCGTGTATTTTCCAATGACGTGTTAAGCAGACGCAAGCTCTCGATTTTATCGTTAAGTGTGCCCACGCGTTACTCGACATTTTTTAACATTCTGTGGTCGCGTTCTCCTAACGTATAAAAAATATTAAAGAAATTCCAGTATTAATTGGTTTTATTGTTTAAAAATTGAAAAGGAAAGGTAAACCCATATTTAAATATAACGTTTAATGTAAATCCGTACCACCGCATTAGTGTACCGTATAATTCATCCGTGGTCCTACGTAGCCAGAAGGTGCACGGCACATACGCGATGCCCGATGGTGTCCAGTTATACAGGATACAGTCAATGCGTCCGACGTAACGTGCTCGGCAATAGTGCGATTAATCAATTAATTAATTGCGTGTTTGTTCCTCGCCATAACAATACGAACCCCAACTATTTACTCGGGAATTCGATACCCAAATTATTTTAATATTTGTATAATGACTTGATTGTATAAATATCACTCTGTTTGAAGCATTATTTAATTTCCAAACAATTCCGAATATTACTGTCGACATTTCTTGTTCGACATCTGGATTTCCTGTCTCCAATCTTTGTATCTGGTTTCACGTTACTCGGTAATGTCTCAATATGCTAAACAATAAAAATGCTAACCGGTAAATAATGTCCCCCTTGATACTATAATATTAGCACATAATGTCAATTTATCAACACGGTAATATCATGTTTAATTATAACATTTTTCGGCCATTCTCATATCCAAATTCATATCATTTTCATCATCGAGGTTCGTTATAAGAGGGAGTCGTTACAAACTTACCTCGAACTTGTGTAAGATTTCATTTCAGTAGCTACTTCACAAAACATTCTCTATCGCAGCATTCTCTAACTGAGTGCCCGTAAAATGTAAATACATATTTAATTTATTTCGCCCATGTTAGCGCGCGATATTTATACACTTTGGAAAAACTTTAAAAGCTTTTGAAGTGTTTAAAAATAAGAATTCGGTTTCATTTTATAAGGAGCATATTGATGGGACAGATTCGATGTTCGGAACAAAATTCAAATTGGTTTTGAACAAAATATTTATTTTTTACAAAACGTCGCCAGTTTAAATCGCAATAAGCCGCGCCGAGCCGGTCGATGGCGCAGTTCTTATCAGCTTTTTATTAATTTAATTTCTCTATTTTATCGACGAAACAGTGGCTCAGTTGTTACAGCGCAAAGTTTCACATATTCAGACCCCGGTCGCGGGTTTTAAGAATATTTTTCAAGGAAGTCAAAATTGTGTAATAATATTTTATACTAAAGAAATTTAGATCGGATCGGATCACTAATATCATCCGACACCTCTGTAGGGATCAACAAATGCGCCTCGTGCCGATCTGCCCAAGATTCTATTTCACATGTGAACTCTTTCGGGATACGCGCCGCGCTCAGATGAAGTGAAATGACACCCGTAGTGGAAATAATACCATCGGGAATAAACGGAGCTATTGAGACAGGGAGCGAGACAACAGAACACAGCCTGGGGCGACCAGACATTGTCAGACAAGAGCACGTCAAAAATCCAAAACATTTGATGGTTTTGTACAAGTGAGTCGTCAAGTTTCCACAAAAGTTTCAAAGAGTTGCCTTTTGCCCCCTTACTTCTCGTTCTCATTAACGAACGCTTGAAAATTTGTATCAGTTCGAAAATTGTCTTAAAAGACACGTCTTTTTTAAACGATAATTCACCTGCTGAAATCCATAAAAGTGTTTATGCTGTATAACATCCAATTAAGAGACTTGCAGAAGATGAATTGACTCCTCTTCGCATATTAAATTATTCAAAACATCTCTAACAGCGTTATTTATATGTTAATTTACTCTGAGCTCGCTAAACAGATAGAACAGAGAAGCTTGAATAGATGTGGATCGGCGTGAGGACTGCCGACTGCCGACTGCACGAGGGCGTATTGTCCGCGCTCGCCGCCGCTTGGCGGCTGAGCCGTACAGTTATAAGAGGGAACTGACGTCGAGAGCTTCGCTTGTGATTTGCCTCCTAGCGTTTAGTAAATTAGTTAAAATAAGTCAGGAACTTTTTGTATGTTCCATACCTATAATTTAAGTCGCCTGCAGTAAGGTTTTACGTCATAATGTCATATGGAGCCATGGAGCTATTTATTTATGGAGCTCATTGCACCGCCCGTCACGACACAGCGCGTCCAGTCCGTCCGCGTCCCTTTAACAGACAATTGTAATATTAAATGGCGCGTTTTAGTATTCGCCGTGGTCTGTCACAACAGAATTAGCCCCCGCTTCCTCCGCACCCCGCCGGAGAACGCTAAGTGGATTATTCATTCGATTATAGGAGCAGTCGCAAGAAATTCAATTTTTGCCGAGTCCAAATGAAATTTGCGAAATAATTTTTCGTAGCAAATTTATGTGGCCGCCCAGGAATCTGGAGGCAAATAATTATTTCAACCGTTCGGTTGCTACTTCGATATATACACCGAGTTTACACAGTACCTACCTAATACAAGAAACTGAAATAGACTTATTAGGTATATTATCATTGTATATTGGGTTCGATATATTTATTCCGTTTCGTAGTGAAACGGAATAAATATATCGACTCTCGGTCTCGGTGTTCGTGCCATTTCGATGGCTTTGTCATAAAACAAAATACTTATTTTATAGAACCATCGCTTTTTCTAGAGTACCTTCGCGATATGAAATACTATCACAAGAATAATAGGGAATGAACACGTTGTATGTTCGTATAGTAGGTTACATTGCATTGCATACAGCCTACAAATTTCACTTGACTGACTGCACTCAACTATGCCTTGGGGCATTTATTATTCAGACAACCTTTGACTATGAAGAGTTAACCTTCAAGTTTCTCGCAAACTATGAGAGAGATCCACGTGGAGGCATAGACAATGTTCCCCACGAACTATAGGAAAGGCACTTGCGCTAGGGTTCGTTTGATATTTTGAAAGCTAGCGAAGTATCATAATCTCGATAATGAATGTCAGTGGAACCTTCTCGAATAAATCGCGAAGTCGCTATCTCGCGCTCCAAGATATACGAGGTCGATTCTGAAAAGTTTGACAATTTAAAGTTACGGAGATGTGCATGATATAGAGTACTATCGGAGGATAACTCGCCACACATCCGGGAACTCGGTAATGCCACTTTGCTATATACACACTAAATATACACGTAAAAGCTTCGGTTACTCAAGGAGTTCCTAATGCTCGCGAAAACGATTCTCAATGTGTTTGGTCGTCGTTTGTGGTTCAAAATATGAATATTTAATGCTATGGGTATAATGTTTATGGATGAGAAGAAGAATGTGCAGTGAATAGTCGATTGACTAAACAGTGTAAGTTTTGATCAGTGAGCAAGACATCAACAGTGAAGTTTGCGGCTGGACCGACCGGCCGCTGGCCGTCGCGAGGTGCGCGCTCGCCCGGGGAAAACAAACTCATATTCGGCCCGAGGATGTATGTTTTTACTATCTATATTATGTACTGACTACTACATACAAAACACGAATATAGCGTATTTATCAATATGTCACACGCATAATTTTAATGTTATGCCAAAATCCATAATGTTAAAAGCTAGGGATATCGCTATTACAAGATGAACTGACTTTCGCGACTACAATGTATAATTGTTAATATGTCTGCCAGAGCATGTCCTCTGATTAAACGTCAGTGAACTGTGACCGGCGAGCGAGTATTAATTATATATCGGCTCATTACGGCCCGCTCGTATAATGAACCGATTAAACTATAATTAAAGAGTCGGTCGGGTCGGACGACCCTGACAGGCGACCGGCGACCTGCGACTGATGACCGGTAATCTGCGAACCGCCCTGTTGTAATCTGCTCTTTGTTCCATCAATTACTTTCATATAAATACACTTTTAATGGCACAGATCCATCAATTAATAGTTTGTGGCGAACCAATTAGCGCCACAATCCTGAATATCTATCCGCTATCGAAGTTTTCTAAGATCGGCGGTATATATACAACAGCTGATATGACTACAAGTGGGCTTCGGCCTGACCGAGCATACCACCTCGCTCGGTCGGAGATCTCGAGACCTCTGGGACGGACGCCTCCTCTCTCCTCCCACAAGTTCGATAACGCCGAGTAATGAGGTATTTAACGTAATTTTCATTTCTCATACTCGGAAAGTAGTGTTGTTTTGATTTGATTATTGGGTGGAAGATGCTGCTTTTCTTTTATAGGGAGGGAAAAACTCATACAAATTCATTCCGGCCCGAGGGCTGGAAAAACTTCAAAACTTCAAAAATAGAACTTCACAGCTGTCAGCTGTGAAGAGTTTTATGTAAAAAAAAACTATTAAAAAATGACATGACTTTCTAAACAGCCAGTGTGAAGTTAGCGCAAACTTCTTTGAGCGGAATAAGCCGCGAGTGCCGCGACAATTACGCGGCGAGCGGCAAGTTCCATATTTAAAATTTAAAAAGTCAACACAAATTGGCGGGATACTAAAATCTGTTATGTATGTATCTGTGACGGACTTTTGTGCTAAGATTTGAATTGAATATTAAAAATGAGTTCAAGCTAAATATTGACACCAAATATTGATCCAGAACAGCCAAATTTCTCAAAATATATCAAACAACATAAATATTCCAAACAAAAATGTAACTTTTAATTTCACGAATTGTCCTAATTTGACTATTAATTTTAAATAGGCACTACTAATATATTATTATCAATAAATAGTTTAGATAAACAACTAGTTTTATTTTCCTCATATTCTAAATGAAAAGTAGAGTGTTTGCCACGGGTACAAGAATCAATTCCTACTCGGACTATAGCCGCCCTCGCTGCGCTCCGGCGTCTAACTACCTCGGGAATTGATTCTTTTCAACCCTAGGCTAACAATCTACTATAATGTATAATTGAAGTACCTACTAGGTGCGTGTTACGTAATACACAAATACCGGAAGTAAGTCACTTTATGTAGCTTACGGCCTTCACCAAACTTCACTTCTGAATATAATATTACCTCCTCACATTTTGCATGTTCACAGACTAAATCGTCATTTACCTTTAAATCGTTATTTTTAATTTTTAAGTGCTTACTTCATCTTTAAATATTATAGTTTAACCAGCAAAAGTTTTACGTTTGGGGTAGACCGGGCCCGGCGCGGTGAGTCAGCTGCGACTAGTGTTTGAAGTACATTAGCATACTAAAAGGAGGTCTCCCACCGACCCGCACGCGCCCGCGCCGGATGACACGCAGAAACCCGCCGCGCGTCGCCACGCTGACTCACACACAACCCTTAAACTTTGTTTAAATTCCAAAAAAATACTTTTGCGGGTCTAGTCAAACCTTACTGCATCTAATTTTGAACATTGTATAGGTACAATATTATAAATAATAGACTAGTTGCACCGTGCACTATGTACAGCAGAGTTCTAAAGACGCAATTTCGAGCTCGTCTGAAACTTGTTAACGTTCATTGTACAGCTCGCTTGGATTAGGATCGCCTCACTCGGAGTTCGGAGACCGCTTCCAGTTAGAATTGCCCCATTACTGTTACAGAATTCCTCCTGCAATCGGAGGTGAAATATAAAGTGAACTATTTCTACTATGTTGTATATTGTGTGATATAAGGCAGTGTGATGATGTAAGGAGTTTCCAATAAGTGTCGAACGTGCGGCGAGTTTAGCGGCGTGGCTGAGTCTGGCGCGCGAGATAGCGCTCCTGCGGGATTAGCGGAGTCTGGGGGCCTGGGGGCCTGGCGCGGGGGCCCGAAGCCTGGGGGCCTGGGGTGATAAGATGTGTATTGGGCGCGATTGCCTGTATCGCGAGTGATTAAATTCACTATACACTCCCATCTCGTTTTCGCAACAAATTGGGATTGCTTATCGTATATTGCACGGATTGTATTCAATTTATTTTTTAAATCGATTTAGTATATTTTAGACTTACCAGCTCATGACCTATGTGTACAGAAAATACGCGATGAATTTAGTATCAAACAGATGAGTAAGTAATGTGATCCTACTCTAGTAACACAATAAAAGAACTCTACAAATTGAAGTTGAACTGAAATAATTTTGTCGTCTCTTCGACAGACCCTTTTTTGTTTGCAGTAGTAAATTTCAGGAATATTCCAATTGATTTAGGTAAACATCTCGCACGTGTCTGCAGAGTACAGGGTAAAGTTACATTCGCGGAAATGTCTTAACTTTTTATGTTCTCTACTAACGCGAACGTAACGGAGGGGAATCTCATTCTACGAATCACATTGTATTGACTCATAAACGTCTCCACGTAATTTTTTGTAGACTTACTTTTGTACTGAAAGTGCTGATTGTAATTGTCTGGTAGTTCACAATACGTAAAAAGTAATATAAGGATACCCCAGTAACTAGTCCCTAAACTGACAAGTGACAACAGTAACTTCTGAATACAGTTAATATGCTGAATTCGGGCGTAATAATGTAGTCCCCGTCCTACGCGCTACGCGCTCTACCCACGCAGAAAGTTGATACAAAAACAATTTTAGTGTCTGCTTCCGAGGAAAAAGAGATGTGTATAACATTTTGTCACACAATAATGAAAGAATAAAATATGAAAACCTACTTTTTTATTTATGTATTTACAATAGTAACATATATATGACTCAAAATCAAACCCATAAACAAAGGCGCGCTACACCGGGGCGAACACCGCATGGGTGACTCGTGACTCACGAGTAACGCATTACAGGTGACGTCAGTTAACCCGCGTTATTTATTGCGGAAAGCTTTCGCCATTAGCGGTACTTTTTACCCCTACACATGTCCAGCGTACATACATTTGTAATGATTTGATTTAGTAACGTGTGGCAGCGTTACATGGTTTTCAGTGTCCTTTTAAAATATTTACAACATCCAAAACTACGGAAACCTTTAAAACGAACTCTTATTAATTACTTCATTGATTAAATAATATATTAAACATAAATAAACAACTTA
The DNA here is from genome assembly GCA_037179445.1 of Phengaris alcon alcon. NCBI lineage: Eukaryota > Metazoa > Arthropoda > Insecta > Lepidoptera > Lycaenidae > Phengaris > Phengaris alcon. The sequence goes on from JAYRCH010000308.1 coordinate 2,152,031, forward strand.
TGTACATACAAGTTACCTATATTATAGTTGATACAAATGTAAACGACAACATTCAGTATTAGATATGTAAGCAAGAAATAAAATGAAGGACAATAAAGATACAAATGTACGTAACTACTGTTTCATTCTAACTTTCTAGTTCGTTTTAATAAAAACAATAGAAGAGATAATTTAATTCTAGTTAAATTAGTTTGAATAGCGATACCTAGTACCTATGTGTCTATTGCATTGAATAGGATATCGTATTCAACAGGGGCAGTGCAAAGTAGTTCAGTCCCCGAGCCGGAGGACGCTGTAAGTGAGTTTAGCTGGAGACGTCCGCCGCCCGGCACGTGTCTCCTGTCTCCTGCACTACAACGAGACTATTTACTGTCTCCTAACTGTCTACTACAAGCTATGAACTACAACTACTACGTCACTGTATGCAGCAAGATTGTCAATAGCACAGTTCTCATTTAACGTAATTCGTTTTTTAGTGGCGACCCCACTGCTGACGTATCTAGTATCTACGTCAAGTGGTCTCAGATCCGATATAAGAAACAATATATACCCTCATCTGTTATTTATTAGTGATAAGAAAGGGCGGCGAAGCCCGCGGGTGCTGTTGGCGTGGTACGAGTATATAATACTGGCTTCTCTACAGCTAACGCTCCAGGGCCTTTAGTCAAGATGCGTTCGATTATTTCGAAAATGAAGTTCGAATACAAAATGTATGAGATTTTACATAAGGCCTCGCAAGCGACATGTCACTTAGCGATGACTTATGTCAAATCCCATACTTTTTTTATTTTGAAGTTTGCTGTCGAAATTATCGAACGAATCTTGACTTAAAGCCCAGTAATTGTCCCAACTACCATTCGATGCGGTCATACGCGATTTATTAGTTCCGCCGCACCTCTCCTCCTTGGCTGACAAGCGGCTTGGCGGCAGAGATACAATTAAATCTCCATTTCTGCTGGAACTCGCTATAAATCGCTTTAAGAGTTCCGACTTTCGAATTCCGACGTAATGCATAGAAATATAATTAAAATACATCTTTTGTAATATTTGTTTTTTAAAATAACTATGTTCAGCTACAGATTAAAGCTTATCGTGGTGGATATTAGTCTGTCTCTAATGGGTCCGTTAAGTTCGCCCCGAAATAGCTTTACGACTGATCACTTTATAGACGATGTTTTCCGAGGTTTTATGGGGGACGTTAGTACGATATATGTGTTTTTGAACACTTTGCGCGTCATCAAAGTCGCCGAGGCTATAGGTATTGGTTATATTATAACACGACGGAAAAAACAATAAAACGCTCGTCGATATCGACTCAAATGAGAGAATTTTTTAATAAAAACTTGAAAGCGAACTGAAGTGTCGGCGACCTTGCGTGGCGGACGGCTGATTAATTTCTGGATAACTCAGAGAGAGCGACGAACTCTCCCGTTTGAAGTATTTTTTCGTTACAAATAACATCATAATAATCACCTAAGTAGGTACCAACAACTAAGCAACCGAACCTTTTCCTGCCCTCGATAATGAATCAACGATATTACCTTAAAACGAAATTAAAAAATGAAATAACGACAGTCTGAACTCGCGGTAGAGGCTAGACACGAGACATCATATAGTTAAGGTCACATGAAAAATATTTTCACTTCGGCTACGACGCTCGCGCCCACATGGCGCACTATATCGGTGTCAGTCTTAAAGTAAAAACATGTGCCAGTCATATTTTTACGTAGTCATATCGGAAGTCGCGAGTCGCGGCTAACGAGGTCGCTGTCGCTAATGACCGGCGACACCTGTCGATACGTACACCCGACATGCGTCACGACTTATGTGTTGAGTCCATCAATATTATGAAAAACATTTGGAGAATATTATGTCATTAATTGAATATTAATGACATAATATTCAATTCACAATCTTCTCTACAACCAACTGCAAATTACACAAGTACCTATATAGTTCATACAACAATGTATGTACCTTAATTTACTCGAATCTGCAGCGAGAGAAAGACATTTGTTAGCGGTTATATTTTGCTTATCTATTGTAACTCGTATTAAATTCAAGTATGTTATGTTAGACTTTGCCTCCAACTGTCTGCATCCCCTACGTTACCACAAAGATAACCTTTAGTTAGTTATAAATGAATCAACTGATATGATTTGCAGGTCGTTCGGAGCCGGGAATGGCGCCGGTTGTGACGGGGTTCACGGCGGAGTCGGTGGCGGCGGAGAGCGACCGCCTGGCGCCCGGCGACCGCATCGTCAGTGTCAACGGCATCGCCACCGCGCGTCTCACCAACGACGAACTGCTGCGGCTGCTCGACAACGTCGCCGAGCGAGCCGACATCGAGCTCGAGCACTACATGCCCAACTACGGTAACCCCGCAACACTACATACCCAAATACGGTGACCCCGCACTACTACACACTACTACTTACCGTAGTAACACAGCAATACCTATGTGATACCAATGTGAAGATTAAACCAAGCCTTAACTACATTGTGCAGATTGGGACAGACAAAAAAATATAATCGAGGCAAAACTTTAAGTAAAAATTTTACAATACCATAAAAATGAAAATGGAATACGAAATTGCGTTCATAAAAAATATAAAATTCAATTTGAAGTTAGTTAGAGTCATAATAAAATAAAAACGACACGCAAAATGCGAACTGCAAACAATCCCACAAACGATTACAATATTTTCCGCGCGCCATTTTATACAAAAGCGTTAAATTAATTATTCCGCAGCGCGAGTGCGGAACTAGAGGCCGCAGTGCTTTTTCTCTAGTACTTTCTACCACATTATATTATATACTTTACTATAACTCTACTATAACTTTTATGTCACTAAAATGAAATACATAAAAGTTGAAATCATTCTTCAAAAACTCGGGGACAACATCTGTAGACAAGTATCAATTATGCAAGTTCAAAAATTACCATATAAAGAGCTAAGTCCCATAACTTATTCTTTGTACGTTAAGGCTTAAGAAGGATATGCGTCAGCTGTCACCTCTCGCTAAGTGGATTACGGCTGTCGCCACTCGCCTCTAGCCACACACGTTTAACTAGTATAATGTTATTCGTCATAAATTTAGACCACGTCCAATATTAATATATAACTTTTTTGGCTGGCAATCTTAATAATTATTTTGCGGTAAACGACTACTATCTGCCCTTACAATTAAAATGATCTTGTGAACATGGACGAAGACATTGACATAGTAAAACTAAAGTCCTTTGTATTAGGCAGACATTATGATTGTATTGCGATTGCACCGCTACTTCGCGTGCGGCTTATGATATTGACATTGTGAGTTGGGAGCCTTAGGAGCCATAGGAGCCTTATGAGGCACATACAGCATGTACACTTTGTACAAGTTGATATTCTCCGCAGCATCCCAGAACTCGCTGTACGTGACGACGAAGGTGGCGGAAGTGCTAGTGGAGCGGGCGGGGGGGTCGCTCGGGCTGACCGTGCGCGGGGGGTCTCCGGCGGGCGCGGGGGGGCTGCTGCTGGACAGCCGCGCGCTGGACGCGGCACCGCTGGTCGTGACGCACGTGCGCCCCGACGGGCCTGCCTACTGCACTTCGCGCATCAAGCCCGGCGACCGGCTGCTCAAGGTCGACCATGTGAGTACGAGGGCCTTAACCAACCATTGCCATTCCATTATTGATAGTGTCCATCTTGAGATGACTTTTTGTTTAGACATGGAAGTCAAGTGTCAAAGCATAAGGGATATTTTGCCGCATTTAACGCGTAAGTCATTCTAGTGCCTAATGACTGATTAAGTGAGCGCATCCACTAACCCAGAGCTACCCTCCATATAGCTGCATATACTAAAATAATAGTGTCACCGAGTAATTCAAACTTCTACTTTACCCGCTAAAAGTTCCAGAGAAAGAACTTGTGCCAGTAACAAATTTCAAAAATAACGTCTTATTCTTAGCATTTAATTCAATTTGTTAATTTGTCTAGGATAGAATAAATAAGTAGGCTATCGAATAAATAGCAGGCGAGCTTAAACAGATAGAGAAAATAAAATTAACCTCGATACCTGGTACGTTTAAATGTAGGTTTGTAATTGTACTGATTCTGGAGAGGCCGATTAGTTTACACTTTATGTGTACAGTACTTACCAAACGAGGAAGCACCAATAAGATATGTGTTAAATACACAAAATAATTATACTAAATATACAGCTATATAATAAATCCAAATGAAACTTTCTCTTGCAATCCGCCGCTGATACACACACTACACCCCACTATCATCTAGAGTCTAGATCGCCATTACAAAAACGATGTTCGCAGGTGCCGGTGACGAACAAGACCCTGGCAGAGGTGCACGCGCTGCTGGCGGGCGCGGGGGGAGGTGCGGCAGGACGCGTATGCCTTACGCTGGAGTACGACGTATCAGTGATGGACAGCGTGAGGCTGGCCACCGGCCCGTTACTGGTGGAGATCGAGCGGCCCTGCGGCGAGGACTTGGGCCTGGTGCTGGTGCAGCGGCCGGAGGACCTATACGGCGCCGGCTCCGACACTTATCAGCGTGTCGGGGCCGGCGGACTGTACATCGACAGCGTGCTGCCCGCCAGCATTAGCGACAGGTAAGCGCGACAAACACCAGGAATGGATAATGGCATGCCAATTCAGAACACTATGTGATCACTCAATTCTTTGGCCTGATGGGTCTTGAATCTCGTTTATTTCAAGAGTATATTATTGATGTCACGAAATGAAAATATGTATGAAACTAATATCTACATGTCTCATAAATATTCAGATAGTAATTCAGCGATACGTGACACAGTACAATAAGCATAAGGACAGGGACCAATTTAAATATTTACAAACAGAAACATCGCAGGCCAGCTTTTCCGTCGGCCAAATTGGACAAGTTACAAGGGACTGGAAGGTTCTACAACATGTCGTGTTCGACGCATGGTGACGAATTATTTATTCACGTTATATGTGCTGAGGACGTGCACATTGAGGACTATTAGTCGTCAGCTAAACCAAATAAATAGCTTTTTAATTTACGAATAGCATTATAGTTCTTGTATTTGTTTGGTATAATATAGACCAATTTTTAGATAAGCTAAAAAAAGAGACAATCTTACCTGACCTACTCACATAGTCTTCAAATTTAAATAAAAGGAATAAAAACTCAATTTAGAAAGGCACTTCAGTAAATAGATAAATATTTTTTAAGGTTCAGTACTTATGTGGAGTACTGTATATCGTATGCATAGATACATACTGTATATCGTACATAGACAGGCGCGTCTAATTTCGGAATGACTACCGACTGGTGGTTGAAACAGAGATTTCAGGCTTAACATAAAAGGTAGCGCAATAATATGGATGCCTATGACAAAGGCTGGCCAAACAGCGATGGATCGCGATTTATGAAGAAAATGAGGGGAGTTCTTTGCGGCCGCGAATTTGGAATTTGTATGTACTCGTACTATGTACGTTATGTGTTTACAGATGCGGCGCACTGCACCCGGGCGACCAGCTGCTGGCCTTTGACGAGCACGTGGTGGACGGGCAGTACGGCGCGGACGAGGTCATGCGCTACCTCGCGCACGCCGACGCCGGCTTCACGCGCCTGCACGTCGCACCGCGGCACATCTTGATCACATCACATCCCGCGCCCAGGCTGCTGAGAGGTACGTCTGTGTGAATCTGTTAAAGGGAGATTCGGGTAGTGAAAACAAATAATTTAACCCCCCTCCATCATTCCCATATTGGACCGCTTCTCAGATATTTGCCATTTTTTTTTTCAAAGTATAATAAATAATAATCATATCGATTACGAGGAAATGAAAACATTGATGATGGAACGCTTTTAGTTATTACGACCGAAGCAGGTCAGGTCAACCACCTTTAGTTGACCTGACCTGCTGACCTGATATTATTTATTATATTATGTATCTATAATATGTAAATATTGCACCCAGATAAAAAACGCTGATTGTCGAGTACTACCAAACAGCCTATGTAAATGAATCTGTGGTCACAACTTACTTTATTTTCGCTGTGTTGGCCAACGCTAATGATGATGACGCGTGTTCCAGAAAACTCCATGTCCGGCACGTGCACACTCAACCCCAAGAAGCTGCGGCCGCGCAACTACCGCCAGAGCTCCATGCCCAAGCTCGGCATGGCCGATGACTACGGTCGGTACCTACTCTTTGTTCCATCATGTGTAACGTTGAATTATAATCTCGTAGAGCTAATCGCCTCGGTAGATAATGAGCAAATAACCGTTATGGTCTATTAGGGGAAGGTAGATACCGCCGAGCCCAGCCCCAGACTCCAGAGAGCAGCTCACGTTGACATTACAGTACTATGTACTACATGACTATATCACTACGTAGTATAAAACAAAGTAGCTTTTTATGTCTGTCACTATGTATGCTTAGGATCTTTAAAACTACGCAAAGGATTTTAATGCGGGGTTTTTTTAATAGATAGATTTGCGCTTACTTACATTACGATTGCTAAATCCTACGAGATAGATTAAAATAATGTACTACAGTATTGTACACCTTAAAAAGGTCTACAAAAAGTCCCCGATTGTATATGTCTATCTCTCAGGGATAACCCACAATAACCATTTTTTATTCTTTACTTTTTACGATAAATAATGGCTTATTAATGAAGCTATTTTAAGCAATAGAGCATTAATCCTTATCCAATTAAGTACCATAAATACATTACACATTTAATATAGATCAATGTGGCCCTTTACAACATGTAATTTAAATTAATATTTTCGAAGATATTGCAGATTTAAAATGAAGGGACATAGCGGTTTACTTAATAAAACTAGGAGCCTGTGCCCATTTCATACTATATTTTCAGAATCTATTTAGACGCATACAGTAATATGATCCTTATCAAATTAAATACGTTACTCACTTTAAGCATTTTATACACATTATAGTAGCCTTTTAAACCATACAGTTTAAATTAATATCTTATATTTAGAAGATATCGTAAAATTTATATTCAAGCGCGAAAAATATATTATATCATGCTGTCTCGCACGTCGCGTCGAGGTGATAGGGTCCTGTTGTTTGTTATTGTTTACCCATTGGGTACGAAACCCTAAAAACATTTTCAATATTATATACAGAAGTATATTGCAGTGATTAGAGTTATTTTCTGAAGAAGTTTTTTTCTCCAAGAACACTATTCCACGTGGGCGAAGCCGCGGGCAATAGCTAGTTATGTATCTGGTATCGTTTATACGTTAAACGAAGTAGAAATAAGTATGGACGGGTCAACTGTGATGATAATTTGTTTCAATAAAAGTTTATGGGTGTAAAATGAAAAGGTGAACCCTCGTGCCCTAATCTAAATTCAAATATCAACAAATAACCCTAAACGACGCCGGCCTTAATGACCGGAACCCGTGTTAGGACTTAGGTGTCACGGCGGATTGTTATTGTCAGATATTGAATATAATTCATTCATTAAATTATTGTTTAATACAACAGTTGCACAATTTATTTTATTCCTGGTCAGGTGGCGGCGGCGATGGCGGCGGAGGGGTGTGCGGCGGCGGGTGCACGTGCGGCGCGGGGGGCGGGGGGTGTGCGGGCGTATGCTGCATGGAGGTGGTAACGCTGACGCTGGAGGTGCCGCCCGGGCACAGCTCCGGCCTGGCCGTGGCGCCCGACAGCCCGCACAGCCCGCATCTGCTCGTCACGCACGTCGCGCCGCACTCGCCCGCGCACAGGTCAGCACTGGCGTCAATAGCATAGAATATTATCATATCTACTACTAAACAATATACAATATATACTGTGGCCTGTGACGTGGCAGGTCGGGCTGCGTGCAGGTGCGCGACCGCGTGCTCGCCATCAACGGGCACGAGGCGCTGGCAGCGGACGTGGCCAACGAGATCCTGTCCCGCCGCAACGACGCGCGCGCGCCCAAGTACCTAACGCTCAGCGTCGAGTTCGCCGTCTGCGGAGCCGTACAGGCCGGCTGCGGCGTCTACAGGTATACCGCCGACCGCACCGCACTATATTTTATTGAGACAACAAACAGCAATTACATCAAAATATTTACAAAGAAAGTTAACAAAAAAGCCTAAAGAATCATTTAATATAACTAGCTGTGTGAAATCAATGACTTTCTCAGCGTCGTAGATATAAATATTGCGCATATGTGGTATAAAAGACTATCTTAAACGACTATATTATTTAATATGACGACTTAATATGACTTTCTTAAACGCCTAATTTACTGCCTAAAACGTCTTTACATTAGCAGGAAATATGACCGAAGTGTCCGTTACTGATTTTGCACCACGTTATAATATACAAAACTAAATTATTTTCTGGAGACTTATAAGTAATCGTAATGGGGAACATGCATTATTTTTTTTCATTGGTTTTTCGAAAAGTACATAATAAACCAGGAAATATTGTCTTTGCAATGGCATATCTACGATCAACCGTTGACAAAATACAGTCATCACAAAAACAGACGCAATTTTTTCGCGAGAATACCGGGGCGGATTGACTATTTCTGGTCAAGAGCTTAGCATCAGGCTAATTGCAGCGTGCGTCTGTCGCGCGGCGGAGGGGGCGCGGGCAGCGGCGGCGGGCTGGGCGTGACGCTGGCCGGCGGCGGGCGCGCGCCGCCGGTGGTGGCGGCCGTGCGGCCCGGCTCGGCGGCGCACCGCAGCGGCGCGCTGCACGCCGGCGACCAGCTGCTCGCCGTCAACCACACGCCACTGCACGACCTGTCCCTGGTGAGTGCGGGACACGACTTTGCTTGCGTTGAGTTTATCCCGATTTATGGACGGCTTAACTTCAGCAATGGGCATTGTGGCAGGACGCGGCGTTCAACATCCTGCAGAGCTCGGGCTCGGACATCGTGACGCTAAAGGTGCGCAAGCCGGGCGGCGGAGGCGGAGGTGACGCAGGCGGGGGGGAGTGGCGCGCGCCCCTGCACAGCTTCAGCTGCGTGGAGACGCGCGCGCTCGTGCACGACCCCCGCCGCTCCCCCGCGCCCGCGTCTCCGTGCAGCTCCCCGCCCGTGTTCGCGGTGGACCTGCTGCGCGCGGACGGCGGCCCGCTGGGGGTCACTATTGCCGGCAGCGAGGACGCCGCGCAGCCTATCCTGCTCAGCGGACTCGTCGAAGGTGAGTGACTAACTCAGTTACTACTAGATGATAGACTGACAAAGTTACATGCATTAGGCATGTCTTGATATACAGGATGTACCACACAGGATGTATAACAGAACACATTTAATCTATGAAATGGAGATCACTGGGGTGAAGACAAATCCTTTGAACCCCCTCTATAGTTTATGTTTGGCCGATATTGAACCGTTTCTAAAATACTCGTCACTAAGCATGTATATTTTTTCAGAAACGGGTCATTAGGTCATTGTAAAACACTGAAAATGGTTTCTTCCAATCTACCTCGCATCTCGTCCAGCTCTATCTTCAAGGTGTTAAACTTGCTCAGCAGGCTGGTAACCACCGGCATCTTGTGCAGATTCTTAGCCACAAAGTCCGGTACGTCGTCAGGATCCGACTGCTTCAACTGTGTGATGATGTTCTTTAAGCTACGTTCGCCCCCATCTCTTCTTCGTAATGGTAACATCTGCGTGGTCTTGCCGAGCGCTTCACACAGCATCAGCTTGCCCGTGCAAATCTCCTCAAAAAAAGAATTTTTAAAATAATATATGTAGCGAGCTACACTTAGATGATAAAGATGATAGATGCTGCTAATGCTGTATGCTGATGCTGTTCTGATAGGTTGATGCTGATATAGGGTATAAATGATGAACCCCGTTTGGTGCGTAATAACGAACTGTGTTTATTGTAAATAATGATTAAATTTATATGTTACAAAAATACTTACCTAAGATGCACGCGCGGACATACGCGAGGCGCACGAGTGCAATGATACTGGCCCGTACATCTTGCCAGTCTAAAAAGAAAAAAAGAACAAATCTTATAAAATAGTCATAACATTACAAAATAATTACATAAAATTGAAAATTAAGTTAAATGATAAAGTAAATTGTATGATATAAGTATGTAAAATGAAAAGGATTTTAACGAATATATATAATTATAAAAACAGTCTATTATGTCAATGTATGCGCGGTAGTCTATCAAATATAACCGGCGGTGGTGGCGGCTGATTGACGACTCGACCCATAGGCAAGTGGTAGACGCTGGTACGGCCAGTGGGTGTGCGCTCCTCATCTCTGATAGTCCGTACTGGTTTTTGTGGTTGCTGTGTCTCACGACTTTTGTTTGATGCTCTTTTCTCTTTGATATAGTAAAACAGACAAGACACTGAAACTATTAAGACTATAACAGTTAAAACAAGGAAGTATATCAAAGCGTAGTTGTGTTTGCTGTGAGCTGAGATGTCATTGATGCTTGCTTTCTTCAGAGCATGAATCTGTTTCTTGATGGTCTCGTACAATCCGATCCGTCGTATTCTTTTCTTATAGGTTCGGAGACTGATGTATTTATAAAGTTATTTAACGATGATACTGTAGGAAGTAACATTTCTTGCATAAGTTGGCTGTCAATATTTATATTACTTCTGTAGTCATGAGTGAGTAGCATTCACAGTGCAGTCCTGACCTAGCACAATGATGTCGCTTCCACTAAGCGTGTGTGACGTCAGGCTGGCCGGACACATGACTCGCACATGACGTTGCCCACAGCTGATGTATAGCCACGCTGCGCTAGAGTGCAACTTGATCCACCTGTTTGTACATTGCGTTGGTTTAATTATGCAAAATGTTTGTTTGGTTTCTGGAGTTAATATTTCTGTATCACAAATTGAATGATAAGGTAAGTTTTGTGCCCCCATGCAGAGTCGTTCGGTGCGCTTGATCTACGATGAGCTCCGTGAGTCTGCTTGAAGTAGGTCAGATGATTGGATGCCTTGCAGAGTAGCGTCAGATAGTGTTCTCGTCGTCCGCCGACTCTTATGATGTCATTATTATCCAAATATGGATTCAAGTTTAAAAGTTTGCTGTTCGATTTTAATATTTCGTTTTTATTTAAAGATGATATTTCTTCAAAAAATTCAGAATTCTGGACTGTCGTTATAATTAAATTAAATGCATTTCCTATGTCGCTTGTTGTTACATTATTTGCTTGACAAGCGTTCTTGCGCGCTCGATAAATGAAACGTGATATCCACGCAATTGTTTTTGCGATCCGAGTGATAAAGCTCATTTCATTTAGCAATTTATAAACAATAGAATCGGAACTTGATTGTAAGGCTGTTTGCACACTGTAGCTTTTCCTTCTTTTAAGTACTGGTTCTTGATATGCCTCAATGCTTGCAATTTGATGATTTTCTTGAATTTCCCACCATAGTGAGGGATTGGAAAGATAAGTGCTGCTCATGCCCCTCATCGCACAGTCTGCGGCGTTGTCCTCTGACTTTACATGCTGCCAACACTTAGCGGGAATGATATGTGTGATTTGTCGTACTCTGGTTGCGACGAATTGCTTCCATTTTTAAATGTCTCCAAGAAGCCACCCTTATACTATCATGGAGTCAGTCCAAGCATGTAGGTGAATTTCTTTTGATGAAAACATAGGGTCCAAAACCTTTTTCATAAGTTGAGATAGTAATATTGCTATTAGTAACTCCAGTCTTGGTAATGATATCTGTTTCTTTGTTGGAACAACTTTCTTTGTCGCAATGATGAGCCTCGATGTGCATGCGCCTTTATGATTCTTTCACTAAGTATATTGCACATGCATATGCTTTTTCACACACACAAAACACACAACACAAACCCGTCACAAAACCCGTGTAGATGAAGTGACTGACCGCTATGACCCAGATAACGTGGGATTTTAAATAAATCTATTTTTCTTAGATCTTTTGTCAATTCACTCCAATCATTTTGTATAGAATCTGATAGGGTGTCATCCCAGGATAATTTTGATTGTATGATTTTTTTAAATTGATATATGATTATGATTGATATATATGATTAATTGATATATGATTTTTCCTCTGATTGTGAGCGGTGAAAGCCAGCCGAGAGGGTCATAGATTTTTGATACTTCTGATAAAAGTTTTCTTTTGATGATGTTATTTTTAAGGCCTTTTGTTAGGTTGTATTGATTAGAGAATGTGTCAGAGGCAGAATTCCATCTCAAGCCCAGAGTTTTTCTATTTTCAACGTCCTTGAACTCCAAGATAGTGCTCAGTTGCTCAGATGATAAATCTTTTGTGAGTTCAGGTGTGTTGCTGGACCATTTTCTCAGATTCATTCCCGCGCTCTTCAGGACTTCTATTATCTCCTTTTGTAAATTTTTTGCCTCAATGATATCGTCACTTCCACACATTAAATCATCGGTATAAAATGAATTAATTAATGCTTGCGCTGCAAGTATTTTTCAATAAATATTTTTCATTGTTATCAAATGCTATCTGACGTAACGTGCGTATAGCTAGGAATGGAGCAGCCTTGGTGCCATACGTCACAGTGGTAAGATGATATGTTTTAATGACGTTGTTATGTGAATTTCTCCATATGATAGATTGTAAGGGTTGATCGGACGGTCGGATCATGATTTGCCTAAACATTTTCTCTATATCAGATGTCATGACATATTGGTGTTACCGCCATTTAAGAATCAATCCTTGAAGGTCCTTTAGGCTGTATCCCGATGACGTTTTCGAGGATGCAGTAAAAACTACACGTAGTTTTGTTGTCGTAGAGTCGGGTTTCATGACGCCGTGGTGAGGTAGGTAACATCTTGTCTCGCTCACACTTGTAGTGTTATCTACTTTTCGAATGTGCCCCAGTGGCTCATATTCATTCATAAACTGTTTATAGCTGTTTGAATACATTTTATTTTTTGCCATTTTTCTTTTCGTGTGTACAAATCTGGCCAAGGCGATTGATTTTCAGTGCCCTAATTTTTGCTCAAAATTCGGTTTCATAGGGATGGCTACCTCGTATCTTGAGACATCTTGTTGTTGACTGTTTACACATGACTCTTGGATATCTTCGATTTCCCAGTACTTGGACAAATCTTCTACTTGATTTAAGATAACCTTGCAACTGAATGTTTTCATGTTGTCTGATAGTATCCATCCGATCCTTGTATGTTGGGCGATTGGAGCAGTGGGGGGCCCCTTATGAGGCCTTCCATGATTATATCTGAGGATACACTGGCGTCAATTAGTAAATCAATTGGTTTTGAAATGTTATACTCTGGGTCAGCGCGGTTGAGATGTTGAATATGAGGCCAGGATTTAATATTAAATGATGTGTTAGGCAGGTTGTTGATGACGTGTGACATCACAAGTACTTGGGAAGTAATCTGATAATCTTCGTATATTGATTGGCAGACGAGTGTAACCATGCCTTTACTTTATTTTGTACTGGGCCCGATGCCGGACACCGATGCATGATAACGCTGGCGCTGCAATCCTAGGAGCTGAGCTGCATTTTCCGATATAAGAGTTACTTGATCCTGGACCCTTGATCTAGGAGCGCCGTTAAGGTCACATATGTTCCGTCCGCCGACTGTACCTTGATAGCCACTGTTGTGAGCAATATTTCTTCGTCATCGGTTGCGACATAGTTTGCATAACGATTTTTAGATAGTTTTCTCGAATTTGAAACGCTTATTGCTGAGAGCGTATTTGCACACGTAGTGGGTGACGGCGCATCTATGTTGCGCGTTGCTTGCAGTTTGATGTTTGTGGACTTTGGTTTTGACTGCATAATTGAGTCATTAATTTTTGTGTTATGTTGTTCATTGCACTCTTTGCAACGCCGCGTTGAATAGCACGGTCTAGTCTAATAGTGTCTTGATTCGTGTAGATACAATTGGGGCAGATTTTATGTTTTAATAAAGTCTCCATTTGCTCTTTACCTGATAAATTAAAAAATGTTTGACACATGTATAGATCGTGGGATGCATACATACAACACAGGTCTTGCGTGTGTATGTCGGTGCGGCTTGATAAATTCATTTGCGGAAAGTTTTGTTTTCATATTGAGGTTGGCGGAGCGGTTTTGTTAAAATTTGACGATCACTCTAATCCTAAAAATAGGCTTCTTTAAAAAACTTTTTGAGCCGAATGGATACATTTTAGTGCAGCAAAAAAATATATTATGTTAATCTTGATCATATTTATCATTTTGTCACCTATGTTTTCAAAACACGTTATATGTAAATTTTCTCGATAGAGAAAAATCATAAAATAACCATTAAAATAGATATTCTTGGAGTTGTAACTGTATTGTTTGTGAACAAAAATGAGAAAATAATTACTAATACGTAATGCATAATAAAAGGGCTTCCTTATTCCAATCGAAAAACAAAAACAACAATGAAATTCCTTAGAATTGTTGTTTTTACTTTTCGATTGGAATACGATATTTGTTAGGATTCATTTATTTTAATGATAATTCGGATGAGTCGAATGAAACATCGCGAAATGGCGACCTGTCATTCCTTCTCTTTCATATCAATGGAATAAGACAGTACCGGCTTAGGCCTCTTGTAGACGTATGTCATTTTTTTCGTTTTTTTCTGCTCAAAAATCATTCGGATTTATTGTTGAAAGTCCGTTCAAAGTTATTTTACCTCCGACTTGACCTTTATGCAGACGACATAAGGATCTTAGTTTGCCATGTTTTTTCTTTCGTCGTGTAATACTAATAAGATATGAGTAATTTCGCCATCTTATGTCAGATACCCGATAGTGCGTCTACTTAGGCCATTGGCTTTTTGTGTTGTTGACCAATTGGTCTCGGGGTCGAATCCCCGGGTCAGACGATTTTTTTTTTCTTTCTTTTTCTTTCAAAGTATTATTTAGCGTCGGCATCGGCGGAACTATTTAGTTAATATATTTTCGAATTTAGTTGTCGTTTTTCTCTCGAGATAAAAGGTTGTCGTCTGAATTTAGTTTCACTATTAGGTCGTGTACTTAGTACTACGAGACAAGTGGAGTTGGTACCTACTAGCAGTTATTCAGTACGTAGGTACTTCAATACCTCTTTCACGTAAGTAAATAGCCATTAGCCACAGTTTTACCTAATACGATCGGTATACTTACGTATGTAACTTATTATGATTAATAATAATTTACCAATGCGACTTTGGGCACCATTTTATAGCTACTTAGTTTCATTGTTACCTACAGTTCAAGCAAGTTAAATCTTTCGGTTATTGTCGTTTTTCACACACCGTCTGTAATCTGTCGATAGAAAAGCGATGATTGCCGTTGGATATTAAGAATTTAGTTGCACTGTACACTGGTTTCGTTATTTGTCAAGCAACATTTTGTGCGTGGTATTTACGAACCACACTGCAAGCGGTGTAGAGCAGGGATTTCCAAAGGAGGTTCCGTAGAATGGTCATCAAGGTTCCGCCAAAATTATTTGAAATTATGAAATTAGGATCTTTACTTGGTAGTTGGCAAAAATCCGGACTAGGGCATTAACTAAGTCAGAGGTCCGAGTACCAAAATTGGATTTTGGAATCTTATCTTATCATCTTTCCGTCACTTTTGTGTGTGTACGGTTCTAAGTCACTGTATACAGTATACACCACCCCTGAGCGCGTGTGCTGAGAGGGAGCACGGCGCGGCGCCCGGCTCGGCGTGTCAGCTGTGCCCGGCAAACACGCCGAGCCGGGATCATTTGCCCGCGTGCGTAATGAAGTAAAAAAAATAAAATTATAGATTTTAATAAAAAATCTACTTCTAAACAGCTCGTTCTTATGATTAAAAGGTATAAAATGTAAAAGAAAATAATTTAAAAAAATGAAATTTTTGAAAAATATTTTAAAAAAATACATTTTTGTAATGAGAAAAAGTTTGTGGAAGTGGTCTTCAGACATCCTGTATATAAAAGAGAAAGAAATAATAAGAATCACAAAAATATTTATCGTACCGGGATTCGAACTCACCACATTCCGAATTTCCAAACAATGCAAAAATCAAACGTCAATCAGACTGACGTAAGTGAGTCGAAATTATTGATATATGTATTGTTGCACGACGAAATAAAAAATTATAAGATTGATATAAGATTGACAACAGAATGAATAATAATATATACCTACCTACCTTTAAATATTATTTTGATTTTTTATAAAGTGTATTTAATTATATCAATTATTATAATCAAAACGAGTATTAGGAACACGTGTCGAGTAAAGTACGTTTATAATTCACGCGTTGTATTAATCCATTTATTTTTATTAAATAACACAAGATTTACAATAAATATGATGTAGCCGAAGAGACTATTCGGTTTCAACCACTAATGTCAAACTAAAACTAGGTAAGTATTTGAAATTGTAATTTTTTTGTTGTTAGATAACTGAAGTTTCATGTGGAAGGCTATAGGATATCAAATTTTTTTGTGTATTTATGTATTGTATAAAATCAGGTGACAAAATTGAACTTTGTGATACGCGAACGAAGTTGCGGGCAAAAGTAAGCTTAGATTTTGTAGCCGCTGAAAAATTATGCGAAATACAAAATTTTGAAATGTCGTCTTAGATAGAACGTCAGTGTGTGTATTGTGTATTGTGTATTGTGTATAATGTGTATGGTGTATTGTGTATTGTGTATTGTGTATTGTGTATTGTGTATTGTGTATTGTGTATTGTGTATAATGTGTATGGTGTATTGTGTATGGTGTATTGTGTATTGTGTATTGTGTATTGTGTATTGTGTATTGTGTATTGTGTATTGTGTATAATGTGTATGGTGTATTGTGTATTGTGTATTGTGTATTGTGTATTGTGTATTGTGTATAATGTGTATGGTGTATTGTGTATTGTGTATTGTGTATTGTGTATTGTGTATCGTGTATTGTGTATTGTGTATTGTGTATTGTGTATCGTGTATTGTGTATTGTGTATTGTGTATTGTGTATTGTGTATTGTGTATTGTTAATTGTGTGTATGGTGTAGTGCGTATATTCCGCAGCACTTCGACCGCATATTATAATAATATTATCATTTTTGCATTTTATTATTTAAACCATCCATGAAAAAGGCACAAGTTGTATTTATGTCGTAAATATTAGTGCAGATTATAATAAAGTGGTAACAAAAAAATACGGAGAGCAATAAAGCAAAAATATGTAGTGATATATTATTACCAATTTATTTAAAAACAAGAAGAAAGATAAGAAATATATTTGTAATGTGATTTGAACCTAGACGCTACGCTTTGCCCGGGCGAGCAAAAAACCGCAAGGCTATCAATCACATTACAAAGGGGTATGAAGATTTTTATATGGAGCCTGGCCGACCTACTGTCCGCCATTTTGTTGTTTTTATGAAATCGCGTTCTCGAATAATTCTTTCAAAAATGGATAGCTAACATCAATACAAACAAAAAATAATCTTGGACAAAACCGCGTAAAGTGTCACATTTCGAAGATATGAGCTGCCAAAGTTTTACTATTGGAAATAAATAATTGAAGATATTGCAACTCTAAGGCATGGTTATTCCAAGTGGTTTTTCGTCTGTGAAACAGTAGCCACTCTGTAACACGCCGTCGCGTGATGACAAAGTGCAATCTAGCTCAAACAATATTTATCAACTACCTAATGAGAAACTACTACTGCAGTCTCAGTTTTGACGATTCAGTGCTTTTCCGATATTTGTTATAATAAAACAAAATCTACGGTACACTTCTCTGTATAAGTTAACACACTTTACGTTGGGAAAATAAATATTATACTATGTATTATTAAATATATTTTTATGACAAATACGGTTTCATTTTAAAATATACAGTAAATTATCTGAAACTGCTATAGGGAGTAAAAGAAAAGACATAAACTAGGAGTTAAAACAATTTAATCTAATAAAAGTTAAGAGTTTTTTATAATATTAGCATAGAACATATTGTGTTAAGCTAGGTACATATTAGAATTACAAAAAATATCAAAAACTACTTGTCATACATAATTATTATCGCATCATTAATCATAATTACAACAACTCTTCGTCTGATTCGAAAAAATTATCTAAAAAGGCAGCAGGACATTCCGGCGGGATGTCTTGATGGCGTGCCCATGCCATGTACCATATTATGCACATAACATGGGCACAGCAGCCAAGTGTACGTTTTCCCACCAAGCAATTACAATAGTGTCCTATTATTTTATTCCGACCACGCAGTTCGTCGTCCAGTAAAATGTATACAAAACAAATGCGACTGTTCTGGTGACGTGATTGAATTTTGCCAAAATACCATAGTGTCTCAAATTGACGTCAATAGCTCTGTCTTCGTATACATCTATAAGAAATGTGCCGTCCTCTTTTACATGTTCGGCGTAATAGCTACGCGCTTGTTGCACCTGATATGGTCCTAAGGCTATGACAATCAGTTCGTCGTATTCCAATATAGGGAATTGATTGAAACCTTGAGTGGCATCAATTGCACGAAAATTACCTCTACGCTGGTTAAAATTATTTTGGATAATTAAGTCACTCAGGTTATTCGGTGCGTCATGTTTTAAATGAATTTAATTGATTATTTCACTGGCTAAATCGTTGTCAACCAGCCGTTTGCCAAAATCATTTATTAGCGCACATGCTATTCGTACCTCGTCATACATATGTGGCACAGCTATATTTTAATTTTGGAATCTCAGTTGCCTGAATTGATTTTTTAAATCTTCCATTAATAGTTTTGACGACCCAACGACAAAGTGTAACCTTTCGTGAATTATTAGCCTGTACCGTTGTCAGTTGGTGTTGATCTTCGTATTTTGTATCAGGCAAATAAGCTTTATATTCTATTTCCTCCATTTTTTCCACAGCATCTCTAAATCTACGGTCCAAGATGAATATGTCATCTTTTTCAAAAAACCAATGGAATGGGTTTTCTTCATTTTCATTTATATATATATTTCTGCGTCTGATTTGTTGGCAGAATATTGTCCGTAACCAACAAGTTCTTCTCTGTAATTTTCAGTGTTTTCTGATGAGTAAAGGTGATCAAGCCCTAAGTGTTTCGGTACAAATTCAGAAAGCAAACAATTCCTCACTCTTCGCATTACATAGCTAAAATGTTGAGGAGTCATTCTAAACAATGTAGAAAACTTTTGATTTGAATCTCTTGTATGAAGTTTACATAATACTGTAGCGAGTGCTGTTTTTGGTCTTTTCGGAAACACATTTGAGATGGTGGGTGTCTCTTCTAATATGTTCAAAAAATTCTGCTTATTATAACCGATGTAAAAATGAAATGTTTGATCATCTACGGAAACCAACCTTTCAAAATCAAGATGTTTAGAATTTCGGCCTTGCAACAGCTTAAGCATGTCTGACATTTGTGAACTGCTGAAAAGATTGATCGTTTGTCTGCAGTAAGATGACAGCTCATGTATTTCTTCACCTTGTAAATGTTCACTGAAAATTCGAGAACTACGTGTTATATATAAGTTTTGATTAGAGAGAACATTTCGCCTGATTGTCAGAGGGATACGGTGTAAGTCAGGTTGTTGACATCCTCTTATAATGCAACACATGTTACTATGCGGGCCACGTGAAAAATCTGGCACTGCAAATAAATGAGGCTGGGCACGTTCTGGCGTATTTTATCGTGACGGCACAGCTTCATCTTGAACATTAGGAGGAGGAACATCTTGAATGGCTTCTTCGGGAGCATCTTCAAGTCGATCAATTGGAAAGTCTCCCATAGGCTCAACCGGAGAAACAGGTAGAGAAGGCTCGTATACTTCATCGATGGCTGCTTGACGAGCTTGTTCTTCAACTTGTTCTTGTAAACGGACAGCGTCTTGATGAACGGAGAAACGACGAGCATGTAGAACACAGGGATAGCATATTTTGTCTTCTGGTGTTATCTGTAAAATAATTAATATACAAATTATTATTGTGGAATGTACTCTACACAGTAGAAATATATTCATCATATTTTACATTATTTTTGATTTCGCTGATGTTTGCAGGACGTGTATAAGAATATATTATGTAGATACGAGAGAAGTACGGGCATTTAACGTTTTTGCATAACCAATAGAAAATATAACAGCTGCCACATGTAGCTGTCGACTCACCGCGCCTTAATTCTCTTTCGTAGAAATTTAAACCTTTTCAATGTTTTATTATAACACAAACAGGTCACCCGCCATTGAAAAAAAAAATACAAAATGGCGAGTATCTCAGAAGCGGTCCAATAACGGTCATACAAAGGGGGGGTTAAAATGATTTGTCTTCCCCTCGGATCTCCATTCAACGGATTGACCACGTCCTACAAAAACAATATAATATTATACTTCTTGATGTATCACGACAAACGTTATTGAGATTTGTATTCTTATTTATATAATACAGAATGTACATGAGTGATTGTTATGGGTTATGGTAGGATGTGTAAGAACTATTTATACTCTGTTATCACCATTGTAAACCACATTTTGTGAATAAATGATGATTATGATCATGAGGTAAAATTACATTTTACTTTTGAATGAAGGAAAAACATTTTCCATCTCAAAAGGAATTACTCGTAGCGAACAAAAAGGAGATAGTAAAGATGTATTTTACTTTGTGAAGAAAAATCGAACTAAAGTAATAAATGGTTCCCTAAATTAGTTTCGCAGGTCTTGTTTAAAACGCCTGTAATTTTCCAGGGCGAAAAGAAAATTGACTTTGATTAAAACTGGGGAACTTTATTAAAGCACCATTTAAGCGCTTCCCCGTGCCATAGCCTCCAAACTAGTTGTGTAAATTATTATTTATATTACTATTTAACTTTGTATTAAGTAAGTATGTAATTATAAAGAAATATATGGAGTTAGTCTGAAATAAATTTATTGGGTCAGGCGGTCTGGCGGAGAAGTCGGGCAAGCTGGCGGTGGGCGACGAGCTGCTGAGCATCAACGGCGAGAGTGTCGTGGACAAGCCGCTGTCGGAGGCCATCCGCCTGCTGCAGCACAGTGGCCCTCGCGTCACGCTGCAGCTGTGCCGCAAGCGAGCCGGTGAGTACAGCGCCGTACCGCAGCGGTGGACGACAAGCTGCTGAGCATAAACGAGCATAGGCGAGAGCATCGTGGACAAGCCGCTGTCGGAGGCCATCTGCCTGCTGCAGCACAGCGGCCCTCGCGTCACGCTGCAGCTGTGCCGCAAGCGCGCCGGTCATCTGCCATCTGCCTGCTGTAGCACAAGCAAGCAAGCGTAAGCGCGCTTGTGAATACAACGCCGTACAACGGCTCCGAATTCCTCCGCTGGGTTTTGATTAGTGATAGAATGTCAGAAGTCGACTAATACTAATTGATTACTGATACATCCCGTCTCACTTTATATCAATTATTAATCTAATGTTTTAGGGCTGCCGGTGTCAGGTTCTTCAATCATTATGCCCGAATATAGTTAACATCTTAAACCAAATATATTTATTTATTATTATAGGTATCGATATCTATGGCTCCTGCTAACTCAATACTTATTTCTCGTGTTGCAGGCTCGCAGGAGAGTGGCGATGTCGGTACGGGCAGTGCGGAGCGAAGCGGAGCGGGCAGCGCGGAGGGCAGCGCGGAGGGTAGCGGCGCTGGTAGCGGGGAGGGTAGCGGGGCAGGCAGCGCGCGGGAGTCCAGCCACTCGGCGTCCAGCCCGGGGCTGTCCAACGACAGCGCGGTGGGCTCGTGGGACCAGACGCCCGTGCGCACCGCCGCCGCCTGCGGTAAGTACACTTGAACTAAATATTACTTGCAACTTGCATGTGATAATCAAAATATCTTTCTTTCCAAGAAATGTGGGTAAAAACATGATATTAGCTGATCGAAGTACCAAAACAATTCGCTAATACATTTTTAGCATCCTTTGTCCGTTTTAGGCCACTTGCTCGAGTAGCTGGCCAAAATTGTAATACCTTTGTAGAGGAAATAAACTGAATATTTTTAACTATGTCAACACGGGGGACAAACGAAATGTACAATATTTTGTTTAATTTATATACTCAGAAATATTGAGGTATTACAACTTGATAAACGTAAAAAAATATAATATTATATGTGTAGTTTAGAAATTACATACTTACATCTAAAAATAAAAATTTCACATTTTAGTTTACTTGTCTTATACAAAAACATTCATTATGGTAAGTATGAACTTATACGCATAAATTTCGAAGATGTTTTATTATTTTACAATTATATGTTCCTACCAGTGGCGTGCACAGGATTATGACACTGGGTATGCGGCGAAGTACTCGGTCACAAAAACTTTTTCGTTTATAGATTTTTAGCATAGCTACAGCCAAGCGACGGATCTCTAAGTCGAAACCATGCCAACAGAGTAAGTCTTAGATGTACTACTATTCATGTACATCTTCTACGGCAACGCAGACAAAACAGCGATCGATCGTCGCGGCGGAAGAAATTCTAATAAGTAAAATAATAAGAATATTTTAAAATATTATAACTACTCACCAGTCAGCTTCAATTTTCACATATTCAAGGTTCCGGTTTGAGATTACTATATCCCGATGTAAATTACTAAATAATATGCAAGGAAAACAATATAATTTAATCGTGTGTACACAACCACACAGCCAGTTTTACGTTTCATAACTTTTAACATGAAATTTTCGAGTTACATTATTTTTTTGCTGGTTTAATTGTTGTAACTCGGGTACACACCTACCTTTAGACAGAATTTGAATATTTTCACTGAATGACAATTGTGAGAACTTGTTATTTTTAATTTTTAATAAACACACATTTTCAAAACCTCACAGTCAAATAACATTTTTAAAAAATCGACTAACTCACTAGTAAAAGCAAATCACTACAATTATTATAGGAACTCAGTAATAAACTGTTAAATGTACACACTTTCAAATGTTAAAATGAAAAATCTTTTAAGAAAACTATAAATAAACTGGAGCGATTAAATTGTAAACAATGCTTATCACATGAAATATGCAATATGGCCCCCGCGAAACACAAAACGTTTCTTCTATTTAAACAAATAAAACCTTACTAAACAAAAATGTATAATGTGCATACGTGATTTATTAGATTTCTGACTATTCTTTTTACTCAGATTATAGGCAACGAATAATTTCCGACAAGTCAGTTCGGCGGTTTTCGGAAGCGATCGGATAGCCGAACCGAAGCCGAGAGCCATCGCCTGCCGCTGGAGTTACCGCTATATAATCATGTCGATATTCATGGGTGTGTGCGTTTGCGAAGTATGAAAATTACACATACATGCGATGATTTGTCCTGCACAAAGCAACCGCATGAGATGAGTTGCTATTTATAAAATATTAGGCGTTTTTAAGTTATTATATTTTTCAAATTAATTTATTTTTAAATTAATTTATCTGTGAATGACAAGTAAAGCACTGCATTTCTGCCTATATGGAGCGCACGCCCCTGGTTCCTACAGACTTATATTTCATACACTTTTACCTAATAGTGACGTCACAGTTAGGTATGGGCGCTTAAAAGACCTTAAATAAACATACCGCTTTTACTGACAAACAACAAGCATATTATAGGCATGTGAGAGCATTTGACCCGTTCAGGAGGCGACTGGATATCGCGTGCATTATTCAGCGCATCTACAACCCATGGCGCTGAAAGTGTTGGCTATTTTAATTAAGATTATAATTTATAGATTAGGTATAATGGCGTTCGATGCTATGTAATCAGCCATATTTAATAATAATCTACTGACCTTTTAAAGCCTGCACTAGATACGGTGCAG
Source organism: Phengaris alcon alcon (assembly GCA_037179445.1). Lineage (NCBI taxonomy): Eukaryota > Metazoa > Arthropoda > Insecta > Lepidoptera > Lycaenidae > Phengaris > Phengaris alcon. Next base: position 2,175,791 of record JAYRCH010000308.1, read on the forward strand.
CGTGTATTGGACCACCAACTTATTAGTTACTAAACTTAATATAGACAATGTCATTTGATGCGCCCAGTAGGTATCAAGTATTAAAGTACCTCGTTCACGGACAACACGGTGACGTCACCATCGACTGCTTGTAACTTTATTTAACTGGCTTTACATTGGTAAGGGCACCAAAGTCAACGACCACCATACACTTCATACATTTTAATGGTTCCCTGACCGTGGTATCACATAGTAGCTCCCCACACCGATGTCGGACCCGGTAGTCGGTTTTATTGAAACCAGGCCAGCTACGCAGGAGTTATTTTATAGTGCCCAAGTGTGTGCGCAGTAGACATGAGCACCTCTCTTCCTTTAGCCTCGTAAGCCAGTGGAACTGATAACCGACACGACTGGCGAGAGATCAGACGCAGGTCTGACTTTTTACATGCCCATCAGATGCATGGGTCTTCTTTCTTGTCAGACAATCAGATGATCAGCCTGCATTGTCCTAACCAAACTTGGAAACAACATTTTTTGTAGTTCCAACGCGGGAACCAAACCCACGACCTCCGAGTCGAGAACTCGAGAACCAACCTCTAAACCGCGGAGGCTGTCACATAAACCTCGAAGTGACGTATATACGTAATATAATTAAAACAATATGTTGTTCACAGTGGAGTCGGATGTGATCGAGTACGCGGTGCCTGACAAGCTGCGGCGCGAGCTGCCGCTGCCCGACTACTCGCTGGACAGCTCGCTGCGCTGCCAGTACGTGCTGCCGGACGCGCGCCGCCGCGCCACTCGCGACGGTGACCGCCAGCACATCGAGCTGCTGACCGCTGGCATGCGCGACTGCCGCCTGCACGACTACATGCCCATGGGCCCGCGCTGGGACCCGCCCAGCCCCGTGTATGAGAACGACGTCGCCGGTGAGTCCCTACCTCGCCAGTCGCCACCGGCCTCTGACGTCCCCGGTTTAGGCTGTTGGGATTCCAAGAGTCAGCAAGCAGTCTTAGCTAACTAAGCTAAAGCCAACTAATATAAAGAGGTAACATTTGTGAGGTTGTAGGGGGTAATCTCTGGATCTACTTAACCGATATTGACAATTATTCTACCAATAGAAAACCACATTTATTGTGAGTGTCATAGTCTATAAATTGTAAAGTATAAAACCTAATTTAGATCAAGCGAAGCCGCGAATAAAAGCCAGTAAATATAAAATAATAATCGATAGTTCCGGTTAGAGAATAGTGAAAAAATTGGCAATAATTATTGAGGTTATTGCAAATTGCAATTTAACTAATTCCGTACGGTAGCAATAAGACGGCAGCAAATAATAAATATTAAAAAACGGAACACCTAACTCTTTCGACCTACCGTTCAAAATGGGGCACTGAATACGCCGTAATAGGTCCGCATGATAAACGATATCTTCCTCAATTAAAGCGGGATTTATTTTTTCCTGTAGTAGGTATACCGGTAAGGTTTAACGGGTCATATACTAACGAACGCATCGCAATATATAATATCATGGATCTACTCAAATGGCATATTATAGCAATTTCTCCATAATCGAAATTATTATAATTTAATTATGTGTGTAATATAGGCATGTTATTATTAGAGTATGTGTTACCTCTTATAAAGCACATTGCAGATTAATGGAGTCCTTGTTACCTATTTTTCAGCACAAAGTCCACGTTCGGTTTGTTTTGATCTTCTATGGAGCTCAATACTCAAGTGCCAAAATTGTGAATAATTGTTTCGCTTGGTGCCTTCAACTATTTTGATTTGTAAATTGGCCATAAGATGTTATCGGGGGCTTCCTAACCTTATGTGATAATAATATTAATGAAATAGGATCAGCAGACGAGTAGATGTATTGCCACAGAGAAATCACAAGCCGGTTGCCGGTTTTGTAGCCCCTGGCCGGCCCCTGGGCCTTTTACCTACTGGGTGAAACACAACGCTAGTGCTATTCCACTATATGGTCATGCCATCTCGCGGTTCTCTCGTAACCAATTTCTCTGGCGCAGGGTTCGGCGGGTCGCTGCGCGTGGTGCTGTACAAGGACGCGATCTATGACGACTACGGCTTCTCCGTGTCGGACGGGCTGTACGAGCGCGGCGTGTACATCAACCGCATCCGCGCCGGCGGGCCCGCGGACATCGTCGGCCTGCTGCGACCCTACGACCGCATCCTGCAGGTGACACGACACACCTACACGTGCACGCACACACATACACGCACGCACGCACGAACTCTCGCACTTGTAACTTTAGGTTAATTTTCTGTTTCCTACGAATTGTCTATAAAAAGGTCCAATTTAACTGTGACACGTGCTGGGTTGGCACAATTGTCTGGAAAATAACATGTTCAATTGTGATTGAGGAGTGTATTTTTAGCTATTTATGAACTGTTTGAAAATAAACAAAAATGTTTTTTAAATAACCCTCGAGTTGCGAAGCAGTGGGCGAGCTGATGATGATGAATTATAGCTAAGAATACTCTCGATCATGTCAGCTTTCAAAGAAAAGAAACTAGTTTAAAATCGGTTCGTCCTTTTGAGAGCTACGATGCCAAGTATGTACTGACGCACAGACAGACGCACAGAAAGACGCACAGACAGTCATGTCTAACTTTTAACACCACTCTGTTTTCATCGGGGGTGGTTAAACCTAAACCTGGCCGTTGTGCGATGAAAAGTTTGTGTACCTTACGGTCAATTCACACACTGAAACGCAACGATACAGGACGTGGTAATGCATTTTTAAGATAGCTATTCAAAATGGAACTTAGTTCATTAAACAAGAAGATACACGTTTCATTGTAAGAGTTGGAATGTCAAGTTGTACCGCGCTGCACAGCGCATGTGCAGTGTCTGACTGGATATGGAACGTGTCGCGTATCACCTCATTTCGGTATGAACTGACCCTTACATTCCGTGCTATAACCGCGATGACATGCGGTGACGTGTGGTCTGTGTTGCAGGTGAACGGCACGCGCACGGTGGAGTACGACTGCTGCCTCACGGTGCCGCTCATCGCCGCCGCCGGCGACCGGCTGGAGATCGTCGTGCAGCGCGCCGCGCAGACTCGGGTGAGTTTTTTTTCTAAAGTATTCAGTATCAATGCATGAGACCGTTCCGTTAGTTTTGACAAGGAAAATGATGATGGTACGAAGTTGACACATGTGATAAGTGTCCCCCCCCCCCCCCCCCCCTCCCCGCGCCACGCGAGCTAGCGCCTGTCGAGCCGCGGGGTGAGCAATCAGCCTATTATTGGCACAAGCTATTTATCTCGCCGATGAGCCGGGATTGTCTTTTGATCCCAGAATGAAGGGATCGTTCATTCGGTTGAATACGTAATCGGCGCTGTAACATGCATAACTTAAATATATTATAACATCGCTTACATCGAGTGAATTCTTCGAAAGAAATATGACCTCCGTAATGACTATACATTTTCGCTTTCGGACGTCAAATAAATTTCGAAATCAAATAAAAGGACATCGCGGTACATCGTTCGTAGTGCAGTAAATTACACACCGCGCGCCGGAGTCGCGCACGGCAAGTTCCAAACGGTCCTCCGGCGGACAGTGAGACCTTCGCCTATAAATATGTATTCTAACTTTTACTAATGTTCTACATTTCTTTTGTTTCAGGACGTGAAAAATATCAGGTTAGAGGACAATTCCAGCCAAAGTGACAGTAGTGTCGTGACTAAAACTATATAGTGTTCGACGCGGCTTTAAAAGTGCTCCGAACTCGACGTAGACGTTCCTAGGTAATTTATTAAAATATACAATTGAAACTAAAGTAAATACAGTGCTCAAAGCTACGAAGGACTCGTGGAACGAATGTGCTAGTTTGTTGTAGATTGTGAATAGTTTTATGTGAATACTGTGTGCGACGTCGCGTGCAGCACGGCCAGCGCTTTTGCGGCCCGCGATATCGCGTGCAGCATCTCGGACACCGCGTGCAGCACGGCCAGCGCTTTTGCGGCCCGCGATATCGCGTGCAGCATCTCGGACACTGCATGCAGAACGGACAGCGCTTTTGCGGCCTGCGATATCGCGTGCAGCATCTCGGACACCGCGTGCAGAACGGACAGCGCTTTTGCGGCCCGCGATATCGCGTGCAGCATCACGGACAGCGCTACTGCTGCCCGCGACACCGCATGCAGCATCACGGCCAGCGCTTTTGCGGCCCGCGATATCGCGAGCATTAATTAAGTCTTTACAAATTGGCAAAGTAACTTTTTATTGAAATCTTATTTTAATGTCTCGGAAGTGTATTTGCTAAATTAAAGAAACACAGAAAGAACCGAAATACTTAAAATAACCTCATACTTTTTTGGAAATCGGTTAAAGCTGTACTTAAAGTTATAAAATGTATTGAACGAGTAGGTACGTATATTAATTTATTGCAACAGCGGGTAAGTTGATCGACCGCGGCCTCTTGTGACGAGCCGCTGCACATCGCGCAACCATCGCGCCGCAGACTCGAGAGCTGCCAACTGCTCCAGCTCCAGCCCACTCGTTAGTTTATTGTAATTAATTATACATGCACTCGTTATATTAGTATCTATAACATATTCAATTTAAATTATTATTTTAATAGTTAACATAAAACGAAAATAAATTTTCCGAGGCTTTTAGTATTTTGTCTGGCTGTTATAAAATTTCACCGATCGAATGAAGTGAAGACAGAAAACTTGTTAGCGTTATCGCGTTATAATTTTATTATAACTAACGTACCTACGTAATATTCTGTTTGTCCTAAATTATATTGTGCGAAATTATATTATTGTGTTCAACTTGCAGTACGTAGCTCCATTTCACAATTTACAGTAAGAATCATTTTCAGATCTCGGTCGAAGATAAACAAAATCTCGTTTTGAAAATGACAAATTTTAAAATGGAATCTTTTTATAATACGTCAGCTTCGCTCGAAACCGATTCCAAAGATTGCGATCTCTTAACGTTACGTACGAGCAGTAGAGCTTTGTGTCTCGTAGATACGGCACTCGGCGGAGTCGGTGGTTACCGTGCGGGAGTGTGTCCGACCCTGCAGGGTAACTGCTGCAGTTAAACACCGGTCACCGGACTGATAATGTAATTTAGTCGAAAAGGTTTCTGCTTATTAAATTTTTACTACTGACGCACAATTAAAGTTTGTCTCGAGATTTGGCTTCTCACTGTAATTTATAAATAATACGAAACGGTGTTGTAAATAATATTGTGCTTTCGGATAGTCATTTTATATTGACAAAAATACTGTACTTATGAATGTAAAAATTCAACAAGGAATCGAATTTTATTGTTACAAATATAGAGAAGCGTTAAGAAGTTTGTATATATTTAGCGTGTTGAAGCAGACTGATAGCGACTTAGTGTAACCGCCGCGCCGCGCGCAGTGTCAAGTTTAAGTGTCACGCCGTAGTTGTTGTCTGTGACTCACTGCGCAGTGCTGACGGAGGTTCTCTAAGAGAGGGTTACATTTTGTATTTTGTGTAACAATAAGTGCTTTAAATTATACTTTAGACACTACAAAGACTATGTACTTTCCAATTATAGTGTGTATCTATTTTGCGTTAGTTATTATAACACGTAACTTCTCTGGTCAGTATATTATATCAGCGGGGCTATTATGAATTTTAACTTTCGTTGATCATGGTCATCATTTTAACATTACAACTTTTTAAAAACACAATTTAAAAAGTTTAAATGTCAAAAAAATTGCGCAAGCCTACTGGCATGTCCAACTAAATAGTCCGCCATTTTATCCTTCAGAGAACGAATGAATCGCCCTTCAGACCAATCAAATCGTGTGGCGTAGTGCATTTTGACATAAGCCATGAAATGAGAACTGTCAAACGAAGCAGAGACCTATTGGGCTTCTACATTTTTAACCGACTTCTACAAAAGGAGGCGGTTATTCTATATAGACTTCATATTAAGACTTAGAGACTTCATATTAACTAATAATCTGTGCTTCATAGAAAGGTACCTACTCTGTGAGCCACTTCGATCGCAATATTCGTTCTTTTCAATCGTAATAAATATTGTGAATTGTGAGTTTACAAAACAATAGGGATGTTGCCTAGTGTGGAATATCACAATATTATAAATTACATTTTAAAATTGTGGATTAAAGATACATAAATCTAAAAGAAATAGGTATTTAGGTTGACGCGATTAAAAATTATAAGCAAATAAAAATATTGCCCATCTCTTTCTCGCAAAACGATTTGTTACGTCACAAGTTGCTACTGCCATACATTTTGTAATGATAAATGTATGGCGGGTGCAACTAGTGACGTCACAGGCCGATATATCGCTCTCTTTATCAAATAAATATCTAAATATCAAAACTTACTTCTTTTCTATAAAAATCAAAATTGATTAAACTTATTTTTAAATGCGAAAATGTTTAACTTATTTTAGGTTATGTTATTTTTTATCATGGCTTATAATTTTGAACTAATGTGACAATATTGCGTTTCGATATTACACATTTGTATAGCCTTTTTAGAAAATTATATAAATTGTTTTAAATATGAAATTAAAGATCGGCGGTTTTCTAAAGTACACAGTTTATTTGAAATGCTCTTTTTCAGTCGTTATTAGTTTTTATTATTAATTAATAGCATAAAATTTAAATAGATTACATGGCGCTAATACACAACATAACGCAAATTTCAATACAACAATAGTTCACTCTTCATAAACAACATAGTTTCATAGGTAAGTACATATTTGTGTAATACTCGGGGTATTACACAAATATGTACTTGTAATTGACTAGAAGAATTTATACGAGCATTGACATAAATTCCAACGAAGTTAGATAATAGCCCTGCTGGTCCGTCGTCGGTTTCGGGCCGTCTGCGGTATAATTTTGAATCAAATGTAATGTTTTGTTTTAAATATTAAAATGTAATAACTAATTAAATGATTATAAAATTTACTAATTTTACTTACTTCAAAGATAAAATTATTTTTTAAAAAATAAGTGCTACTGACCACGGGAAGATAGAAAATTCATTCCGTTTTTTAGTAAACTTGGGTGTCTTTTCTGTTAACTCAAACGTTCTATGGTTGCATACGGGAGGCGGTCGGGTATTGATACGTACAAGTACCTACACTGTACAGGTAGATAGGGTAAATTGTTATTGATGATTGTACTACGAGTTTATTAACAAATTGGGGACGAACGTGGTGGCGGTGCGCGCGAGGGGTGGCGCCGCAGCACGCATCAGCATTTGCTGCACGGTGACGCGCGTATGTATCACCTCACCTGTGACACAGGGTCCACGGGCCGTGTCAGGGGTGACGTCAGACGTGATTGTTATAGGAATAATCGATTGCATTTTAGTTCCTTAATTTTTCGGTAGAGCGCGAGCTATCGTTGTTCGCTGTTCGCTGTCGCGTCGCTACTGCTGATAGGTAATACCAAAATGTCGATTGATAGCGATATTGTACAATTTCTGCCTGTCGCATTGCTGTCGCAGGGTACAGAATCAGCCTGCCGCGGCCGGTCTCGGTGCGTCACCGTGCGGAGGCGTGCGTACTACTTACTACAGCTGTGTTGTGTAGTCTCGAGTCTAGATTCGTTTTATTTTTGTACTTTTTATGTAAAATAATTTATATTGTCAATTAATGTCTAACTATTGTTTATGAAATATAGAATATTTAATAAATGATATGCGTGATTTATTACTGACTTTTATTTATCCAAACACATTACTATACATATTAAGTATAATATTTATGAAAGAAAACGATACATTCTCGTAAAATGTTCAATTTAGTCGAATCATAAAGGATATGGCTACATAATATAAAGGACTCTGGCGAATCCTGCCCTATTGTCCATCAAGAGCGGCCAAGTTTCGAACATAATTATGTGGTTTTCATAGTACTTAAAAAGTTATTATATAAAAAAATGTTATTAAATGTTTTTAAGTATATTATAGTTTTTGTTTCCGTAACGTGCAAGCAACGTCTATCATTTATCTGTTAGCATTTTGCGTTTCCAAACAAACTAGTTATTAATTTCATTACGTAATTGACATTATAACTAATAGATGTCGCTTTTACGCAAACGGTCACTAGGGCATTTAACAATAGGTTAGGTTATATTTAATCCGTTATTTGTCATTCCCCGTGTTTAATGTATGATATTATTGCTTTTTTGTTCCTATGTTCATAAAGTACAACTTACAATAAATATTTTTTGTGGCCATGTATTTTAATTACCAGGCAGTGAATATTATAATTATTATTTTTCTGACTAAACGTCTTTACATAAGAAGTCAATCATGTGCCCAACGTTTAAGGCCTAATGCGGTGTAAGACATCGCAAAAATAAAAACACATTCCCAAAGGCAATCGCAGTAAAAGTAAATTTGGAAAGATCTGGTCTAGCCTATTTATTTTATACTCAAATAAATCAATAGTAAAATATGCCAAACGTTATTTACAAATCCTCTGCTAAATTAGTACTATCTTGTAAATTAAATTAAATTAAATAAGAATTTATTTCAGATAATTATAAAATCCATAATGTTAGTAAATACATATTGGACTTAAAAATTTATGATAGTATACTAAATTAAGAAAATGGCTAGGCACTGAACTGAGACTCAAGTAATTTAACATGCACTCCAATCCAAAGTCTCACCAGACCGTCTGGAGTGTCCGTCAAAGCCCTTAGAATGCTGTTATTACTACTTCTGGCACGTTGCATCAACGATGCGACTCTTTTTCTTATTATGGCACTAAAGCCGTCGGTGTGCATTTCTGCAAACATGCCTGAGGCACTACGTACTAGTACCTTGGTAGTCCTAACAACATTCTAAAAACATTATTATATTGTACTCGAAGAGCATTGATCGCATGTTGGGTATAGGATGCCCATAGATTGCAGGTGTAAAAGGACTGGCAGTAAGCCTTAAATAAAGTTTTACACTATACTAAAGTTTTACACTAACACTTTTACCTTTGCAGTACACCTTGCAAATCTACGAGCTACAATGTTCCCACGCACGGCCAATGCTCTTCGCTCCCTCTCAATGTCTACATCGTCAACAAGATTGTCCGTGACCCAATGACCCGGGTATTTAAATTTGTCAACTCTTGCTAGCTAACCCTTATTTAAAAACACGGGTGGTATTTGTACTAACTTTGTGCTCACGAGGTTGAAACACTAGTAGTTCACTTTTTTTGGAATTATACCTGAGTCCTTGAGCTGCGGTATACTCTTCACACTTATTGAGCAACTTTCTAAGTCCACTAATTGAGGGACTAAGCAACGCCATGTCATCAGCATAACTTATGTTGCTTATCATTAGTCCGCCAATTGAACAACCGACACTGGAGTTGCTGAGTTCCTCAATCAATTTATATATGTACAGATTAAATAGACGAAGGGATGTTAGTCCACCTTGTCGCACTCCACACTTTAATCTGAGAGAGAGAGCCCCAGACCACTTCACAACATTAACTTGGTTATTGTACCAATAATCAAAAATATTTATTATCTCGTGTGGAAGATCCTTCTCAGTTTCTAACTTACGCCACAATAACTCATAAGATACCATATCGAAAGCTTTTGAAAGGTCAAAAAACATGCATAAACTGGAGTGCTCCTGTCAGTACAATACCTGACAGCCAGCTTAAGAGACAAGATTGCAGTTTCTGTAGAGAGCCCAGCTCTAAATCCAAACTGGACATCACGCAACTTAAGATGTTTGTCTAGATGTTAATCAAGCAGACCTATTAGGATCGTTGTAACGATTGCCAAGATCTATACGCTAACGATATGCGCCTATAATTAGATTTATTGGAGATATCTTCAGTTTTATTTTTGATTATTGGTACAACCACCGTCTTCATATATTCACCAGGCAAATAAGAGTGCCTAACGCACAGGGTGAAAAACAAAGAGACAACCCTTGGCTAATGTATCCCTGCGTGTCTCAGATGCTCAATGCTAATTCCGTCATGTTCTGGAGATTTACCCTTCGTCATATTTCGTATAGTGTTGGATACTTCTTTCGCAGTAAAACCTACTGGGTGAGTAGATATAAGGCTGGACACGCGGATATCAGCCTCGAGCACCCGAGACACACAGTCTGGCCTGGGTATGGGCCCTACACTAAAGTATTCCATAAACATATTGGCAATTCCAGTTGGTTCCTGACTGCCTTCAATATTGAGAGGAATGAACGGCCTTGGACTGAGCTTATTAGTTTGCCTCCAAAAAAAAAAAAAATTAGTTGTTGCATATTGACAAAAGTAAGTGTCAATGTCATTTTTGACATTGACAGATGTCATGAAGTAAAGTCTATCTAGTTAGTTTATTTTAGTTGGCCAAAAGGCTATAAATAGTGTAGACATATATTTTGTGTTAGGCATATCTCATATGTAATACGTATCAGTGTTAAGCACCAATAAAGGAGAATATAAGAATTGTTGCTGTATTATTATCATCACCACTCAAGCACAAGAAGGACATACAAATCAAGAGGTCGTTCTTGCGCTTGAGTGGTGATGATCGCTACATGGTGTCAGAAAAAGAAGTAAAAAATAAGTTGTCAAGAAAACGAAAATCATGAACGCAAAAGAGGGAACATGGAAAACTCCGGAAGCTTCGATACAATCTGAGTGCGGGAACTTAACAATGGCAGGAAACGGAGTGCAGAAGCTTGAAATCTCTACAGAAATTATCAACAATAATGCTGAAAATTTCAAGAAATTGACGCAGTCTTTCGAGATATTCCTACTGGCGTCGGGATGGAGAAATCGGAAGACAAGAGAAAAATTGCAATTATGCTGCATTCCATGGGAGAAAAGGGTCTAAATATCTATAATTCATTCAATTTGGACCTAAGCACTGCTACATTCCAAGAAGTCAAGGCAAAATTCGTCGAGTATTTTGAACCCAAAAAGAATTTAACGGTGGCGCGGCACAAAGTCTTTACGTTGAAACAACCTGTGAACGAATCCTTGGAAAATTTTCTAATGGAATTAGAAAACGCAAGTCATGCCTGTGAGTTTGGTTCGCTACGCGATTCCCTTGTAAAGGACATTCTCATTGCTAATATGGCCACAAACTTGTCGCAATTTTGTCAAAAGCTCCTACAAGAGCAAGATCTACCCTTAGAAAGATCCAAACTCCTCTGTAGAACACTCACGATGGCGCAGAAAAGTGAAGAATCAATCAATGCAGCAGATGGAAAAGAAGAAGCAACAATATACAAGCTAAACAAAAGTCGTCGGGCCAGTTCCCCCCCATACCAGAAAAGAAAAAACTCAAGATCCCCATCACGCCAAGGTCACCCAAGTTCAGCTACACCTGGATCCAGAACAACGTCGTGTGTAAAGTGCAACACATCGCATGGTCGCCGCAACTGTCCAGCATGGAAACACATATGCAGGTCATGTTTTAAATATGGACATTTTACTCATTTATGTTTTAAAAAAATAGTGTCAGGACTATTGTTTCTGGGGTAGGTAGCATAAATCTCGATGGTGAATCAAGCCCCAAAGGTGCTGAGGCTGAGAGATTTACAATAGGGGCATTGTTCAACATTAAAAATATAAAATCACAAAATGCTAGTACAAAGTTGATTAACACAGACAATTCCTGGCATTATTCTCTTAAAATAAACAACAAAAATGTACATTGCCTAATTGACACTGTAGCAGACATAAATGTAATGTCTTATCAAGTCTTTAAACAATTGAATCTTAAATTTGACAAACAGAGTAAAGAAATGTGTAAAAAATATAATATCTTCGCCTATAGTGGGCACAGAATTCCGATAATATCAGTATCAAACATTTGTTGTTTAGTTGAAAACAAAACAAAACAGGAAAACATTACTTTTGTTGTAACAAAATTAAATTGTCCAACTGTGATTGGTTTACCCACTTGTATAAAGCTAAATTTAATAACAAAAAACTTTTCCGTAACAATGGAAAATAACAAAAATGTTGAGCAAAATGTATATAATATGTATCAAAAAACTTGTGACAAAATTGTGACCAGATATAATGATGTGTTTCAGGGTCTGGGCTGTCTACCATACGAACACAGCATCGTACTAAAGAAGGATGCTATTCCGTGCGTTGATCCTCCTAGAAAGGTACCTTTCGCGTTGGTTGAACCGTTAAAGAAAGAGCTTCAACTCATGGAAAACATGGGAGTCATACGGAAGGTGAAAAAACCTACACTCTGGGTGAGTAGTTTAGTTATAGCCATGAAAAAGAATAGTGGATTGAGAGTTTGGTTAGATCCTAGAAATTTAAATAAAAATTTATTGAGATGTCATTATCCAATTAAAAATATAGATGAAGTCAGGTCTAAATTGTCCAAAGCCTCTTTTTTTCACATTTAGATGCGTTTTCTGGGTTTTATAATCTAACTAAAGAAAGTAGTAATCTGTGTACATTTCAAACTCCCTTTGGCAGATACAAATTTTTAAGATTACCTTTTGGAATAAACACGGCTACAGAAATTTTCTATAAAACCATGATAGATCTTTTCGGAGACATTGAAGGTATAATAATTTGGTGTGATGACATTTTAATATACGGTTAAACAATTGAAATACACATTAAAAGGTTAGAGATGTTTTTGAAAAGGGCTAGGCAAGTTAATTTAAAATGAAATAAAGTCAAGTGCAAGTTTCTTCTAGAATAAATAGCATATTTGGGCTATATTTTTAGTATAGAAGGTGTAAAATTGATCCAGAGAAAGTTAAAGCCATAAAAGATATGCCCATACCTAAAAATATTAAAGATTTGCACAGATTTCTAGGCATGATTAATTTTTTAGCTCCGTTTATACAAAATCTAGCAGAGAAAACCAATACCTTAAGAAATTTGGTAAAAAAAGATATATTATGGTTATGGGATGAAAATTGTCAAAAGTGCTTTGATTTTTTAAAAGAAATCGTATCTAAAGCACCTGTGTTAACTAATTATAATTGCAACTTACCTGTGATTTTGTCGGTAGATTCATCAAAGAATGCACTGGGAGCGGTCTTGATGCAAAACAAATGACCCATTGCATATAGTTCAAGAACACTAACCTCCTATCAACAAAACTATGCTGAGATTGAAAAGGAATTGTTTGCCATACAGTTTGGATGTAATAAATTTCACCAATATATTTATGGCAGTAAAACAACTGTTCATACTGATCACAAACCTTTAATTTACCTTTTTAAGAAACCTCTTCATGAAGTACCTGCTAGACTACAAAGAATGATGTTACCGTTGCAGGGTTACGACCTAGAAGTGGTTTATGTACCTGGTAAATATATGTATATAGCAGATACTTTGTCAAGAGCCTCACTTAGTGATACATATATAGCTCAGTATGAACAAGACTTACAGTATCATGTTAATTCAATCTTTTCTAATCTCTCAGTGAGTAAGCCATATTTAAAATATATATTATTAGAAAGTAAAAATGATGAATCTTTAAATCTGCTCAAGTCTTATATTCAGAATGGTTGGCCAAGAAGCAACAACAAAGTAAGCTGTCTTGTGAAACCATATTGGAACATTCAAAATGAAATACATATAATGAACGACTTAATATTTAAAGGTAATAGGCTTATTGTTCCAAAGTCCTTGCAAATACAGATTTTAGATAAAATACACTGTGGACATTTAGGTATTAAAAAGACACTCAACATCGCTAGAGAAACAGTTTATTGGCTAAATATAAACGCGGATATTAAAAACTTAATTGATCAATGTTCGGCGTGTGCAAAATTCAGGGCAAACACACCCAATGAACCGTTGAAATGCCATGAGATATCTTATCTTCCGTGGGAGAAGGTAGGTATAGATTTATTATATTTTGATGGAGAAAATTTCCTTGTCTGCATGGATTACTATTCCAAGTACATAGAGATAGCTTCTTTGCATAAGAATTACACTGTCGATAATGTTGTTAAAGACCTCAAATCCTTCTTTGCTCGACATGGAATCCCGAAAGAATTAGTGTCTGACAATGGTCCACCATTTTACTCTTGCAAATTCAAGTCTTTTCTTGTTGATTGGGATGTAGAACACATTACTACCAGTCCTTATTGGTCCAGGTCTAATGGCCAGGCTGAAAGTGGAGTTAAAATTGTCAAAAACACATTAAGAAAATGCAAGGAAGATGGCTCGGATATACATTTTGCGTTACTACACTACCGCAACGCTGCTAAGGGAGATTTTCCCAGTCCGGCCGCATTATTAATGTCTAGAAACTTGCGAGTAAATTTACCAATTCTAAACAGAAAACTTATGCCAAAAGTTGTAAAATTTTCGACGTTTGAAAGATGTCATAGACAAAGCAGAGACAAAATGTCTTTTTATTTTGACAGGAATGCGAAGTATACATCTTATGAGTTTCAGCCGGGAGGTGACATTTACTTCAAAAAAAATCCTAAATCCTTTTGGTCTCCGGGAATAATTAAAGAGAAATTAGGATGTGGTAGATCATATTATGTTGTGGATCCAAATGGTGTTGTGTATAGGAGGAATAGGGGACACATTAGACCTAGAAAAAAGAATTTAAAAGAAACAAATCCTCCACCTTCTTTTTATGGCAACGGCAGCACTGACAATATGCCACCCATGCATGACAGTATAGATCCCATGAGTTCGGCACAACTCGGAAACGGTCCTGTTCAAAATTGCATTATCGATGATAACTGTGTTCCTATGGAGAGTCTAGAAAATACCGGTTACGTAACCAGGTCTGGTAGAAGTGTGAGACGTCTTAAATTGTACATATATGAGAAATTCGAGTAAATAAGTAATGTATTGTTATTAGTTATGTACTTATAATATTAGTTTGCTTTTTTCTCGAAAAGAGAGATATTGCATATTGACAAAAGTAAGTGTCAATGTCATTTTTGACATTGACAGATGTCATGAAGTAAAGCCTATCTAGTTTGAGTTAAGAATTGTTGCTGTTTTATTATCATCACCACTCAAGCACAAGAAGGACATACAAATCAAGAGGTCGTAGCTCGCTACATTAGTGTGATGTGATGATATTTTTTCATAAATTTGACCCAAAGGAGGTTTTCCACGCGATAACCAAACATAATAGTGGTGTCGTGCTTCCTTATGAGCAGGCTGAACATGTTTATTCCATCCCACAACGCGCTGTTTTCCCTTACTTTTATTACACATAAAGCTCTCCATGGCCGCTTCACTTAAAGTGTTTATAATATTCTTATAAAATCTATTGATGACTTGCTTGTGCTCACCATCTTTGCACATCAGTAACCTACTTCTTTTGACAAGGCTAATGCCCGTTTTCACCAATTGACTCCTAATTTAAGGTATCCCTTAGCGGCCATTTAGGGCGCCTCTTAAGAAAAATTGTTTTCACCAACGCTTAGGTGCCATCTAAGACCTTAGGGGGGCCTCTAACTTTAGGGGCCCGATATTTCGCGCCTTAACTGTCACCTAACATTACATTGTGATTGAAAATACGTGAATCCCTTGAAATGGAAGACGATCTGAGACAGTTTTTGGTAACTTAAACGCTGTTGAAGTGCTTGAATTATTTTCTAATGACTTGTTACCAAAAAGACCCTGTTTATATCGTCAAAGAGTGGAACATTTTGATAAATATGATGATATCGACTTCTTCATCCCATATAGGTTGACAAAACAGAGGGTAATATTTTTATTAGAAAAAATTGAATATCTTGAGTATAAGGACAGGTAAGTGTATTATTCATTTACATTTTACATTTAGGTACTTTTCTCGTACTTACCTACATACTCCTTTACCAATGGAATCATAATTTTCTAATGATACTTGAATATCATGTCGAAATCAAAAGCAGCGATTGTTCTTTTCATATTATGTATTTATATATATATATATATATATATATATATATATATATATATATATATATATATATATATATATATATATATATATATATATATATATATATATATATATATATATATATATATATATATATATGTATATATGTATTTATACCTGTACCATTACCTACTTGGACGTCTCTGATACAATTTCATACAAATAGGTATGTCACAAGTAGCAGGCAGCGAAACATAGTTATTGGAAAATATTTTATTAATCTAATCAAAAATGATATAATAATTATCCACAAAAGATTATACGAACAATTTGGAGGTTGTGAGATAGTAAACGTGGTTGTGAATTGTAATTAAATTAAATCTTTGAAAATAATCATTACTATGAGTACGAATTATTGAAACTAAAATTGATAAATCTAAAACCCCCTCACAAACAGTTAAAACCAAAAAAAATATTAATATACAACATCAAATGACTCGTTTGTCACTCATCAGTGAAACTGATATTATTACTTTTTAATTTACAGCACAGTACATTTTTAAACATGCTGTACGTCATCGTCTTACTAATTTAGTTATTAAAATAGCTAAATAATTTATTAAAGCATACAAAAGTACACTAACTTGGATTTATTTATGTTACATTATTTATCTGTGAATTATTTATACTAGAATTTGCAAGTTACATTTATCGATCAAATATCAATAGTATGAGCGCAAATTAGAAAAAAAAACTGTCACTTAACTAGGAGTTCCATAGCTAAGTGTTACCCAGCTTGATGAAAATGAAATTAGGTAGGTGCCGATTTTAGGAGACCACCTATCCAAAGGGTCACTTACATAAGAATCGTTTAGGAATCAGTTGGTGAAAACGGGCATAAGACTTTTAACTTTTCGTTACATAAATGATGGTAGAGTTCTATTTGTTGCTTGTCTCTGATAGCCCCAAAGGATTTTATTGTTTGGAGTTTTACGTGCATTTAACTGCTGAGGACGTAGTATACTTAGGCCCGTATTAATAAAGCGTTCTTATCTCTAAGACAATTCTCAAGAAAGTACTTAAGATGTTGTTTTAATTAATAGACCGTACTTAAGTACTGCTGCTGTAGCTGTAGGTACGGCGTATCAAGTGAGTGCGAACGTATTAGTAAACGAGACTTGTTACTCAAGTACGCTGTCATTGCTGTCAAACTGTTACTTGAGACGCGGTATCGTGGGTACAGTCAAACCTTGACTTGACGGCTTGGGATACAGTACAATATTATTTGCTGTGTTTTTGGTTGTGTTACAATTATGTAAATTAAAATCTAAATACTTATGATTAAACAAACTCAGAATGTACACTACATACTCAACACAAAATAAAGTTATAAAAAAAGACGCTTGTTGATACTTATTCTTCTTCTTTTTTTTGGCAATCGCGGTTGCAAAGGTTTTGCACCATTCTACCAGTGTCTAGTATTTATAGAAATATTTTTGATTTTATTTATTTATTTACATTAAACGAAATACCTAATTGATTCATATTAATAGCACTTAATACCAAAGATAAAAGTCAAAACGAAAGTGACTTGATTTGACACTTGACAGCAGAACTTTTTTTTTAATAACAATCCTCAAAAAACAATCGTAATTATATGGTGAGCACTCATAAGGTAGAGTTTTCGGAGCCACTTTAATTTCAATAAGAAGAAGAAGAACTTTTTTTCGAATGGCATGATCCGCATTCCGTTTTACGTAGTTGTTAAAAAAATATGGATATTAATATGCTAGACAATAATAAATATTAATATCTACGTGAAAATTAATGATAATCAGTTTTTTCAATATAAAAAATATAGACTAAACTTATTTTGGTATTTATATTATTAAATATTACATTTTTAAAAAGAAATATTGAAGGAATGTATAATCAATAAATCCGGTCTTTGTAGAAGTGTAAACGAAACGTTATTTTATTCGTTCATTGTCGTGTACATGACGCTTAAAAGTTGAGTAAGTGATCTCAATAACGTTATGAACTGATACGGTCTTGAGATCATACTATAAATAATTAAAGACCATCTTTAGAAACTTATCGTTACTTGAGACTGTCTCAGACAAGAAAGGTCTTGAGAACGGCTTATTAATACGGGCCTTAGATTGCATACTACTTCCAGTGGCAGATGGTCAGACCAAGCGACATCGGAAATAACTCGTACACTAACAACTGATTGTCTCGCAACCACGGTTGCCAAACAATGATCGAGCCAGCGAGTGCAACCGTGCGCTTCACTTATGTACAGTTGCGGTCAGATCCGGTTTACCACCCTTAAGGCGAGTTGTACAATAAGTCCAGACAGTGACCAAATAACATAAACCTTATTGTCATGTATTAAGATTCATGTTATTATGCATAATAGCAGAACGCGTGAAAACAAAGAGACTTTTTATGCTTTAATATTGTTGGATTATATTATTAAACCAATTTTAATGCTATCCGCAATCTTTGGGTATTTTAACAAACAAAATAAGCTACTACTTTTTCTGCTCTTATGAGCAGAAAAAGTAGTAGCTTATCTGCCTATACTGCCTACTTCGTAACTGTTTAACGACGAATTCTTATTATTATTAATATAATCAATTTACATTTTAAAATACAAAATCTTTAAATCCGCAACAAGGCGCAAGCGAAACAAATTACAAAAACACGGACGTTGACAACCAGCGGCGCGCAAACTGCAACTGATTACTACTAAACAAAACATTATAGTTTGTTATTGTTTGAGCGCACGTCCAATTCTTAGGCTTGGCTTTGGCTCAATTCTTAGGGTGGGCGGGGGCTACTCTGTGCTAACACATCCGATTCTCTCGCCAAACTGGTAAACCAGTTTTGGCCGCGACCGCACGTATGGATATTATTTAACAGATGCATATCAATACATGACCAATTTTGATCTATACAAATTTTTTTTAAGTTTAGTAAAAAGGGTTCGCCTGGGTGAGCATTAAAGTCGCCTTGCATTATTACAGAAGCTACTTCAGAATTATCAATGATGGCATTAATTTCAATTAAGCAGTCAGTGAATTCAATTCAATTTTCACTGTTGTCCCCTGGCATGTATACAGAAAATATTAATATAGGTCTATCACAAGTATGAACCCTTATAGCTTTGACCCGCGCACTGTTGCACTCTGTGACGGACACTTTCTCTAAGGCATTCATCCTATATAATAGCGCAACTCCGCCATTTCCACGTACAATACCTTCTGAGATGTCAATATCTGACTTACCAGTGAAACCGAATGTTTCATCTATGGTACCAAGGAACGACAAGTCATGTGGGTATAGCCACGTTTCTTGCAGCGCTATCATATCCGCCTGTTTACACAGAAGCCTTATATAATCAACAGAACGGGTAACCGACTTACAATTATATGATATAAAAGTACTCGTGGGCTTTTTATTCATTTTTTCTATTTAAAAGCACATTGAAATCCAGAGCCTTTTGCTTCGCAAAATCAATAAAACTCCTATAAGATGTACATAGGTGATGTACCGGCCATATTTCCTTGTTCATGAATAACTCCAACTTATGTCTAGGTATAAAGAGCTTGTACGCGTCATAGTCTTTTTTCTGTTTCATATTTATTTTTTCTAACGTAATAAGGATGTCTGTTTTATTTTTAAAGTATTCAATAATATCAGACGGGCATACATTCTTGTCAACATTATTAATAAATAACAGTATTCTAACTTAAAGCTTTAAATTTACATTCAGATTTCGTTGGCCCTGTACCTTTATTACCAATAAATCTATATTTATATTTGTTTTTCTTTTGCACTACAGACCAGCCATTCGAATTATTTTATCATTTAGTATCCACTCGCCGCCAGTCCGCACTACATCAGCAAAATTCTTTTGTACTGACGCTACCGGTTCATTCTACGTGTTAGGAACTGCAGTAGGCCTCACACATAAAATATTGCCTAATTTACTACTGCTTATCGTTTTAGCTGCGTTTGAAACTATTGTCGAACAAATAAACTGCAGTGGTACTCTTGTATGGAACACGATAATGCTACTTTACTGAGGTATTAACGTTTACTGCTACGACGCTACGAGGTTCGTAGAACGGCGGGTACAAAATGTAATAATGGGATAAATATAATTCTGCTCATTAAAGTGAAACTAAATAGGAACAAACTGAATAAGAAGTGGGAGAGCGGAAGAACCTGAAATATATAAAATGAATTACGTGCGCCGAGCCGAAGCGGGTCGAGCCGGCGCGAACGCCGCTTCGCCACCGCGCCGCCACTCCGCGGTATAATTAAACCCAAAGCTACAGCGGCCACACTAACGACTAGCTCTCAGGCACGGTCTCAGGTGTGTGCGCCCACTGCACGTGGAACACTCGATACGTAGATCTGGGGTAGCTAACCCCACTACATATATTTAACAAAGCATAATTATGAAGTATCGGGCTACTTTGCATTTTCGTGCGTGTGCCGGCTGACTCATAATATCTTTAAATTCCTACACCTAGTATTTAAAAGAAAATCCAAGCCCTAGAAAATACTAAATTATATTAAAACAGTTCCTCACGTTTAATAAACCGCCTAAACGCTCAAAGTTGAAAAAGTTACTTTAATAGACCGTCTTAAAACCAACCGCAAACAATAAATTGAAACAGGAGGACGGCTCGGAACGAAATTAAAGCTTCAACTCGAATACTATTTTAAAGTCGTTTGTGAATAAGTAGCGAAGGTAAAAAATATCTCGGAACTCCTCGGCGGTGGATTGTGCGAAACGTTTCTTGAAGTTCCTCGGAATGGCAAAGTTTATGCATAATTACCCACTCATTTAAATATTTTCTCTCACTAAAAGCATTGTGTAAAGTTTTTTAATGTATGCAGCGCGTTGAAGACTCATTAGGTGACAGCGGTAACAACGAGGCCGCTGCAGCCGGCGCGGCACGCGTTTGCGACAGACCTATAATTGTGAGTTAGTACTTCAGCTGCAGTAGCTGTAGTACAATCGAGCAAATTGCTGCTTGACCATTATAAGATCAAAATCGCTTAACCCTCGAGTGGGAACCGACAAAGCCGAGGAGGAGAAGTGAAAGTGGTGACCGATAGACTGAATGACACACGTCATTCAGTCTATCGATCACCACTATACACAATCAATCAGTCAACTCACACACACAATACTCGAGTCTCGACGTAAAACACGTGTGAAATGAGATCTCCGCTACGATACGCTCGTCTATAAGTATTACATAGTCAATGACGTAACCGATTACCGAACATACATGTGTATATAAAGTTGACAATAATAACGGAAGTCGCCGGGAATATAGGCCAAGTTAAAGCGGTACAGTTTCCGGGGCGAAGTTTCTCACGAGATGGCAGAGGCCTGCGAGGTATCCGCTTGGCTGTTCGCCGCTTCTCGCTTACTGTTTTATAGCTGGAGAGCTGCCGGCAAATTAAGAGCAGGCGTTTGAGGCAAACTGAAAAGCTTTCCTATATTTCTTCTATTGTAGCCCAACACGAGACTGCAGGACTGGCTGGTCAGAAAAGGGGCTGAGTTAATATACAATGTTTTTTTTTCCAAAAAATATGTTTGAGATAATTTGAAAATTTTAAATGTTGCAGTTGAACGTTTGAGGAGCTGGAGAATACGTAGTGGCGTAGCGTAGTTCTTTTTATAAGGACGTTCTTTTTATAAGGATTATTTTAATATTAAGGACGTCATCAAATTAATGAAAGAGGTGGATCCGGATCTGCAACCGACTACCACCCGTCTCGTTCGATCATGTGGACGTGACTCGCCTACTTAAGGACGTGTCGAAGATGATGTGCGCGCTCTCGGAGTTCAAAACCAAAGTCAGTCTGGAGATCGGAGATCTTCGCAAATCGCTGACTTCGGACGACACTCGTTTAATACGTGCCCGCTCTCCTCGAAAACGTCTAGCTCTAATATTATGATAACCCCTTCGAAATCGCTTCCGCCTGTGAGTGTACCACACGCTACAGCACCCACACAAGCGCACCGGGACGTAACCGGTCTCGACGACGTAGTTGCGCAGTCATTGCACACGCCTACATATCGCGATATCGTTTGTGACAAGGACCGTCAGGCGAAGAGCGCCCGTATGCGTAATATTAATTCAGGTGAATTTCGAAGTACGCAAAAATGTTCGACGGGCTATGATGCATCGCAGGTATCAAACACTGATACGATATTATGTAGTGACGACACGGAGTTTAAGATCGTGGAACGTAAGAAACGCAAATTTAAAAACTTAAATATGCGCGGTACATCTGTATCACAATGCATAATCCAAGTTGCTGATCCCGTATGCTCCATTTATGTTTCGCGGGCCTTAAAGTCTGTCACTGAAAGTAACATTGAGGAACATATTAGAGACATGGGGGAAGAATGCATCAGCGTGGAAAAACTGGCTCAAAACAGGGAGACTTCCTTCAATTCATTTAAGGTGAGGATACCTGCTAGTAAAGCAAACACCTTTTTGGACGCAAAGTTCTGGCCTGCGGGCTTAGTATACCGCCGATTTAAAGAACGTTTCCTAAGAACCGCTGCTTCGAAGAAAATATAATATAATGGACAAGGACATAACGTTGGCTACTTTTAACTGTCGCTCCGTGAAGCGGCTGCTGAACAAATACGTACCTTAATTGATCGAGTCGATATCTTAGCTATCCAGGAGACATGGCTTCTTCCTCACGATCTTGGATTCATAAATCAGTTAAGTAACAACTTCAGTGGATATGCGAAATCTACTGTGGATACGTCGATTGGTGTTTTGACGGGCCGCCCATACGGAGGTGTTGCGCTAATCTGGCGAAAATCGCTGTTTCCTAATGTGTCTATTGTAGATTGCGCTAGTGAAAGATTAGCAGCCATACTAATCAAGTTGGAGAATCGTCACCTGCTCATCATCAGTGCCTACTTGCCATATGACGAAGGAAGCTAGGAGAGCCTGGCGCACTTCATTAATTGCTTAGGTGGTATTGAAGCGATCATAAGTGACAGTGATATTGAGGCTGTGTTTGTGTTGGGGGACTTTAATGCCCACGGTGACAGTAGGTTTGGTCTGGAGTTATCGGCTTTCTGTGCTGATCACTCACTTGTATGTGTCGACACGGAACTGCTGCCTTCAGACTCCTTTACACATATAAATGATGGAAGTGGTTCCAAGAGATGGCTATACCATTGCATTGTGACGGTGGCAGCGCGTGAGACAGTAATTTCTGCCAATATCGATTATGGAGTGTATTGGTCTGATCACTTCCCCTTACTTGTCAAGCTAAAACTGTGCAAACTAACGCAGAAAATCGAAGAGTCTCAGGCTAAGAATCCTCTATCTGGTGTTTACTGGGGCAATAGAACGGCTGATGAAATCAATAAGTATAAAAAACTTTGCTGTGATAATCTAATTTGAAATTGTTACCTAATTCTGGTCATATTTTAAACTGTGCAATCTGTAATGTTAATTATTTATTTATTTGTAAAAAACATGTTTATGTGCTTGATGAATTTTATGATAGTATTGTAAAATGCCTACAAGATGCTGCCAGACAGAGTATAATACGCTGCGATGCACCGATCAAGGGTAAGAAGGTTATAGGGTGGAACCACCATGTTCGCGAACTCCATCAAATGGCACGGCATGCTTTTAATTGTTGGCTTTGGAATGGGAGGCCTCAGTCTGGGCCACTCTATGATAATATGGCTAGTAGCCGGAAGATATTTAAAATAAATTGAAATGGTGCCAAAACAATGAAGAACAAATAAAAATGGATATTATGGCATCACAACACTCAGCCGGTAACTTTGCCAAATTCTGGAAATCGACTAAACGCCTAAATTATGTACAAAGCAGACCAGTAAGTATCAATGACGTTCAGAATCCATCTGAAATAGCTGATTTGTTTGCTCACCATTTCAAGGTAGATCCATTACCTGTCTCTGATGACGTAGGTGCTACTACACCTGTTAGTAAGAATGTTTCTCTGGCTTCTCTTCTGACGACGTCGCTAAGGTGGTCTTTAAAATGAAAAAAGGCAAATCTCCAGGTTTTGATGGACTAAGCCTAGAACACATCCTATTCGCAAGTGATAAGGTAATCCCTATGTTGACAGATCTTTTTACAATCTGCTTCTGCTGCATATTGACAAAAGTAAGTTTCAATGTCATTTTTGACATTGACAGATGTCATGAAGTAAAGCCTATTTAGTTTGTTTATTTCAGTTGGACAAAAGGCTATAAATAGTGTAGACGTAGGTATATTGCTATGTTAGGCATATACCTCGTATTAAATGTAATACGTGATCAGTGTTAAGCACCAATAAAGGAGAATATAATAATTGTTGCTGTATTATTATCATCACCACTCAGACACACATCAGGACTTACAATCAAGAGGTCGAAGCCCGCTACAACATAGGGTACCTGCCGAAAAATTTAATGAGGACCATGGTGGTTCCTATCCCGAAGAACAGAACAGGTGACCCTTCTAACCCTAAAAATTATCGACCTATATCACTAGGAACTATCATAGGGAAGATTTTAGAAAGGCTGATTTACCCTAATGTAAATAGGAGTTCCAAAATTGATGACGCACAGTTTGGTTTTCGTCCCGGTCTCTCAACGGACTCGGCAATCTTTGCCCTTAAATCGACAGTCTTATATTATAAAAAACGTAACACATCCGTCTATGCTTGCTTTTTGGACCTTAGTTGCGCTTTCGACCTTGTAAACTATACTTTACTATGGCGAAAGCTGCTGAATTCAAATGTTCCATCAAAAACTGTAAGTCTGTTGAGATACTGGTACGAAAACCAAACTAACTTTGTAAAATGGGGCGACGCAACCTCTAATGACTTTAGATTAGAGTGTGGGGTGCGCCAAGGGGGGCTAACCTCTCCGGACCTATTTAGCCTGTATGTTAACGACCTGATTGAGGAGCTCAGGAGCACTCGAATAGGTTGTCACATAGGTGCAACGCTCGTTAACAACCTAAGTTATGCTGACGATATGGTGCTTCTGAGCCCCTCAATCAAGGGGTTAAGGCAGTTGCTAAGCATTTGCGAGGACTATGCTATAAGACATAGCCTTAAGTACAATGCAACAAAGACGCCAATGATGGTATTTCAGGCTGGAAAGGGTCCGCAGAGGGTCCCATCGTCGGACAAGAGGTAGAAAGGGTCGAGCAATTCAGGTACCTGGGGCACATCTTAACCGAGGATCTCTCAGATAATGAGGATGTAGTGCGCGAAAGACGGGCACTGGCTTTACGGTGCAACATGCTTGCACGGCGTTTTGCGCGCTGTAGTGTTGAGGCAAAGCTGACGCTCTTTAGAGCATATTGCCAATGCTTCTATACGTGTCAGCTTTGGCTCAACTGCTCCAAGGCCACGAGAAGCAGTATCAGGGTTCAGTACAATAATGCATACCGTACCCTGATGAGACTGCCAAAGTTCTGTAGTGCTTCGGGCATGTACGCCGACGCCGGAATCCCAGACTATTTCGCGATTATTAGGGCGCGCGTCGCAGCATTTTGGTCACGCATTCGCTCTTCGGATAATGAGATCCTTTGTGTGTGCGCCGGGTGCCCCGAAAACTCGAACCCAGCCTACTAGCTTTCGGTGCATCGTGGCAGTAACCAAAAGTGACAATTTTTAGATTTTAACATTTTAAATGTATTTTTTTTTTTATTTATATTTTATATTTTATTTTATATTATTTTAAACTTGTATTGTGTTATTTTATGGGTATATTGCCTGAATTAAACGTTTATTATTATTAATATTATTATTTATATGGTCCTTCGAGTAGAGTTTGAATCGGGATGCAAATTAGTGGACCATAAAGTATTTCGTTTTTTTTTTATATTATCATTAATACCAAGATGTGGTCGGTATCTCATCTCAATCTTCAGATTAGCTCCGATAACTATGAAGTATGTTAGGAAATACTTAACTATCGTTACGGTAGTAGGAAACTAATTTTTACTTCACACATCAACACCTTGCTAGGGCTGCCGAACATTCAACACCAAAAAAAAAATTGCATGATAGGAAAGCCTTCACGCTATTCAAAATTTAGGGGTAGATATTACCATTATATATTATATATAACAGATGTACCAGAAGTGGATCACTTTTGGTACATCTGGTAGGCCAAAAGTTAGATAGCGAGTCTTTTTCCGAATATATAGAGTCCGTTAAAAATCCTCGGGAGCTACCAATTTTACAGGTTTTTTTTTTTTTTTTTGAGTGAAAATTCACTGCCCTAGAGGCATCTCGCCGTAAACAAGAGTCTTCAGGCCAACCAAAATTAAATATTTCTTATAACCCCGCGCGTCATAACTTAACATCGAACTAAAAAAAAAAAAAAAAAAAATCATTCAATTTAAGTAATAACTATAAATCATTTACCAGGTATAATACAAGTAATACGAAACCGTCAATACCTTCCACGCGTCGCGGACAATAACTTGCATATTGTGTAATGCTGACGACGGACACAGACAGACAGACAGACAGACAGACGGACGGACGGACGGACGGACGGACAGACAGACAGACAGACAGACAGACAGATTAGGTTTAGGTTTAGGTTTAGGTTTCGGTTTAGGTTTAGGTTTACGTTTAGGTTTAGGTTTTTTTTTTTTTTGGAAAAAATGGAAATAAATGTAAGGTCGTAGTAAAAATAATTGTTAAATATGTATCAGATTTAAGAAAATGAAGTTGTAAAAGTAAAAATGTTAAATTGTAATTGAATGTTAGAATGTTAGATTGATAATGAAATTGTAAATAGAATAAATAGAACACAGACTGTAGAAGTTAATTCCAAAAGGTCTAATGGTACTAAAATTAAACTAGGAGTACCACAGGGGTCTATTTTGGGCCCTTTTCTATTTCTCATCTATATAAATGATCTACCTTATCTAGTTAATGATAAGCATGAGATAGTACTTTTTGCTGATGACACTTCACTAATTTTTAATGTGAAGCGACGACAATCTAACAATGACGAGGTAAATAGTGCTCTCTCAAAAATAGTACATTGGTTTAATGCTAATAATTTACTGTTGAATTCTAATAAAACAAAATGTTTAAAGTTCAGCTTGCCAAATGTTACGCAGGCACAAACCAATATACTATTAAATAATGAGAAAATGAAATTAGTAGACACCACTGTATTTCTAGGTATAACATTAGATAGTAAGTTACAGTGGGGACCACATATTGCTAAATTGGCAGATAAGCTGAGTTCTGTAGCATACGCTGTTAAAAAAATTAGAGAAATTACCGACATAGAGACCGCGCGATTAGTTTACTTTAGCTATTTTCATAGCATAATGTCGTACGGCATCCTCTTGTGGGGAAACGCTGCGGACATTAATACAATATTTGTGCTGCAGAAACGTGCTATACGTTCTATTTATAAGATGTCGACTTTTGAATCTCTAAGGGAAAAGTTTAAAGAAATAAAAGTTCTGACCGTCGCATCTCAATACATTTTGGAAAATGTGTTATATGTAAGAAAGAATCTAAACAACTTCAAAAAGAAATATGATAATCATTGTGTAAACACTAGAAATAAGAACAGGTTAGATATGCCAGTGTTCAGACTAAGCAAAGTTAGTAAATCCTTTAAAGTCCAATGTATACGCTTATACAATATAATCCCAGAAAAGGTTCAAAACTTTCCCATTAATAAGTTTAAAAAAGTAGTTAAAGAACGTTTGTGTGCCAAAGCGTATTATAAAATTAATGACTTTATTCAAGACGGCACACCTTGGGAATAAGGTGGCTCCTTATCTTATCTTATTATTTGTTACATAGACATAAGTAAACATTGTAATAATTTTGATTTTAAAAGAATAATTTTCTATCTTTTTGGTAAAAGATGGCCCCAGACGAGTTTCTTGTCCGCTCTTCTCGCTGGGTTAGTTCTCGAACCGGTGGTAGGCATCACGTAGTATCGACGTTCAAAAAGAGTATTTAAAAATACCAATTTTGAATAAAAATTTTTTGATTTTGATTTTTTTGAGAATTAAGTAGAAGACAAAATGTAACGTAAATAGAAAATACAAATGTAACCAAATAAACAAAAGCAAAAAATTGTCCTGGCTAATGGCCGGGAAAACGAGAAAAAAAAAAAAAAAAAAAAAAGGTTAGGTTAGGTTAGGTTCAGGCGGCGGTCTCTTTCTGCGAAGCCGTCATTTCGCAGGTTGTCGGAGCGGCCCCTAATTGTGGTGGAAGTCCGGTCCCTATAGAGGTAGACCGGCCGGTCGCGGGGGGTGTCCTGTGCTAGACAGATCCGGGACACTCCCCATTTAGCGGCTGATGGCAATCCGCAGGTTCAGTTTTAGTGGGTAAACCGGCGAGTCGCACCGGGAGTCCCACATACCCCCGGTTCCCCCAACCCGGGAAGGGCGTAATGACCTTTCCCCTGCGAGATCAAAAAAAAAAAAAAAAAAAAAAAGGTTCCCCCCGATGGTTGCCCGCCTTGTCGTGGCGGTGGGGCTCTAGTAGCCGTGGATGGTGGACCACGGTGAAGCAAAGAGGCAACCAGGGCCGGCTGGGCAGGAGGCCAGGCCGGCCCGAGGAGGGGCGCTCCCGGCGGACTGGAGGAGCCGGTCCGCTGCGGACGCGCCTGAAGGTGGGACCGCAGAAGAAGAGGAGTGCCGGTATTACGGTGCGCCGTACTCCCTATCTTCTGCGGCCGTAGAGGGATCGCAGGGTGAGTGGGTGGTGGTTTTGTGCCGCTATCCCTACCCCCCTGCGAGCTGGCGGGGCCGTTCCGCATAGAAACGGCATCGGTGGGGCCGCAGAGGAAGAGGCAATTTCTGTATTACGGTGCGCCGCTTGCCCTATCCTCTGCGGCCGAGGTGTGAGGAGTAAGGCTCCCTCCAGGGCCCGGCTCAAGAGGCCGCAAGCCCAAGGCGCAAGGGCGGCTCAACCCGCCCCCGCCGCAATGGAGGTAGAAGCATAGGCCCGTGGGTGGTGATCGGGGGATCACCGCCCACAGGATGGGCCCCGAGGTGACAAGCTCCCCAATGCCCGGGGAGCTCTCGGAGAGGTAGCGGCGGCACAACACCAGGCCGCCGCAAAGAAGAGAGCCGGTTGCGGCACGCGCTGCGGGGTCGTGGAAGAATGCAATGCGATTCCCACGGCCCCGCGAACGGCACTGAAGGTGGGCATCGGGGGGTTTTAGACGGTAAACCCCGGCGCACTCCATCTCGCGCCGGGGGAGCCCGTCATACCCCTGCCACCCTCCCCCGGGGTCGGCGGGGGATACGTAACGTATTTCCCCCCGTAAAAAAAAAAAAAAAAAGGTTAGGTTAGGTTAGGTTGGGGCTGGGGACGATACCGGTTCCTCCACGTTGGTGTCCCTGGGCAACGCCTGAGTGCGCCACTCCGCTTTTTACACGGGGTGAGGTACTCAAGCGGCTGAACGCCGGTCTTTCTCTATCTTTTCACCACCTTTTTATAGTTTACTCTTCTTTTTGCATTATTTTATTTATTTTCTATCTTTCAACACCTTTTCTTTCTATCATTTCCGTTTTTATTTATACTTCTGTGCGTGTGTGTTAGGCTTTGCGTGTTAGGTTTTTGTTCTGAATGGTGATGAATGGGCTTTTACGGCCCCTAATCCAAGATTTGTGGTGCCCGGCCATGGGATGCATGGCGAGCAGGTGGTCTCGTCCCAAGGGCACTGGGGCAGAATCCCCCCTAATGGATCGGGCGTGACTCAGCCCATATCCGAGCAAATATGGAGAGCAATATGGACAATATTCCCCGGGTGGGTCCTCTTAGGAGGGAATCCCACACTCCCGCTTCGGCGGGGGTTCGCCCCACGTATACGGGGGGGCACCTGTTGCTGTGGAGGAGGAGGCCGTTGTGACGGCGAGTGAAGGGAGTGGCGCGATGGCGCATGCGAGTCCGAAGCCGGTGCCCCTTACCGCACCGGCGGCGGATCTCTTAACTGACGAAGATACGGACTTTTCACAGCCCGTGGAGAATGGCAGGGAGCGACTCCTGAGGCTTCTTCATCGGAAGAAGTTGCGGGGAGACACGGAGGGGCTCGCACGCGTTCAGCGCGAGCGCGAGCTCATTCTCCCTCTCTCTATGACTGAGACAATGGCGGCGGGAAATACCAGCGGAGCCACACCGCGCGTACCGCGCGTAATGCTCACGCGCGCGCTGATTCCCGCACGCCCAAACACCGGACTCGACAGTGACGACTGCCTCTCGGACTCCAGTGATGTGTCCGGCATATCGCTGGACTCCGGGGGGCTGCCAGTCATCCCCGAACGTGACGCACCTCGAAAGAGGAAAACCAATGAAGACAGTGTGCCGTCTCTTAGCAAAGAGGCGGTGCCCAAACCGAAACGAGGACGCGGCAGACCGCCTACGACCGGCCAGTATGTTGGCCTGGCCAAGGCGCAGGCCGACCTAAATAGGGAAAGAGAGGAGGCTCTTCGGCTTCAAGCTGAAGCCGAAGTTGCGGAAACGGCTAAGACAGTGAGGGAGACACGCGCGTTACTCTGCACGAGTCCCGCCCAAATCAGAGAGACTGAGTCGGAGCAGTCGAGTGCTGCTCTGGCCAAAACGGTAGAAAAGTCGTTGGAGGCCATCATAATGGTCGCCACCAAGTCATCGAACCTTAAGGGCACCTTTCAAAGGTGCCTCAAGGACTCAGTGGCGGCCATCAAATCGGCTGTGGCCGAGATGAGGGACCGCTCTATGACCGAGGAGTTAGCGAGACTGGAGGCCCAGAACGCGCGGCTCCAAGAGCAAGTGGCCAAAATGGGCCAGGAGCTGGAAGAGTTGCGCAGACGGGCCGACAACGCCCGCCTACCAGAGCAGGATATGCGTCAGCTATTGTCGGAGGTCTCCCGTTCGAACATAGAGACCTTCGGCAATATGCTGAACGCCAGGCTAGCAGGTTTGGAGGACCGTCTCCTACCGGAGCCCCGGAGGCGTCCACCGCTGGCGGCAGATGCTGCAAACATCAGTGTCAGCGCTCCGCCGGCGAACACCGGAAATAGAAAGGCGCCGAAGCCCAAAAAGGCGACGGCGCCCTCATACGCAGAAATGGCGGCAACAACTGCAGCGGCCCCCCAAGTGGCACCGCTGGCAACGGCCCAGCCAAAGGCGAAAAAGCCAGAAAAGAAGAAAAAGCGGCCAACAATGGCCGCTCAGGAGGCGGCGCAAGGGGGGGCGAACAACAACCCCTCCCCCGCCGAGGCCCCGTG
Organism: Phengaris alcon alcon; assembly: GCA_037179445.1. NCBI lineage: Eukaryota > Metazoa > Arthropoda > Insecta > Lepidoptera > Lycaenidae > Phengaris > Phengaris alcon. The sequence continues at coordinate 2,206,937 of JAYRCH010000308.1, forward strand.
GACCAAGGTAGGTCCACGCAAGGCTAAGAAGAAGGAGGGGACGGCTAAAACACCCAAAGCCGCCCCGAAAAGGAAGAAGGCGAAACTTCGCCCCCCCCCCCTCCACTGCAGCCATCACCCTCACCCTTGAGGCGGGGGCCGCGGAGAGGGGGAAAACTTACGAAAAGGTGCTCCGTGAAGCCAGAGCGAGGATCGACCTAGGGGAGCTTAACATCCCCAGGCTCGGTTTCCGCCTGGCACAAACCGGTGCACGCGTTCTGTCCGTCGATGGAGAGGGCGCAGACGGGAAGGCGGACGCGCTTGCCGCAAGGTTGCGAGCAGTCCTCGGTTCAGACGTAAAAGTCGCCCGCCCGGTGAAATGCGTGGAAATGCGCATCACCGGGCTGGACGACTCGACCACAGCCGCCGACATCACCGACGCGGCTGCAAAGGAAGGAGGTTGCCCGGCTGCCAACATCCAGTCGGGTAAAGTCGTTGTGGGCGCAAGAGGAGCCAGGTCCCTCTGGCTCAAAGTCCCGGTGGCGGCCGCAAAGAAGCTCTTGAGCTCTGGGCGGCTGCAGGTTGGCTGGGTCGTGGCGAAGGTAGCGCTGCTGGCCGCGAGGCCCAAGCGGTGTTATCGTTACCTCGACACTGGCCACTTGGCGGCGCAATGTAAGTGCACGGTGGACCTCAGCCGGAACTGTTTCCGCTGTGGGAAGCCGGGGCACAAAGCGCCTGCCTGCGAGGCGGCTCCGAACTGCCCGGTCTGTGAGACCCAAGGCAAGCCGAAGAAGCACGTGGTGGGGAGCATCGGCTGCATCATAGCTGCCAAGCCGCCCCCCACGAAAAAGAAGAGAAAGGCTCCGACTAAAAAAGCCCGGCTCTCGGTGAAGGCAGGCGGCGGCACAACAACAAGCCGCCGCAACAGAAGAGGGCCGGTCGCGGCACGCGCTGTGGGGCCGTGGAGTTATGCTCATACCCCTGCCGCTCTCCCCCGGGGGCGGCGGGGGATACGTAACGTATTACCCCCGTCAAAAAAAAAAAAAAAAAAAAGGTTAGGTTGGGGCTCAGCCAGTTCGTCCTCGTTCGTGGCCCTGGGCAACGCTTGGGTGCGCCACCTCGTCTTTTGCGGGGTGAGGTACCCACGCGGCTAAAGGCTGGCGCTATCTCTTTTCTTCACTATCTTTCACCACCTATTTTGTTTAACTTTCTTGTTTTTGCATTCGTTTTATTTTGTTTTTCTATCTTTCACCACCTTTTCTTTCATCTCTAACTATCTTTCCTTTTATTTTAAGTCTTCTGATGGGGGAGCTCACCCCCGAAAAAAGAGACCGCGACCCGGGGTGTCGGCGTTAGTAAGATGGAAAGTCGCGCATTGAAAAATATTCCCCGGGTGGGTCCTCTCTCTGAGAGGGAATCCCACCCTTCTGCTTCGGCGGAAGGCTGCCCCACGTATACGAGAGGGGCACAATTCGCGAGGGTTGAGGAGAGGGTCGGGAGGACGACGAGTGTGGAGGAAGGCGCTACTGCGCGCTCGAGTTCGGAGCCGGTGCACCTAACCGCACCGGAGCCGGACTTGCTTACCGACGAAGACGTCGACTTCTCGCAGCCGGTCCCTGATGGCAGGCGCCGGCTGCTTGAATTGCTCAGAAAGAAGGCTTTAAGGGGGGATACGAAGGGAATGCCGCGCGTGATGCTCACGCGCGCGCTGTTGCCCGAACCCCCTTCCTCGGAATTTGACAGCGAGGACTACCTCTCGGACTCTAGCGCCTTATCGCTGGACTCCGAGGGGTTGCCCGCAATCCCCGGACGTGACACACCTCGAAAGAGGAAAACCGAAGATGACAATGTACCCCCTCTGAGCAAAGGGGCGGTACCGAAGGCGAAAAGGGGACGTGGCCGGCCACCAACTACCGGCCAATACGTCGGCCTGGCTAAGGCCCAAGCGGAACTAAACCGCGAAAAGGCCGAAAGCCTCCGGCTCGAAGCCGAGTTGGAGAAATGCGGGCACTGGAGGCCCAAAACTAGCAGTTACAAAGGCAAATCGATGCCATGCGCCGGGAGCTGGAGGAGCTGCGGCGGCAGGCGTCCAGGCCTGCACAAGACCTGCAACAGCTGTTGTCGGAGGTCTCTCGCTCCAACATCGAGACCTTCGGCAACATGCTGAATTCGAGGCTGGCTGGGTTGGAGTACAGACTCCTTCCCGAGCCTAGAAGGAGACCGCCGTTAGCGGCAGACAGAACGTTGGACGATCCCGTCGGTACCCCACCATCAGCGGCACCGACGAAGAAGGCGCCGAAGCCAAAAAAGGCGACGGCGCCCACGTATGCGGAGGTGGCGACACCGAGCATGACGGTCCTCACGCAAGAGGTACCGCCTGCACCGGCACCGCCCAAGAAGACAAGGAGGAAAAAGCGGCCAACTATGGCCGCCAAAGAAGCGGCGAAAGGGGGGGAGAACACCGACCCCTCCTCCGCCAAGGCCCCGTGGATCAAATCAGGTCCACGCAAGGCCAAGAAGGGGAAGAAGGGGACGGCTACACCATCCAAAGCCGCCCCAAAAAAGAAGAAAAAGGCGAAGCTTCGCCCCCCCACTACCGCGGCGGTCACCCTCTCTCTGGGGGCGAACGCTGCTGAAAGGGGGGTGACGTACGCTAAAGTACTGGGCCAAGCCAGAGCGGCGATCGACCTCGGGGAACTCGGCATCCCCAGGCTCGGTTTCCGCCTGGCCGAGACCCAGGTGCCCGACCAGTACCATCAGGTCGGGCCAAATAGTTGCGGGACCAAGGGGAAACGCGTCCCTGTGGATGCGCGTCCCCATGGCAGCTGCCAAAAAGCTTCTGAGCTCTGGGCGGCTGCGTATCGGCTGGGTCTCGGCAAAGGTGGTGCTGCTGGCCGCGAGGCCCAAGCGGTGCTACCGATGCCTTGACACCGGCGAAATGTGTGTGCTCGGTGGACCTCAGTCGGAGTTGTTTCCGCTGTGGGAAGCCGGGCCACAGGGCGGCTGAATGCAGGGTAGCTCCAAATTGCCCTGTATGCGAGGCTGCCAATAAGCCGAAGGAGCATGTACTGGGGAGCAGCGGCTGTATCACAGCAAAGCCGCCCCCCGGCAAGGACCGGAAGAGAAAGGCTCCCTCAAGGGCTCGGCCGCGGAGGCCAAGAGCTGAAGGCGCAAGGGCGGAGCAACCCGCCCCCGCCATGGAGGTAGAGGCCTAGGCCCGTGGGCGGTGATCGGGGGATCGCCGCTCACACTATGGGTCCCGAGAAGCAAAGCTCCCCAATGCCCGGGGAGCTCTCGGAGAGGCAGGCGGCGGCATGTCATCTAGCCGCCGCAACAGAAGAGGGCCGGTCGCGGCACGCGCTGCGGGGTCGTGGAGCTATGCTTCGCGATTCCGACATACCGATTCCGATTCGTAACGAATATCCCCCCGTCAAAAAAAAAAAAAAAAAAAAAGGTTGGGGACGATACCGGTTCCTCCACGTTGGTGTCCCTGGGCAACGTTTGGGTGCGCCACCCCGCTTTTTACACGGGGTGAGGTACCCACGCGGCTGAACACCGGTCTTTGTCTATCTTTCACACCTTATTATAGTTTACTCTTCTTTTTGCTTTATTTTATTTATTTTCTCTATCTTTCAACATCTTTCCTTTCTATCTTTTCTCTTTTATTTATTCTTCTGTGCGTGTGTGTTAGGTTTTGCGTGATAGGTTTTTGTTTTGAATGGTGATGGATGGGCTTTTACGGCCCCTAATCCTTGGATTGTGGTGCCCGGCCTTGGGATGCGTGGCGAACGGGCGGTTTCGTCTTGAGGGCACTGGGGCAGAATCCCCCTACTGGATCGGGTCAGACTCAGCCCACAAGTGACAGCTATGGAAAGTCGTACTTTGAAAACTATTCCCCGGGTGGGTCCCAGCGAAGCTGGGGAATCCCACACTCCCGCTCCGGCGGGGGGTCGGCCCTTGTATACGGGGGGGCCACAAAATACGATGGCGGAGGAGGAGAAGGCGGGAGAGAGGAAGGAGGGATGCGCGATGGCGCAGAAAGGGCCGAGCTCGGTGCCCCTAACCGCACTGGGAACGGAACCTCTAACGGATGACGATGTGGATTTCTCGCAGCCGCAGCCTAACGGCGTGCAGCGGCTGCTGAGACTCCTTCAAAGGAAAAAGGCAAGGGGCGACACAGAGGGACTGGCGCGCGTTCAGTTTCAGCGCGAGCTAAGACTCCCGTCCTCCGAAGATGACGGATTGGACAAGGAGCGCGTGCCGCGTGTATTGCTGCACGATGTTATGGCACCACCGCCCAAAGGACCAGACGCTATGAGAGATAGTGATGACTATCTCTCCGACTCCTCGGTCTACAGCACCATGTCGCTGGAGTCCGGGGAGTCCACCACCGGATTAGACAGACCTCGTAAGAGGAAACCCGATTTCGCCGCCGTACCGTCCCTCAGTAAAGGGGCGGTACCAAAACCTAAACGTGGACGTGGCCGGCCGCCGAGGACAGGCCAGTACGTTGGCTTAGCGAAGGCTCAGGCTGACCTGAACAGAGCTAAGGAGGAGGCGCTTCGACTTCAGGCCGAGGTCGAAGTGGCAGAGATGACGCGAACGACAAGGGAGACGCGGACATCACCCCGCGCAACCCCTGTCACAACCGGAGGTATCGAGTCGGAGCAGTCGAGCGCTGCCCTGGCCAAAACAGTGGAGACCTCACTGGAGGCCATCACAATGGTGGCCGTGAGGTCCTCCAACCTTAAAGGCACATTCCAAAAGTGCCTTAAGGAATCGGTGGCGGCCATCAAATCGGCTATTGCTGAGATGAGAAACCGCTCCACTACAGAAGATCTGGCGAGGCTGGAGGCCCAGAACGCACGCCTCCAAGAAGAAATGGCGAGAATGGGCCGCGAACTCGAAGACTTGCGCAGACGGGCTATCAACACCCGTCCCATACAAGATGACATGCGTGAGCTGTTGGCGGAGGTCTCCCGATCTAACATAGAGACCTTCGGCAACATGCTCAACGCTAGGCTGGCCGGACTTGAGGACAGACTCTTGCCGGAGCCGAGGAGGAGACCTCCGCTGGCGACAGACGCTGCTAACACATGTATCAGCGCCCCGCCGGCGGCTACCGGAAGTAAAAAGGCACCGAAGCCCAAAAAGGCCACGGCACCCTCATACGCAGAGATGGCGGCAACAAGTGCAGCGGCCCCCCAAGTGGCACCGCTTGCACCTGCCCAGCCAAAGGCTAAAACGCCAAAAAAGAAGAAGCGGCCATCGATGGCCGCTCAGGAGGCGGCGCAAGGGGGGGTGAACACCAACCCCTCCCCCGCCGAGACCCCGTGGATCGCCGTAGGTCCACGAAAGGTCAAGAAGAAAGGGGCGGCCAAACCATCCACAACCGCCCCCAAAAACAAAAAGAAGAAGGCAAGGCTCCGCCCGCCTAAAACGGCGGCAGTAACCCTCACCTTAGAGGCGGGGGCTACAGAAAGAGGCGTCACATACGCGAAAGTGCTTAGCGAGGCCAGAGCGAAAATCAACCTGGGGGAACTCAATATCCCCAGGCTCGGGTTCCGCCTGATACAAACGGGTGCTCGCCTCCTTTCCATCGAAGGAGAGGGGGCCACGGAGAAGGCAGACGCATTTGCCGCTAGGCTCCGTGTGGCCCTGCGCCCCGAGGATGTCAAAGTCTCCCGCCCGGTGAAATGCGTGGAAATGCGAGTCACCGGGCTGGACGACGCGACAACGGCTGCCGAGGTCATCGAGGCGGCCGCTAGAGAAGGGAATTGCCCGGCTACCAACATCAGGTCGGGCAAAATCGTTGTGGGTCCCAGAGGCAACCGAAGCCTCTGGCTCAGTGTACCGACCGCAGCCGCCAAAGGGCTCACTAGCTCCGGACGGCTGCAGATCGGCTGGGTCACAGCAAAGGTAGCATTGCTGGCCGCGAGGCCTAGGCGGTGCTACTGATGCCTAGACACTGGCCATCTCGCAGTGAAATGCCCATGCCCGGTGGACCTCAGCCGGAACTGCTTCCGCTGTGGGAAACCGGGTCATAAGGCGCTCGAGTGTACAGCGGCACCAAACTGCGTAGCATGTGAGGCTGCTGGCAAGGAGCAGAAGGAGCACGTGCTGGGAAGTAGCGGCTGCATAATAGCAGCGAATAAGCCGCCTCCCGGCACTAAGAGGAAGGCTCCCACAAAAAAGGCCCGGCAGAAGCCCAAGGCCAAAGGCGCAAGGGCGGAAACATCCGCCCCCGCCATGGAAGTGGTTGAGTCCTAGACCCGTGGGTGGCGATCGGGGGATCGTCGCCCATACTATGGGTCCCGAGAGAAAAGCTCCCCAATGCCCGGGGAGCTCTCGGTAAGGCAGGCGGCGGCACACTACCTAGCCGCCGCAACAGAAGAGGGCCGGACGCGGCACGCGCTGCGGGGTCGTGGAGCTATGCTCACGCGATTCCCACGACCCCGCATTGGCGCAGAAGGAGGGCATCGCCAGGTTTTAGTGGGTAGACTCTGTGCAACTCCACCCAGGCACAGAGGAGTCCCACATAACCCCGCGATGTCCCCCGAGCATCGCGGGGTATACATAACGTATTTCCTGGCGTTAAAAAAAAAAAAAAAAAGGTTAGGTTCCCCCCGATGGTTGCCCGCCTTGTCGTGGCGGTGGGGCTCAGTAGCCGTGGATGGTGGACCACGGTGAAGCAAAGAGGCAACCAGGGCCGGCTGGGCAGGAGGCCAGGCCGGCCCGAGGAGGGGCGCTCCCGGCGGACTGGAGGAGCCGGTCCGCTGCGGACGCGCCTGGAGGTGGGACCGCAGAAGAAGAGGAGTGCCGGTATTACGGTGCGCCGTACTCCCTATCTTCTGCGGCCGTAGAGGGATCGCAGGGGGAGAGGGTGGTGGTTTTGTGCCACTATCCCTACCCCCCTGCGAGCTGGCGGGGCCGTTCCGCATAGAAACGGCATCGGTGGGGCCGCAGAGGAAGAGGCAAGTTCGGTATTACGGTGCGCCGCTTGCCCTATCCTCTGCGGCCAAGGTGTGAGGAGTAAGGCTCCCTCCAGGGCCCGGCTCAAGAGGCCGCAAGCCCAAGGCGCAAGGGCGGCTCAACCCGCCCCCGCCGCAATGAAGGTAGAAGCATAGGCCCGTGGGTGGTGATCGGGGGATCACCGCCTACAGGATGGGCCCCGAGGTGACAAGCTCCCCAATGCCCGGGGAGCTCTCGGAGAGGTAGCGGCGGCACAACACAAGGCCGCCGCAAAGAAGAGAGCCGGTTGCGGCACGCGCTGCTGGGTCGTGGAAGAATGCAATGCGATTCCCACGGCCCCGCAAACGGCGCTGAAGGTGGGCATCGGGGGGTTTTAGACGGTAAACCCCGGCGCACTCCATCTCGCGCCGGGGGAGCCCGTCATACCCCTGCCGCCCTCCCCCGGGGGCGGCGGGGGATACGTAATGTATTTCCCCCCGTCAAAAAAAAAGGTTAGATTAGGTTGGGGACGATACCGGTTCCTCCACGTTGGTGTCCCTGGGCAACGCCTGGGTGCGCCACTCCGCCTTTTACACGGGGTGAGGTACTCAGGCGGCTGAACGCCGGTCTCTCTCTATCTTTCACCACCTTTTTATAGCTTACTCTTCTTTTGCTTTGTTTTATTTATTTTCTCTATCTTTCAACACCTCTTCTTTCTATCTTTTCTCTTTTATTTATTCTTCTGTGCGTGTGTGTTAGGTTTTGCGTGTTAGGTTTTTGTTCTGAATGGTGATGGATGGGCTTGTACGGCCCCTAATCCAGGGTTTGTGGTGCCCGGCCGTGGGATGCGTGGCGAGCAGGCGGCTCGTCCCGAGGGCACCAGAATCACCCCTATCTGATCGGGCCAGCAATCAGTCCAGAAATGACAAACATGGAGAGTCGTATTGTGAAAAATTCTCCCCGGGTGGGTCCCAGCAATGGGGAATCCCACACTCCCGCTTCGGCGGGGGATCGGCCCGTGTATACGGGGGGGCCACATAATGCGATGGAGGAGGAGAAGGCGGGAGAAAGGAGGGAGGAAGGCGCGATGGCGCAGAATAGGCCGGGACCGGCGCACCTTACCGCGCCGGTAACGGACCTACTAACGGATGAGGAGGTAGACTTCTCACAGCCGCAGCCTAATGGAGTGCAGCGACTGTTGAGGCTCCTCCAGAGGAAGAAAGAACGGGGTGACACAGAGGGGCTTGCTCGCGTGCAATATGAACGCGAGCTAAGACTCACACCCCCCGAAGAGAGTGAAAAGGCAGCCATACCGCGCGTGCCGCGCGTTGTGCTCGAGCGGCTGCTGCCTCATGGACTTGACTGCACGAGAGATAGTGACGATTATCTCTCGGACTCCTCGGTCTACAGTGCCATGTCGCTGGAATCCGGGGAGTCCAACACCGGACGGACTAGCCTCAAAAGGAGGAACACTGAAGACGACAATGCACCGCTCATATCAAAGGGAGCGGTGCCAAAACCTAAAAAAGGACGTGGCCGGCCACCAACCACCGGCCAGTACGTCGGCCTAGCGAAAGCGCAGGCCGATCTTAATAGGGCTAAGGAAGAGGCCCTTCGACTTCAAGCCGAAGAGGAGGTGTCTGAAACGGCGAGGGCTGCCAGAGCGGCGCGCTCGTCACTCTGCGCTACCCCCGCCAAAATGGAGGAAGAGTCCGAGCGAACAAGCGCTGCGCTGACCAAGAGCGTGGAGGCCTCGTTGGAGACCATAACTATGGTCGCCACGAGGTCCTCTAATCTAAAGGGAACCTACCAGCGGTTCCTCAAAGAGGCGGTCGCCAACATCAAGGCGGCCGTTGGCGAAATGAGGGGCCGCTGTGCATCGGAGGAGATACAGGCCCTGGAAACCCACAACACCCGGCTCCAGAGGCAAATAGAAGAAATGCGCCGTGAGCTTGATGAGCTGCGGCGCCAGGTTGCTCGCCCGCCTGAGCAAGACGTGCGTCAGCTGTTGGCGGAGGTCTCACGCACCAATGCAGAGACCTTCGGCAATATGCTGAACGCCAGGCTGGCTGGTCTGGAAGACCGTCTACTTCCAGAACCACGCCTTCGCCCACCACTGGCAATGGACTCCCTGAGTGACACCGCACCGGCTCATGCCGCGGGCAGTGATGTTGCTCCGGGGAAGAACACCAAGAAGGCTCCAAAAGCACCTAAGGAGAAGAGACCGGCCACAGTTGTCGAAGTGTCGGAGGTAGCGGCAGGCGACAGTGCAACCACACCCGCACCGCCTGCCGCGCCGAAGAAGAAGAAGAAAAAGAAGACCAAGAAGAAGAGCTTGGCCGCACAGGAGGCCGCAGAAACGAGGGCTAATCCAACCCCCGCCTCTGCTAACGCCCCGTGGACAACAGTAGGTCCACGCGGGCAAAATAAGAAAGAAAAGGCGAAGGCAGCCAAAACTGCCCCAGCCAGGAAGAAGAAGGCGAGGCTCCGCACTCCCACCACGGCAGCCATCTCCCTCACCTTACAGGAGGGGGCGAAGGACAGGGGGGCGACCTACGCCAAAATACTGTCGGACGCCAGGGCACGTATCGACCTCCGGGAGTTCGGCATCACTAAGCTGGGCTTCCGGGTGGCTGAGACGGGCGCCCGATTGCTGACAGTGGACGGAGAGGGTGCCTCGGAGAAGGCGGACGCCTTTGCAGCGAGGCTGAAAGCGGTCGTCGACTCAGAGGCAGTACAAGTGGCCCGCCCGGTGAAGTGCGCGGAGATGCGCGTCACCGGGTTAGACGACGCTGTGACGGTCGCCGAAGTCGTGGAGGCGGCCGCAAATGAAGGAGGCTGCCCGGCCAACACCATCAGGCCGGGCAAGATCGTAGCCGGACGCAGAGGGGACGGCTCCCTCTGGATGAATGTCCCAGTAGCGGCCGCCAAAAAGCTCTCCAGCTCTGGGCGGCTGCAAATTGGATGGACGTCGGCAAAGGTAGTGCTGCTGGCTAAACGGCCCAAGCGGTGCTACCGATGCCTAGCCACAGGCCATATCGGAGTAAATTGCCGGTCGGAGGACCGCAGCGGACTTTGCTTCTGCTGCGGCAAACCTGGGCATAAAATGCCGGACTGCGGGGCGGTCCCAAATTGCCCCGTGTGTCTATCGGCCGGCAAAAAGGCAGACCACGTGTTGGGGGGTGGCAGTTGCGCCACTTCGGCGAAAAAGCCGCCTCCCCCAAAGAAGAAGACGCCCACCAAAAAGGCCCGCCAAAAAGTGGCCAAGGCCGATGGTGCAAGGGTGGTACCAGCCGCCCCCGCCATGGACGCCGAGTGAGAGGCGCCTAAGACCCGTGGGTGGTGATCGGGGGATTTCTGCCCACCCAAGGGGTCCTGAGAAGAAGCCTCCCCTATGCCCGGGGGGCTCTCGGAGAAGGCTAGCGGCGGCACACCATCTATGCCGCCGCATTTCGGAGAGCCTGTTAGGCAGGCAGGGGCCGGCGGGGTCGTGGACGAATGCTTCCGCGATACCCATGACCCCGGCCTAGGCGCGAAGGAGGGCATCGTGCGGTTTTTAGTGGGTAAACCCGGCGCCAGTCACAGGCGCTGGGGAGTCCCACATAACCCTACGATGTCCCCCGGCGTCGTAGGGTATTCGTAACGAATTTGGGGACGATACCGGTTCCTCCACGTTGGTGTCCCTGGGCAACGCCTGGGTGCGCCACTCCGCTTTTTACACGGGGTGAGGTACTCAGGCGGCTGAACACCGGTCTATCTCTATCTTTTCACCGCCTTTTTATAGTTTACTCTTCTTTTTTGCATTGTTTTATTTATTTCGTCTATCTTTCAACACCTTTTCTTTCCTTTTCTCTTTTATTTACTCTTCTGTGCGTGTGTGTTAGGTTTTGCGTGTTAGGTTTTTGTTTGAATGGTGATGGATGGGCTTATACGGCCCCTAATCCTTGGATTGTGGTGCCCGGCCTTGGGATGCGTGGCGAACGGGCGGTTTCATCGTGAGGGCACTGGGGCAGAATCCCCCCTATTGGATCGGGTCAGACTCAGCCCACAATTGACAATCATGGAAGGCAAGCATGCGGAAAATTCTCCCAGGGTGGGTCCCGGCGATGCCGGGGAATCCCACACTCCCGTTTCGGCGGGAGATAGGGCCAGGTATACTGGGGGCCCCAAACATGCGTTGGTAGAGGGAAAGGAGGCCGTTGCGACGGCAAGTGACGAGGGAGGCGCGATGGCGCATGCGAGTCCGAAGCCGGTGCCCCTAACCGCACCGGCGGCGGACTTGATAACAGACGAGGATGTGGATTTCTCTCAGCCTGTGGAGAATGGTAGGGAGCGGCTGCTGAGGCTTCTGCACCGTAAGAAGTTGCGAGGGGACACGGAGGGGCTCGCACGCGTTCAGCGCGAGCGGGATCTGATCCTCCCTCACTCTATTAAGACTGAGATAATGGCCGCGGGAAATACCAGTGGAGCCGCACCGCGCATACCGCGCGTTTTGCTCACGCGCGCGCCGATTCCCGCACGCCCAAACACCGGACTAGACAGCGACGATTACCTCTCGGACTCCAGTGATATCTCTGGCATATCACTGGACTCCGAGGGGCTGCCCGACATACCCGAAAGAGACGCACCTCGTAAGAGGAAAACCAGCGAAGACGATGTACCGTCCCTCAGCAAAGGGGCGGTACCCAAGCCTAAAAGGGGACGTGGCCGGCCACCATCTACCGGCCAGTACGTCGGCCTAGCGAAGGCACAAGCCGAGTTTAACCGGCAGAAGGAGGAGGCTCTTCGGCTCCAGGCTGAGAAAGAGGTGGCCGAAACGGCGAGGACGGCGCGCCAGGCACGCGTGTCAACCTGCGCAAGCCCCGCAAGCATGGACACCGAAGAGGAGAGGTCAGAGCAGACCATCGCCGCTGTGGCCCAAAGTGTAGAGGCATCGTTGGCGACAATTACAATGGTCGCCACGAAGTCCCAGAATTTAAAGGGAACCTACCTGCGGTTCCTCAAAGAGGCGACCGCCAACATAAAGACGGCCGTCGCCGAAATGAGGAGCCGCGGGCAGTCCGAGGAAGTGAAAGCTCTTGAAGCTCAAAACGTGAGGCTCCAACAGCAGGTGGACATACTCCGCCACGAGCTGGAGGAGCTGCGGCGTCAGGCGGCACGACCCGCCACCGAAGACCTGCAACAGCTGTTGTCGGAGGTTTCGCGCTCCAATATCGAAACCTTCGGCAACATGCTAAATGCAAGGCTGGCCGGGCTCGAGGACCGGCTTCTGCCGGAGCCCCGTAGGAGACCTCCGCTGGCGGCGGATAGTGCCACTGTGGGCACCCCGCCGGCAGCGGAAAAGACGAAGGCACCGAAGCCTACAAAGACGACGGTGCCCTCTTATGCGGAAGTGGCGGCACCACAAGTAGCGGTCCCCCCTAAAGAGGCACCAACTGCACCGGCCCCGCCTAAGGCCAAGAAAAAGGGCAAGAAGAAACGGCCATCAATGGCCGCTCAAGAGGCGGCGCAAGGGGGGGAGCACACCGACCCCTCCCCCGCCGAGGCCTCGTGGACCACCGTCGGAACACGCAAGGCCGGAAAGAACAAAGGGGCGGCTAAAACACCCAAGGCCGCCCCTAAGAAGAAGAAAAAGGCCCTACTACTGCTGCAATCACCCTCACTCTCGAGGCTGGTGCTGCGGAGAGGGGGGTGACGTATGAGATGATCCTGCGCGAGGCCCGGGCGAAGGTCGATCTCGGGGAGCTAAATATCCCCAGGCTCGGCTTCCGCCTGGCGCAGACGGGCGTGCGCATCTTGTCCGTGGATGGAGAGGGGGCAAATCAGAAGGCGGACGCTCTGGCCGCGAGGCTGCGTTCGACCCTAAGCCCCGACATAGTGAGGATCGCCCGCCCGGTGAAATGTGCAGAATTGCGCATCACCGGGCTGGACGACGCGACGACGGCCGCCGATGTCATCGAGGCGGCCGCAAGAGAAGGAGATTGCCCGGCCACCAACATCCGGTCGGGCAAAATCGCCGTGGGCCCGAGGGGCTCGCGAAGCCTCTGGCTCAGCGCCCCTATAGCAGCCGCCAAAAGGCTCATCAGCTCTGGGCGGCTGCAGATCGGCTGGATTGAGGCGCGAGTGACACTGCTGGCCGCGAGGCCCAAGCGGTGTTTCAAGTGCCTCGACACCGGCCACTTAGCGACGAAGTGCTCGTGCCCGGTCGACCTCAGTGGAACTTGCTACCGCTGCGGGAAGCCGGGGCACAAAGCGCAACAGTGTGTGGCGGCTCCGAATTGCCCGGTCTGTGAGGCCGTAAGCAAGCCAAAGGAGCACGTGCTGGGGAGCAGCGGCTGCATTACAGCACACAAGCCGCCCCCCGGCACGATCAAGAAGAGGAAGACTCCTTCCAAGGCCCGGCTTAAAAAGCCCAAGGCCGGCGCAAGGGCGGTTCCATCCGCCCCCGCCACTATGGAAGTCGAAGCCTAGACCCGTGGGCGGTGATCGGGGGATCGCCGCTCACAATATGGGTCCCGAGCGCAAAGCTCCCCTATGCCTGGGGAGCTCTCGGTGAAGGCAGGCGGCGGCATTCCATCTAGCCGCTGCAACAGAGGAGGGCCGGTCGCGGCACGCGCTGCGGGGTCGTGGAGCTATGCTTCGCGTTTCCCACGGCCTCGCATTGGCGCAGAAGAAGGGCATCGGGGGGTTTTAGTCGGTAAACCCCGGTGCACTCCATCTCGCACCGGGGGAGTCCGATATACCCCTGCTGCCTTCCCCTGGGGGCAGCGGGGGATTCGTAACGAATTTCCCCCCGCAAAAAAAAAAAAAAAAAGTTCGTCCTAGTTCGTGGCCCTGGGCAACGCTTGGGTGCGCCACCCCGTCTTTTGCGGGGTGAGGTACTCACGCGGCTGAAGGCTGGCGCTATCTTTTCTTCTCTATCTTTCACCACCTATTTTATTTAACTTTCTTGTTTGTGTAATACTTTTTTTTTTTTTTTTTTTTTCTGTCTTTCACCACCTTTTATTTTCTTCTCTTACTATCTTTCATTTTTGGTTAACTCTTGCGATAGGTGAGCTACACCTGAAAACAAGCCCGCGACCCGGGGTGTCGGAGTTTTGTATGGATGGCAAGTTTTAAAAATTCACTACCTCAGGAGGGTACCTTAACCGGAGAATCCCTCGGCGGGCCTTCAAGCCCGTCCAGCTCCACGTATTCTGAGGGGGGCAAAAATTTGCTTTTACCTACGGCGATCTCCGGGGACCATTCTGTCCCCAAACACGACGACTTAATGCATGCACAAAGGATTCCGATTGTTCAACTGGAAAGGATGTCAGATTCGGATTGTTCGCTGTCTACGATGCGAACAGCGACAAGCTCTCGCGCGTCCTCGCGCGACCGAGCGGGAAGTGTAGCCGGCAAGAGGAGATTATCAAACTCTGGGTCGGCTTCTGATGACGGAGGCTCCGAGCGATCCGTTCGCTCAGACACTCGGAAAAAGAGAACCGTCCCTGCCAAAAGAGGACGTGGGCGTCCTCCAACAACTGGGGAGTATGTCGGAGTAGCAAAGGCAAGGCGTGACTTGCTGGACCTGGAGCACGAAGATCTGAGGCTCCAGGCCGAAAAAGAGGTCGCTGCGGCGCTGCTAAAAGCGCAGCGACAGGCGGAACTAGCTGCAAAGAAACAGGCAGAGCGCGCGGCACTTGATGATCTCCCGGCCGCTACCAAGCTCAAAACGGTAGGAGAACAGGGCTTGGAGCTCATCAAGATGGTCCGCATTAAAAGCGGAAACTTAAAGGGCACCTTTACTAAGGCCCTTAGAGAGGGAGAGGAGAAGGTTGAGGAGTCGGTCCGCGGTCTTGCCTCTCTAAAAGAAGACACTCTTAGACTGGAAGCCGAAAATATACGCCTTCGAGAGGAAGTGGCGCTTTTGCGGGAGAAGGCGAGCCGGGCACAAGAGGTGTCGTCAAAACCACCGCCCCCAGCAAGCGCAGCGAAAGGAGCCCCAGCTAAACATGGCGGCTCAGAAGAATTGACAGTTGCGGGAATACGCGCCTTGTTTGAGGAATTCTCCCGTTCCATCATGGAGAGGACCTCGAACATGGTCAACGCCCGTATCGAAGCAATGGAGGATCGTTTGCTTCCACCCAAGCGGCTTCGACCGCCACTGGCAGCAGACAAAAGGACTGACAAAAATGGTACTCACCCGACTGAGAACTGGCCCGCCCTCTCACAGGCTGGGCCCTCCAGAAGAACGGTGACTCCGGCTCCGGCGATGACAGCAAGGGCAGCAGCTACTCCAACTCCATCTGCAGCTGCACCTGAAAAAGAAAAGACAAAAAGTAAAAAGAAATCTAAGGCGAAAAAGGATGGAAAGGAGAAACCGGCAACACAACAGCCGGCCCTACCGGCGGCTGCTGTTCCCGACCCCTTATCAGAAGGAGACGGCTGGAGCACAGTCGTTCGGAAGGGGAAAGGGAAGAGGAAAACGCAACCGGATGTGACAAACCTGGACTTGATACACACGGAGAAGACAAAGGCACGGTCGAAGGGGGCCTCCAAAGCCTCCCCAAAGTCGGAGCCCAAGAAGAAAAAGACCAGGCGACGGAGACACACTGCTCCCGCCACCGCTGCAGTCGTAATAACGCTGCAGAACGATGTGGTAGAGCGTGGCGCTACCTACAAAGACGTACTCCTCAAGGCCCGACAAGAGATCAACTTGGCGGATCTAGGGCTATCGGAGGGCGTCCGAATTAGGCAGGCGGCAACGGGAGCTAGAATCATGGAACTCCCTGCCAGCACAACAAGTGAAACAGCCGACCGTTTCGCCGAAAAACTGAGAGGCTTACTCGCCGGTACCGCTAGAGTTGCTCGGCCCGTCAAATGTTCCGATGTGCGAATATCTGGTCTTGACGATACGGTCACAAAAGATGCTGTTCTGGCAGCGGTCGTGGCCAAGACGGGTTGCTCTCCGGAACACGTAAAGGGGGGTGACGTCCGTGAAGGTCCCGGAGGAACCGGGACTGTGTGGGTGCAGTGCCCTGTGGCTGCCGCCAACACCTTGGTGGCTGCGGGTCGCCTGCTGGTCGGTTGGAGCTCGGCGAAAGTCCAGCCCTTGGAGCCCCGCTCCATGAAATGCTACCGTTGCCTTGAAGTCGGTCACACGGGGCGGCGGTGCACCTCAGACGTTGATAGGAGTAACCTCTGCTTCCGTTGTGGTCAGGCTGGGCACAGGTCGTCTTTCTGTACGGCGAGGCCTCACTGCCCGATTTGTTCGGCGGCAGGGAGAAATGCCAATCATACAATCGGTGGCAAAGGCTGCGCTCCTCCGAAGAAGGGGCGCAACCGGAGGAAAACACCTAAACCTCAAGTGGAGGGTCGGCCTCAAGCCCGACAAGACATAGCAATGGAAGTGAACAATGGATAGCCGACCCATAGAATTTCTCCAGGCGAACATAAACCATTGCGCCGGCGCCCAGGACTTGCTATTCCACGCCCTGGTGCAGTGGCAAATTGATATTGCAATAGTGGCGGAGCCCTATTATGTCCCGGCCCGCAACACCTGGGTTGGTGACCTGATGGGCTCCGTCGCTGTACACGGAGCTGACACTGGCCCCCCGCTTGTTGTACGGGAGAGAGGCCAGGGATTCGTAGCGGTGGATCGGGGGGAGTACACGATCTTCGGCGTATACTTCTCCCCGAACAAAACGGTTGCCGAATTTGAGACCTTTCTAGGCGAGTTGCAGGCGGCCGTTTTAAGAGCGGCCCCAAGGCCCGTTCTTGTCGCCGGCGACTTCAACTCAAAGAACTCAGCATGGGGCTCCCCAGTGACCGACAACCGAGGGGATGCCGTGCTAGAATGGACTGTTCTGACCGGTTTATCGCTTTTAAACCGCGGGGACGTACCAACATGCGTTCGGCCGCAGGGGAGCTCGATTATCGACCTCTCCTTCGCCAGCCCCGCGGTTGGACGACTGGTCCAAGATTGGAGGGTGATGGAGGGCGTGGAGACGCTGTCGGACCATTTATATATCCGATTCAGTGTCTCCCCCTCGAGTTCTACTCAGACAGTTCCGCGCTCGCCGGAAAGTGCATTAGAATTCCCGCGCTGGGCACTGACCAGACTGGACACGGAAGCGCTAAAGGAGGCAGCGGAGGTTGAGGCCTGGACGCCGAGGCCTACGGCTCTTGTGGACGTTAATGAGGAGTCACGTTGGTTTCGGGGGGCTCTGTCCAGAATCTGCGACGCAGCCATGCCTCGCATTCGCAGCCCTCCCTCAAAAAAGCAGGTGTATTGGTGGACGGACACGATCGCGGAGCTCCGCCAGCAATGCGTTAATGCACGTCGACCGTACCAGCGACAAATACGTAGGAGGATAAGAAACGAGTCGTTAGTAAGGCGGCTCAGAGCCGAATACAGCGCTGCCAGGAGCGCTCTACATCTGGCCATACAGCAGGCGAAGGAGGCTGCTCGGGAGGAAATGCTGGCGGAATTAAATCGTGACCCATGGGGGCGCCCGTATCGAATGGTGCGCAATAAGATCGGCCGTGGTCCGCCAGTAATTGAGACGCTGCCTCCAGAGCAGCTTTCCTTGATCGTGTCGGCGCTTTTCCGGACGGTCGCGGTATCTGAGTCGCCTTCTGTATTTGAGACGGCGCCGATGGAGGAAGTCCCGCCGGTTTCGGAGGGTGAGCTTGACTCAGCCATCCTTAGGCTGAGCGAGCGAAAGACTGTGCCCGGCCCGGACGGAATTCCCGGACGCGTTTGGGTTAAGTCCATGGGTCCGCTGAAGGAGAGGATGCGGCAACTCTTCAGCGCGTGTCTGACCCAAGCGGAATTCCCACAGCACTGGAAGGAGGGAAAGCTGGTGCTCCTCAGAAAAGACGGTCGCCCGGCTGACTCACCTTCGGCCTACCGGCCCATAGTGCTACTGGATGAGGCCGGAAAACTCCTGGAGAGAGTAATCGCGTCTAGGGTGATCAAACACCTTGAGCGAGAAGGTCCAAACCTGTCCGGGGCCCAGTTCGGCTTCCGCGCTCAGCGCTCCACCATAGACGCGATCCTCGAAGTGAAGGAGTTCTGCAAGGAACAGACGGAGAACGGCGCAGTAGTGTTGGCGGTGTCATTTGACATCGCCAATGCATTCAACACCTTGCCATTCGAGGCAATCGAGGATGGTCTCCGATATCACAGACTTCCTCTGTACCTGCGCCGGATTATCGGAGGATATTTGAGACGGAGAGTGATTGTTTGTGTCGGTCGAGACGGGTTGGTCATACGGTTCGCCACATGGTGCGGTGTTCCACAGGGGTCTGTCCTTGGCCCTCTCCTGTGGAACATCGGCTATGATCGCGTTCTGCGTGCGGCTCTACTCCGCGGGCTTCGTCTCGTTTGCTATGCAGACGACACATATCTTCTAGCCCGCGGAGAATCTTTTGAAGAGGCAATTCGTCTGGCGAGAGTAGGCGCGTCCCAAGTCGTGGCTCGTATCGAGGCGCAGGGGTTGAGAGTCGCTGTGGAAAAGACGGAGGCCATATTTTTCTATGGACCCCGGAAGCGCCCCCCCGCGGATGCGTCCCTTCGCATTGGAGAGGTCAGTGTGCCAATCGGATCGGAGATGAAGTACCTGGGTCTGGTTCTAGATTCCAGGTGGACCTTCACTGCACACTTCCGCCGATTGGTACCTAAACTTAAAAAGACGGCCGTGGCCCTTGGACGTCTCCTGCCCAACATTGAAGGTCCGGGGTCCACTTGAAGGCGGCTCTATACAGGGGTCCTTCAATCTATGGCCCTGTATGGAGCCCCGATATGGACGGAACATCTTAGCGTTCAAAATAAGGCGCTTTTGAGAAGCCCGCAACGTGCAATGGCGCTGCGGATTATACGCGGTTACCGCACAGTGGCCGGCGAAGCGGCGTTAGCGCTGGCAGGGTCCCCTCCGTGGGACTTGGAGGCTCGTGTGCTGTCGGAAATTTACTACCGCACAGCGGAGGTGAAAGAACGTGGAGAACGGGTGCCACAAGAACAGGCAGCCCGATGGTGCCGCCAGGCGCGGATCATAATAATGCGCACCTGGCAGGACCAAATGGCGTCCCCACCTGCTGGCCACAGGGTAGTGGCAGCAATCCGGCCGATACTTCTAGAATGGGTGGCACACTGCAAGGGCGCCCTGACATATCGGGTGGTGCAGATGTTGACAGGGCACGGGTGCTTCGGCCACTATCTGCACCACATGGCTAGAAGGGAACAAACGCCCCAGTGCCACCATTGCCCGGACGACGACGACACGGCGCAGCACACGCTCGTGGCTTGCCCAGCCTGGACCGAGCAGCGAGCGGAGCTATGCGCCGTCCTCGGATTTGACCTCACTCTCCCGGCCATACTTTCATCTATGGTCCGGTCGAGAGAAGCATGGGAAGCAGTGACCACCTTCTGCGAAACTGTTATGTCGCAGAAAGAGGCTGCAGAGAGGGAACGGGAGGCAAATGAAGCCGCCGATCCCATACGAAGGAGGCGTGGAGGGCGCAGGCGCGCACAACACGAGCGCCAACTCCCGCCCTAACAAGGGCTCGGGTGACGGATTGGGGAATCCGTCGCCCATTGCACGAGCCCTCTCCGGTTGCAGAGCGTCCGGTGCCTCGGACTGCTCTCTCGGAAACAGCGGCAGCTGTCGCTGACAGGTAGCCGCGAGGAGGTTTGCTGCTAAGCAAATGCCGCTAACTGGGCCGCTGCTGTTATCGCCTAAGGCGGGTCCGGCGGCCCAGCAGCATAGCGGAGGAGGAGGCACCGATGGGTTTGTTCCTCACCCCGCACCTGGGCGAGTCCCACATACCCCGGCGGTCCCCCCAGTCCGCTGGGGATTCATAAAGAATTTCCCATCGTAAAAAAAAAAAAAAAAAAAAAGGTTCCTCCCCGGGGACGATACCGGTTCCTCCACGTTGGTGTCCCTGGGCAACGCCTGGGTGCGCCACTCCGCCTTTTACACGGGGTGAGGTACTCAGGCGGCTGAACGCCGGTCTTTCTCTATCTTTCACCACCTTTTTATAGTTTACTCTTCTTTTGCTTTGTTTTATTTATTTTCTCTATCTTTCAACACCTTTTCTTTCTATCTTTTCTCTTTTATTTATTCTTCTGTGCGTGTGTTAGGTTTTGCGTGTTAGGCTTTTGTTCTGAATGGTGATGGATGGGCTTGTACGGCCCCTAATCCAGGGTTTGTGGTGCCCGACCGTGGGATGCGTGGCGAGCAGGCGGCTCGTCCCAAGGGCACTGGGGCAGAATCACCCCCACTTGATCGGGCCAGAATCAGTCCACAACTGACAAATATGGAAGGTTGCAATGAGAAAAATAGTCCCCGTGCGGGTCCCGACTATGTCGGGGAATCCCGCACCTCTCCAAAGAAGGGAGAGGTCTGGCCCAAGTATACGGGGGGTGCCACCATTGCAAGTGGGAGTGGTGAGGCCGTGGCGACGGCGAGTGGAGGTGAAGGCGCAACAACATGCGCGAGTCCGGAGCTGGTGCCCCTAACCGCACCGGCGGCGGACCAATTATTGACAGACGAAGATGTCGATTTTTCACAGCCTGTGGAAAACGGCAGAGAGCGGCTCCTGAGGCTGCTCCACAGGAAAAAGTTGCGAGGAGACACGGAGGGGCTTGCGCGCGTTCAGCACAAGCGTGACCTGATCCTCCCTCCCTCCATAAAGACAGAGACAATAGCGGCGGGGAATTACAGCGCAGCTGCACCGCGCGTACCGCTCGTGTTGCTCACGCGCGCGCGGATCCCCGACCGCCTAACCGGACTTGACAGCGACGACTACCTCTCGGACTCCAGTGATATGTCTGGCATGTCACTGGACTCCGAGGGGTTGCCCGTTGTGGCGGACCAATTAGCGCCATAATCCTGAATCGCGCTATCGAAGTTTTCTATGATCGGCACTATATATACGATATCTGAAATTCATACAAGTGGGCTTCGGCCTGACCGAGCATACCACCTCGCTCGGTCGGATATCTCCCTTTGGGGCATCCATCTTCCCACATTGGTGACCCCGACGTGATACATAGGACCGACGTGATACATAGGACCGACGTGATAGGGCTTCGGCCTGACCACGCATACCACCTCGCTCGGTCGGAGATCTCCCTTTGGGGCTTACCACCACAGTCCCACATTGGTGACCCTCGACAGAACACGCTTC
Organism: Phengaris alcon alcon; assembly: GCA_037179445.1. Lineage (NCBI taxonomy): Eukaryota > Metazoa > Arthropoda > Insecta > Lepidoptera > Lycaenidae > Phengaris > Phengaris alcon. Next base: position 2,228,042 of record JAYRCH010000308.1, read on the forward strand.
CTTCTGGACATCGTCATCATCACCCTCACCCCTCCGCACCACGCCAGCCAGCTTCAGCCTCATCGGGTACCTCGACCACCAGCCTCAACGCACCGCGGCCTGGTCGAACCCTCATCGGCTTCAACGGGCACACTCACTACAACGAGACCGGTCAGTAAGCAGAGCACATCTCTCCTGGTCAGCAAGTAGCATCGGTCCGCACCCCGACTCACTGGAGCCCGTGCAGCAAGCAGCACAGTTCCGACTCACTGGGGACTCTGGCACTGGCGCGACTCAAGCAAGACGACTCAAGATTCGACCTCAAATCTTCGGGGGGGAGTGATGTGGCGGACCAATTAACGCCACAATCCTGAATCGCGCTATCGAAGTTTTCTATGATCGGCACTATATATACGATATCTGAAATTCATACAAGTGGGCTTCGGCCTGACCGAGCATACCACCTCGCTCGGTCGGAGATCTCCCTTTGGGGCATCCATCTTCCCACACCGTCATACCCGATCGTGACACGCCTCGAAAGCGAAAAACCGTTGATGACGATGTGCCGTCTCTTAGCAAAGGGGCGGTGCCCAGGCCGAAAAGAGGACGTGGCCGTCCTCCTACCACCGGCCAGTACGTTGGTCTGGCGTCGGCGCAGGCCGAACTTAATCGCCAAAAGGAGGAGGCTCTTCGGCTCCAAGCTGAGGAAGAGGTGGCCGAATCAGCGAGGATGACGCGGGAAACACGCGCGTCAACCTGCGCAAGCCCCGCAAGCACAGTCACCGGAGAGGATAGGCCAGAGCAGACCATCACAGCTCTGGCGCAAAGCGTGGAAGCTTCGTTGGCGACGATCACAATGGTCGCCACGAAGTCCCAAAATTTGAAGGGGACCTACCAGCGGTTCCTCAAAGAGGCTGCCGCCAACATAAAGGCGGCCGTCGCCGAAATGAGGGGCCGCGGGCAGTTGGAAGAAGTTAGGGCTCTGGAGGCCCAGAACGGACAATTGCAACGGCAGATCGACGCCATGCGCCGGGAGCTAGACGAGCTAAGGCGGCAGGCGTCCAGGCCCGCTGTCCAAGACCTGCAGCAGCTGTTGTCGGAGGTTTCGCGCTCCAATATCGAAACCTTCGGCAACATGCTGAATGCGAGGCTGGCCGGACTTGAAGACCGGCTCCTCCCAGAACCGTAGGCACCCCACCAGCGGCAGAGAAGAAGAAGGCACCGAAGCCCAAAGGAGTGACGGCGCCCACTTATGCAGAAGTAGTGGCAAGTAGTGGCGACGGTCTCTAAAGCGGCACCGCCAGCACCAGACCCGCCAAAGCCTAATAAAAAGGCGAGAGCAAAGAAAAAGCGGCCCACAATGGCTGCTAGAGAAGCGGCGCATGGGGGGGAGAGCAGCAAACCCTCCCCCGCTGAGGCCCCGTGGACCAAAGTTGGGCCACGCCAGGCAAGGCCAGGAAGGATAAGGGGGCGGCTAAAACACCCAAGGCCGCCCCTAAGAAGAAGAAAAAGGCAAGGCTTCGCCCCCCCACAACGGCGGCAATCACCTTCACTCTTGAGACGGGTGCTGCGGAGAAGGGGGTGACCTACGAGAAGATCCTGCGCGAGGCCAGGTCGAAGATCGATCTAGGGGAGCTAAACATCCCCAGACTCGGCTTCCGCCTGGCCCAGACTGGTGCGCGCGTCCTGTCGGTTGAGGGAGAGGGGGCTGACGCAAAGGCGGACGCTTTGGCCACGAGGCTGCGAGCGACCCTTAGCCCCGACATCGTGAAGATCGCCCGCCCGGTGAAATGTGCGGAAATGCGCGTCACCGGGCTGGATGACGCGACGACGGCCGCCGATGTCATCGAGGCGGCCGCTAAAGAAGGAGATTGCCCGGCCACCAATATCCGGTCGGGCAGAATTGTCGTGGGCCCAAGAGGTGCGAGAAGCCTCTGGCTCAGTGTGCCGATGTCAGCCGCCAAGAAGCTAACCAGCTCTGGGCGGCTGCAGATAGGCTGGGTCGTTGCAGGGGTGACACCGCTGGCTGCGAGGCCCAAGCGGTGTTACCGCTGTCTCGACACCGGCCACCTGGCGGTGCAGTGCAAGTCCTCGGTGGACCTCAGTCGGAATTGTTTCCGCTGCGGAAAGCCGGGGCACAGGGCACCAGAGTGCGAGGATGCTCCAAATTGCCCGGCCTGCGAGGCCGTGGGCAAGCCGCGGGAGCACGTGCTGGGGAGCAGCGGCTGTATTACAGCACCCAAGCCGCCCCCCGACACGAAAAGGAAGAGGAAGGCTTCCAAGGCCCGGCTTAAAAGCCGGCAAGCCCAAGGCCGGCGCAAGGGCGGTTCCACCCGCCCCCGCCACTATGGAAGTGGAGGCCTAGACCCGTGGGCGGTGATCGGGGGATCGCCGCTCACACTATGGGTCCCGAGCGCAAAGCTCCCCTATGCCCGGGGAGCTCTCGGTGAACGCAGGCGGCGGCACAACACCAAGCCGCCGCAACAGCGCTGCGGGGTCGTGGAGTTATGCTTCGCGATTCCCACGGCCTCACATTGGCGCTGAAGAAGGGCATCGGGGGGTTTTAGTAGGTAAACCCCGGTGCACTCCATCTCGCACCGGGGGAGTCCGACATACCCCTGCTGCCTTCCCCCGGGGGCAGCGGGGGATTCGTAACGAATTTCCCCCCGCAAAAAAAAAAAAAAAAAAAAAGGTTAGGTTAGGTTGGGGACGGGGCTCAGCCAGTTCGTCCTCGTTCGTGGCCCTGGGCAACTCTTGGGCGCGCCCCCCCTTCTTTTGCGGGGTGAGGTACTCACGCGGCTGAAGGCTGGCGCTATCTTTTCTTCTATATCTTTCACACCTATTTTGTTTAACTTTCTTGTTTTTGCATTAGTTTTATTTTGTTTTTCTATCTTTCACCACCTTTTTCTTTCATCTCCAACTATCTTTCCTTTTGTGTTAACTCTTCTGATGGGGGAGCTCACCCCCGAAAAAAGAGACCGCGACCCGGGGTGTCGGTGTTTAGAATTATGGATAGTCGCGATTTGACAAGTATTCCCCGGGTGGGTCCTCCTTCCAGGAGGGAATCCCACACTCCCGGATCTCCGCGCACAGGACTGGCGGGGGGTCGGCCTTTGTATACGGGGGGGCCACAAATTGCGAGGGAGGTTGAGGAGAAGGTCGTTGCGACGACGAGTGGCGAGGGAGGCGCGATGGCGCAAGCAGGGTGAAACCGGTGCACCTTACCGCACCGGAGACGGGAATGCTCACGGATGAAGATACGGACTTCTCACAGCCGGTCCCTGATGGCAGGCGCCAGTTGCTGGAACTCCTACGGAAGAAGGCCTTGAGGGGGGATACGGAGGGAATGCCGCGCGTGATGCTCACGCGCGCGCTGATACCCGTACCCCCATCCACGGACTATGACAGCGAGGACTGCTACTCGGACTCCAGCGCCTTATCACTGGACTCCGAGGGGTTGCCCGCAATTCCCGGAAGAGACAAACCTCGAAAGAGGAAAACTGATGACGACAGCGTACCGTCCCTCAGTAAAGGGGCGGTACCCAAATCTAAACGTGGACGCGGTCGGCCGCCAACGACTGGCCAATACGTTGGTCTAGCCAAGGCGCAGGCTGACCTTAATAAGGCGAAGGAGGAGGCTCTTCGGCTTCGGGCAGAAGAGGAACTAGCCGCCTCGATGGAAAGTGCAAGAGAGACGCGAGCGTCAGTCGGCACAATCCCCCTTGCGGTTACCGGAGGAGACGGGTCGGAGCGGACCAACTACGCTCTGGCCAAATCTGTGGAGACTTCGCTGGAGGCAATCACAATGGTCGCCACGAAGTCCTCCAATCTTAAGGGCACCTTCTAAAGGTGCCTCAAGGAGTCAGTGGCAGCGATCAGGTCGGCTGTTGCCGAAATGAGAGGCCACACCACTACCGAAGACATGGCGAGGCTGGAGGCCCAGAATGCGCGGCTTCAAGAGCAAGTGACCAGAATGGGTCAGGAGCTTGAAGAGCTGCGCAGACGGGCCAACAGCGCCCGCCCCATAGAAGATGACATGCGCCAGCTGTTGTCGGAGGTCTCTCGTACCAACATAGAGACCTTCGGCAACATGCTGAACGCCAGGCTGGCCGGTCTGGAGGACAGACTCCTGCCGGAGCCCAGAAGACGGCCCCCGCTGGCGGCGGACAGTGGCATTGTTGCACCACGCCAGCGCCGGCGGTACAAAAGGCGAAGGCGCCGAAGCCGAAAAAGGCAACGGTACCCACCATCGCGACAGTGACGGCGCAGGTTGCGGCGGCCCCAAAAGAGGCACCGCCTGCACCAGCCCCGCCGAAGGCCCCAAAGGCCAAGAAGAAGAAAAGTAAGCGGCCATCAATGGCCGCTCAGGAGGCGGCGCAAGGGGGGGCGAACAACAACCCCTCCCCCGCCGAGGCCCCGTGGACGTCAGTCCAGCGCAAGGCCAAGAAGAAGAAGGGGGCGGCTACTCCACCCAAGGCCGCCCCTAAGAAGAAGAAGGCAAGACTACGCGCCCCCGTCACTGCGTACGCCACGCTGCTGAAGGAGGCCAGAGCGAAAGTCGATCTTGGGGAGTTTGACATCCCCAAGCTCGGCTTCCGCCTTGCAGAAACTGGTGCGCGCGTGCTCACCATCGACGGTGAGCGGGCGCAGGAGAAGGCGGACGCCTTTGCTGCCAAGCTTAGGACCGTCCTCAACCCGGAATTGGTAAGAGTCGGCCGCCCGGTCAAATGCGCAGAGCTGCGCGTCACCGGGCTGGACGACTCAGTGACGGCCGCCCAAGTCATCCTGGCAGCCTCACAAGAAGGAGGATGCCCGACCAGCTCCATCAGGTCGGGAAAAGTTGTGATGGGACCGAGAGGAGACGCATCCCTCTGGATGAGCGTCCCCGTCGCGGCCGCAAAAAAGCTGCTCAGCTCTGGGCGGCTTCGCGTGGGCTGGGTCTCGGCGAAGGTGGCGCTGCTGGCCGCGAGGCCAAAGCGGTGCTACCGATGCCAGGACACCGGCCACGTCGCGGCGAAATGCCAGTCCTCGGTGGACCGTAGCCGGAGCTGTTTCCGCTGCGGGAAGCCGGGGCACAAGGCGGCAGAGTGCGGAGCGGATCCGCTCTGCTCGCTATGTGAGGCCACTGGCAAAGAGGAGGTGGCACACGTGCTGGGGAGCAGCAGCTGCGTTTTCGCGAAGCCCGCCCCCGGCGTGAAAGGGAAGCGAAAGGCTCCCTCCAGGGCCCGGCTCAAAAAGCCGCAAGCCCAAGGCGCAAGGGTGGTTCAACCTGCCCCCGCCGTAATGGAGGTTGAAGTGTAGGCCCGTGGGTGGTGATCGGGGGATCACCGCCCACAGCATGGGCCCCGAGATGACAAGCTCCCCAATGCCCGGGGAGCTCTCGGAGAAGGAGCCGGTTGCGGCTATTGGAAGTGGGTCGTGGAAGAATGATTTGCGATTCCCACGGCCCCGTCAAAGGCGCTGAAGAAGGGCATCGGGGGGCTTTAGACGGTAAACCCCGGCGCACTCCATCTCGCGCCCGGGGAGCCCGTCATACCCCTGCCGCCCTCCCCCGGGGGCGGCGGGGGATACGTAATGTATTTCCCCCCATCAAAAAAAAAAAAAAAAGGTTAGGTTGGGGACGATACCGGTTCCTCCACGTTGGTGTCCCTGGGCAACGCCTGGGTGCGCCACTCCGCTTTTTACACGGGGTGAGGTACTCAGGCGGCTGAACGCCGGTCTTTCTCTATCTTTTCACCACCTGTTTATAGTTTGCTCTTGTTCTGTTTTATTTGTTTTGTTTTCTCTATTTTCACCGTCTTTTCTTTTACTATCTTTCTTGTTTTTTGTTTTACTCTGATGGGGAGCTCACCCCCGAAAAAAGAGACCGCGATCCGGGGTGTCGGAGTTCTAAGTATGGGAAGTCGTGATTTGCAAAGTATGGGTCGTCCTTCCAGGAGGGAATCCCACACTCCCGCTCCGGCGGGGGGTCGGCCCTTGTATACGGGGGGCCACAAATTACGAGTTAGGCAGAGGAGAGGGTCGTTGCGACGACGAGTGGAGAGAAACGGCGGCACAAAGTGCGGCGGCCCCTAAAGAGGTACCGCCTGCACCGGCCCCGTCTAAGCCTAAGAAGGTGAAGAAGAAGCGGCCAACAATGGCCGCAAGAGAAGCGGCGCAAGGGGGGGATAACAGCAACCCTTCCCCCGCCGAGGCCCCGTGGACAGTTGCAGGTCCACGCAAGGCCAAGAAGAAGAAGGGGGCGGCTAAACCAGCTTAAGCTGCCCCAAAAAGGAAGAAGAGGGCGAAACTTCGCCCTCCCACGACTGCGGCGGTCACCCTCACCCTGGGGGCGAACGCTGCTGAAAGGGGGGTGACGTACGCCAAGGTGTTGGCCGAGGCCCGAGCGGCGATCGACCTGGGGGAACTCGGCATCCCCAGGCTCGGTTTCCGACTGGCCGAGACAGGAGCGCGCGTCCTCACCATTGCTGGTGAGGGTGCGCAAGAAAAGGCGGACGCCTTCGCCGTTAGGCTGAGGACCGTACTGCCACCGGAAGATGTAAAAGTCGCCCGCCCGGTCCTGTGCGCGGAGATCCGTGTCGCCGGGCTGGACGACTCAATAGCGGCCGTCGACGTCATCCAGGCGGTCGCGAAGGAGGGAGGGTGCTCGGCCGACGACATTCGGTCGGGCCAATTGACGGTGGGGCCACGCGGGGACGCGTCATTGTGGATGCGTGTCCCGGTCACGGCCGCCAAGAAGCTTACAAGCTCAGTGCGGCTGCGGGTTGGCTGGGTGTCGGCGAGAGTGGCGCTGCTGGCCGCGAGGCCTAAGCGCTGCTTCCGCTGCCAGGACACCGGCCACGTGGCGGCGAAGTGCCAGTGCCCGGTAGACCGCAGCCGGAGCTGTTTCCGCTGCGGGAAACCGGGGCATAAGGCGGCCGAGTGCAGGGAAGCGCCCAACTGCTTCCTGTGCGAGGCTGCCGGCAGGGCGGAGAAGGCGCATGTGCTGGGAGGAAGCGGCTGTGTCGCTAAGCCGCCTCCCGGCGCGAAGAGAAAGGCGCCAACCCAGAAGGCCCGGCTTAAAAAGCCCAAGGCCAACGGCGCAAGGGCGGTTCCGTCCGCCCCCGCCATGGAATTGGACACCTAGGCCCGTGGGTGGTGATCGGGGGATCGCCGCCCGCACTATGGGCCCCGAGAGGTAAGCTCCCCAATGCCCGGGGAGCTCTCGGAGAGGCAAGCGGCGGCATAACACCAGGCCGCCGCATTAGAAGTGAGCCGGATGCGGCACGCGCTGGGGGGTCGTGGAAGAATGCTCTCGCGATTCCCACGGCCCCTCCATTGGCAGTATCTATAGGGGAAAGAGCGGCAAATTGCTTCGGCAAGATGTCGCGAGTTTCGGCTAGCTCATGGGGGGTTAGGTACAGGGCTCTTCGGGTGCTGTACCAGGGGACCTTTGTGGCCACTGTTACATATGCGGCAGCATGTTGGTACGAGCGGGCGACCCTTCACGTTGTGCGGAGTGCGCTTTTGCGCACCCAGAGACCCGCCTTGATCCTTCTGACCAAGGCGTACCGCACGACGAGCACTGACGCACTGGCAGTTTTGGCAGGGGTGCTACCGGCCGACCTCTAGGTGATGCGTGCTGGCAGACTAGGTGTGATGCGCGAGACCGCGGTTACCAGGGAGGAGCTTCGGAGTGCGAAGCTCAGGGAATCTGAGTCCGCTTATGCCCTATGGCAGGAGCGTTGGGACAAATCGGCAAAGTGAAGGCTCGTTCCAAGGCAACTTGGATAGAGCCTGACTATGAAACATCGCAGCTGCTTACCGGTCACGGCTGTTTCAGAGGGAGGCTTCACCGATTGAATCTTTCCGACGTGGGGTCATGCTACTGTGGCGAAGCCGCAGAGGAAGACGTACACCACGCTATCTGGGAGTGCCCTCTGTACGGGGAGGCGCGTAGGGAGCTTTTGGATGGGATCGAAGTCTTTGGAGAGGGTCCGGCCTATTACTGCGACCTCGTTTCTACGGCGGCGAACTCCGGACGGCTACGGGAATACGCGCGACTATGGCACAGGATAAGAAGTGGACTTGAACGCCAAGAGAGGGCAATAATAATTGGAGGCGAATAAGGACGAAAACCTAGATGGTAGAACCAGTACGCGCTATCGGAAGACACCGAAGTCGTATCTGTGTTGTCCGCCCCAGAAAGGGGAGAAGGACTTAGGGACAAATAGAAAGAGACTAAAGAACTTGTAGGGAATCAAGAATTTCGCACCTGAAGGGAAGGACCCAGGACAGTAGGGTGCGCATTCCCATGTTTCGGCCCGTATAACCAAGACGGTTGATAGGGCCATGGGTTGGTGGAGGGATTTGGCCCCTCCATTGGCGCTGAAGATGGGCATCGGGGGGTTTTAGACGGTAAACCCCGGCGCACTCCATCTCGCGCCGGGGGAGGGCGGCAGGGGTATGACGGGGGGCGGCGGGGGATACGTAACGTATTTCCCCCCCGTCAAAAAAAAAAAAAAAAAAGGTTTGGCCGCTCAGGAGGCGGCGCAAGGGGGGGACACCAACAACCCCTCCCCCGCCGAGGCCCCGTGGACCACAGCAGGTCCACGCAAGGCCAAGAAAAAGAAGGGGGCGACTACTCCATCCAAAGTTGCCCCTAAGAAGAAGAAGGCGAAGCTGCGCACCCCCACCACTGCGGCCGTTACCCTTACTCTTGAGGAGAAGGCTGCGAGGCCTAGGCCCGTGGGCGGTGATCGGGGGATCGCCGCTCACACTATGGGCCCCGAGAAGCAAAGCTCCCCAATGCCCGGGGAGCTCTCGGAGAGGCAGGCGGCGGCATTTCATCTAGCCGCCGCAACAGAAGAGGGCCGGTCGCGGCACGCGCTGCGGGGTCGTGGAGCTATGCTTCGCGATTCCCACGGCCTCGCATTGGCGCAGAAGAAGGGCATCGGGGGGTTTAGTCGGTAAACCCCGGTGCACTCCATCTCGCACCGGGGGAGTCCGACATACCCCTGCTGCCTTCCCCCGGGGGCAGCGGGGGATTCGTAACGAATTTGCCCCCGCAAAAAAAAAAAATAAAAAATAAAAAATAAAAAAAGGTTCCCCCCGACGGGAGAACACCAACCCCTCCCCCGCCGAGGCCCCGTGGACAGTTGCAGGTCCACGCAAGGCCAAAAAGAAGAAGGGGGCGGCTACACCAGCCAAAGCCGCCCCAAAGAGGAAGAATAAGGCGAAACTTCGCCCTCCCACGACTGCGGCGGTCACCCTCACCCTGGGGGCGAACGCTGCTGAAAGGGGGGTGACGTACGCCAAGGTGTTGGCCGCGGCCCGAGCGGCGATCGACCTGGGGGAACTCGGCATCCCCAGGCTCGGTTTCCGACTGGCCGAGACAGGAGCGCGCGTCCTCACCATTGCTGGTGAGGGTGCGCAAGAGAAGGCAGACGCCTTCGCCGTTAGGCTAAGATCCGTCTTGCCCCCGGACGAAGTAAAAGTCGCCCGCCCGGTCTTGTGCGCGGAGATCCGCGTGGCCGGGTTGGACGACTCAGTAGCGGCCGCCGATGTCATCGAGGCGGTCGCGAAGGAAGGTGGGTGCTCGGCCGACGACATCAGGTCGGGCCAATTGACGGTGGGGCCACGCGGGGACGCGTCAGTGTGGATGCGTGTCCCGGTCGCGGTCGCCAAGAAGCTCACGAGCTCAGGGCGGCTGCGAGTTGGCTGGGTGTCGGCGAGAGTGGCGCTGCTGGCTGCGAGGCCTAAGCGCTGCTTCCGCTGCCAGGACACCGGCCACGTGGCGGCGAAGTGCCAGTGCCCGGTAGACCGCAGCCGGAGCTGTTTCCGCTGCGGGAAACCGGGGCACAAGGCGGCCGAGTGCGGGGAAGCGCCCAACTGCTTCCTGTGCGAGGCTGCCGGCAGGCCGGAGAAGGCGCATGTGCTGGGAGGAAGCGGCTGTGTCGCTAAGCCGCCTCCCGGCGCGAAGAGAAAGGCGCCGACCAAGAAGGCCCGGCTTAAAAAGCCCAAGGCCAGCGGCGCAAGGGCGGCTCCGGCCGCCCCCGCCATGGAGTTGGACGCCTAGGCCCGCGGGCGGTGATCGGGGGATCGCCGCCCGCACTATGGGCCCCGAGAGGTAAGCTCCCCAATGCCCGGGGAGCTCTCGGAGAGGCAAGCGGCGGCATAATACCAGGCCGCCGCATTAGAAGGGAGCCGGATGCGGCACGCGCTGGGGGGTCGTGGAAGAATGCTCTCGCGTTTCCCACGGCAAAAAAAACGACGATGGAAAGGACGAAGGCGCCAAAGCCAAAAAAGGCAACGGCGCCCACGTACTCAGAAGTAGCGGCACAAAGTGCGGCGGCCCCCTCCAAAGAGGTGCCGTCTGCACCGGCCAAAAAGAAGAAGGTGAAGAAGAAGCGGCCAACAATGGCCGCTCAGGAGCCCGTCATACCCCTGCCGCCCTCCCCCGGGGGCGGCGGGGGATACGTAACGTATTTCCCCCCGTAAAAAAAAAAAAAAAAAAAAAAAAAAAAAAAAAAAGGTTAGGTTAGGTTGGGGGCGATGCCGGTTCCTCCTCGTGGTGCCCCTGGAAACACTCGCTTGTGCCACCGTGGCCTTTTCCAGGGTGACACAAGCGAGTGGCAGATCGCCGGTTCTGTCTTACTTTTATGTTAAATCTTCCCCACCTTTGTTATTCTTCTTTTGGTTTCGTTTTGTTTTGTTTATGTCTGTCCTTCACCACCTTTGTTTTGTCTTCTTCTATCTTTCCTTTTTCGTTACCTCTTCGGATGGGGGAGCTCACCCCCGAAAAAAGAGACCGCGACCCGGGGTGTCGGTGTAAGGTACGATGGAAGGTCGCAATTTGCAAATTATTCCCCGGGTGGGTCCTCCTTCTAGGAGGGAATCCCACACTCCCGCTCCGGCGGGGGGTCGGCCCTTGTATACGGGGGGGCCACAAGTTGCGAGTGAGGTTGAGAAGAGGGTCGCTGCGTCGACGAGTCGAGAGGAAGGCGCGATGGCGCATGCGGGGCCGAATCCGGTGCCCCTAACCGCACCGAAGACGGAACTGCTGACGGACGAGGAAATAGACTTTTCGCAGCCGGTACCTGATGGAAGGCGCCGGCTGCTGGAACTACTGAAGAAGAAGGCCTTAAGGGGTGATCAGGGGCTGCCGCGCGTGATGCTCACACGCGCGCTGCTCCCTGAACCCCCCCGCACCAGATATGACAGTGAGGACTGCCTCTCGGACTCCAGTGATATGTCCGGCATATCACTGGACTCCGAGGGGTTGCCCACAATCCCACCGGCTAGGACAAGTCTTAAAAGACGTAACACCGACGACGACGATGCACCTCCCATCAGCAAGGGTGTGGTGCCGAAGACTAAGAAGGGACGTGGCCGGCCACCATCGACCGGCCAATACGTCGGCCTTGCTCAGGCGCAGGCCAATTATAATAAGGCGAAGGAGGAGGCCCTTCGGCTCCAAGCCGAAGAAGAAGTAGCCGAGGTGGCGCGGACGGCGCGGCAGGCGAGAGTCTCGCTCTGCGCTAGCCCTGCCTCAAATACACAAGATAGACAAGAGGAGCAGACCAACGCTGCACTCATGAAAAGTGTGGAGGCTTCGTTGGATACCGTACTCATGGTTGCCACGAAGTCTTCCAACTTAAAAGGGACATACCAGCGGTTCCTCAAAGAGGCGGCGGCCAACATCAAGGCAGCTGTCGCCGAAATGAGGGGCCGCTGCATGACGGAGGAGATACAGAGGCTGGAGGCCCAGAACGCGCAACTCGAGCGCCAGATGGAGATAATGCGTCGAGAACTGGAGGAGTTACGGCGCCAGGCAAACAAGCCCGCCGAGCAAGATCTGCGGCAGATGTTGGCGGAGGTCTCTCGCAAAAATGCGGAGACCTTCGGCAACATGTTAAACGCGCGATTGGCCGGTCTGGAGGGCCGCCTTCTCCCGGAACCACGCCGTCGGCCCCCGCTGGCGGCGGACAACAGTTCGAGCGGCATGGCTCCGTCCAGTGTCGGAACTGTTGTAACCGCTTTGAAAGCACCGGAGAAAAGGAAAAAGAAGGAGAAAAAAGCACCGGAAGAGACAATGACGGCGGCGAGCGCAGAGGCTCCAACAAAGGCTCCTACTGCGCCTGCGCCGTCCAAGAAGAAGAAGAAAAGAAAAAAGCAGGAAAAGTCCTTGGCCGCACAGGAGGCAGAACAGGCGAGGGCAACAACAACCGCCCAACCTGCGACTGACGCCGCATGGACCACAATCGGGCCACGCGGACGCAAGAAGGAGAAGAAGAGGGGTGCTGATAAAATAGCAGCCCCGAAAAAGAGAAAGGCGAGGCTGCGCCCACCAACAACCGCGGCGATCACCCTCACACTTGAGGCGGGGGCTGAGACACGGAGGGCCACCTACGCCTCAGTACTCACTGAGGCGAAGAAGAAGATAGACCTGGCGGAGCTCGGCATATCCAAGGTCGGGTTCCGCCTGGCTGAAACGGGCGCCCGGGTGCTATTGTTGTCCGGGAAAGAAGCCCAAGAGAAGGCTGACATCTTCGCTGCCAGACTGAAGGCGGCGTTGGATCCGGAGGTAGTGCGAGTGTCCCGTCCGGTTAAACGCGCGGAAATGCGCGTCACCGGACTAGACGACGCGACGACGGCCGCCGACGTCATCGAGGCGGTCGCCAAGGAAGGGGGATGCCCGGCCACCAACATCCGGTCGGGTAAAATCGTGGAGGGGCCCGGAGGTGCCAAATACCTCTGGCTTTATGTGCCAATCGCAGCCGCCAAAAAGCTCACCAGCTCTGGGCGGCTGCAAGTGGGTTGGACCCAGGTAAAGGTAGCGCTGCTGGCCGCGAGGCCTAAGCGGTGCTACCGATGCCTCGAGACCGGCCATGTAGGTGCAAAGTGTGAGTCGCAGGTGGACCGCAGCCGGAACTGCTTCCGGTGCGGAAAGCCAGGCCATAAGGCGGCGGACTGCGGGGCAGCCCCAAACTGCCCTGTCTGCGAAGCTGCCAAAAAGCCAGCGGACCACACGCTCGGGAGCGGCAACTGCATCACAGCGGGGAGGAAGCCGCCCCGGAAGAAGAAAGGGGGGAAACGGAAGGACCCCACGAAGAAAGCCAAGCGCAAAGCTACGGCCGACGACGTGGAGCCGTCCCAGCCCATGGACGCTGAATCGTAGCGTTCAGCTAGGAGGCCGCGGTCCAGTCTTGTGGGCACTCCCTCTCATTAGGGGAGTGCTGGACACAAGCTGCCGTGTGCGCAGGAAGAGGGAACAGCGGTTGGGACTTGTGGGCGCCCCCTCTCATTAGGGGGGTGCTGGACACAAGCCGCCGTGTGTGGAGCCCGTGGGCGGCGCACCGGGAGATCGCCGCTCACGCAAAGGGCGTAGCTGAAGAGGCTCTCTTATGTCCTGAGAGCCTCCCAGCGGAGGGCGGGTAAAGCCGCATCAGAAGGAGTGCCCGTTGCGGGGCCAAGCGCTGACGGGGTCGTGGACGAATGCTCGCGCGACTCCCATGACCCCGTCCAAGCGCGAAGGAGGACATCGGGGTGTTTTAGAGGGAGTGTGAGAGGTGTTTTAGAGCAGGGTGCGCGGAGATCCGCGTGGCCGGGTTAGACGACTCAGTAGCGGCCGCCGACGTTATCCAGGCGATCGCGAAGGAAGGAGGGTGCTCGGCCGACGATATACGGTCGGGCCAACTGACGGTGGGGCCACGTGGGGACGCATCATTATGGATGCGTGTCCCGGTCGCGGCCGCCAAGAAGCTCGTAAGCTCTGGGCGGCTGCATGTCGGATGGGTGTCGGCGAAAGTGGCGCTGCTGGCCGCGAGGCCTAAGCGCTGCTTCCGCTGCCAAGACACCGGCCACGTGGCAGCGAAGTGCCAGTGCCCGGTAGACCGCAGCCGGAGCTGTTTCCGCTGCGGGAAACCGGGGCACAAGGCGGCCGAGTGCGGGGAAGCGCCCAACTGCTTCCTGTGCGAGGCTGCCGGCAGGCCGGAGAAGGCGCATGTGCTGGGAGGAAGCGGCTGTGTCGCAAAGCCGCCTCCCGGCGCGAAGAGAAAGGCGCCAACGAAAAAGGCCCGGCACAAAAAGCCCAAGGCCAATGGCGCAAGGGCGGTTCCGTCCGCCCCCGCCATGGAGTTGGACGCCTAGGCCCGTGGGCGGTGATCGGGGGATCACCGCCCGCACTATGGGCCCCGAGAAGGAAAGCTCCCCAATGCCCGGGGAGCTCTCGGAGAGGCAAGCGGCGGCATAACACCAGGCCGCCGCATTAGAAGGGAGCCGGTTGCGGCACGCGCTGCGGGGTCGTGGAAGAATGCAACGCGATTCCCACGGCCTCGCATTGGCGCAGAAGAAGGGCATCGGGGGGTTTTAGTCGGTAAACCCCGGTGCACTCCATCTCGCACCGGGGGAGTCCGACATACCCCTGCTGCCTTCCCCCGGGGGCAGCGGGGGATTCGTAACGAATTTCCCCCCGCAAAAAAAAAAAAAAAAAAAAAAAAAAAAAAAAGGTTAGGTTAGGTTAGGTTAGGTTTTTTTTTTTTTTTTTTTTCTTTTTTTTTCTTGTTCCCCCGACCATTAGCCAGGACAATTGTCTGCATTGTTTTTAATTATGGCTAGTATATTTTAATTTAATCTTAATACAATTTTTGATTTTACTGTGTTTACATACTTTCTATTTTGTTTACATTCATTTTCTTCACTAATCGATTTACATTTCTCTTTTTAATTACCATTACATTTTACATTTTATACTTCCTAACATTATTTTCTGTTACATTTGTTTATACATTGTATTTTGTCTTCATCTGTTCTTACTTATTTATATTACATTTATTTACATTCTTATCTTTCTTACTTTTTTAATTGCATACATTCAGAAAATTTCTTTTGCTTATGTAATTTTAACTTTTCCTTTTACATTTCTATTTTAGTTTATGTCATAACATTATTTTCAGTTACATTTATTAACAGGATTTATTTTGTTTTTTATTTATTCTTACTTATTTATATTATATTTCTATTTGATTTTCAACTATCTTACTTTTAGCTTGTATACATTCATATTGTTTCTTTTGTTTTGTCTAACATCTCTCTTATCCTCTTACATTTCTGTATGTTTATTTACATTATTTAAATCTATAAATTTGCATCATTGGTATTTTACACTTCTTATTTATTTCTATTTTAACATGACATTATTCTATCTATTATATTTTACATTTGTCTTTTGTACTTATTGTCAGTATTTTCAATTACATCTATTTATTTACTTATTTATTTCTATTTTACCTTAATTCCCATTACCTCCATTATTGGCAATTTGTTCAATTCAATTCATTTCAATTTCCCTTTACCTTTACTTTTCTGTTTTAATTTACATCATGTTTAACAATTATATTTACTTTCATAGCTCCAGCATTCTTTTGATTTTTAACTTTCCGTTTATTGGTGCCTCTATTTCCCGCTCTTACATAAGCCCCATCGCATTCATTTTTATTTTCCTTGTTACATTACTATCCCTATTTCATTCTAGTCTCATTTATCACTCATTTTTCTTGTTTTTTGTCCCAGTCAATCAATCTTAGTTATAGTCTCCTCATCTGTTCATCCAGTCCAAAGCGCCCGCCCCGTCAATTCGTATGCTCAAGGTTCATACTACTATGAATCCTTCGCATTCTTTGTGAGCCTCCATGGCGCGCACACACGCTAATAGTCCAGTTTTGGTTACTATGGCTATATATGCTGATTTATGTCACCATAATCATATATATGACTAGCTCCCCCCCAACAGTGTCGCACCGTCCACTAGTTTTGTCTGATTGGTGTTGTTTAAAAATGCATTTTTAATTAAATCCAATTTTCACCCGGACGGTACTGACACTATTGGTCCTCCGGACTATACGCGACTGTTGCGCGCGCCATAGCGTCCCACCTTTGCCGGACCGGGCACTCCACACTAAATGCGTTATGCTCCGTATTTTTACTGCCGGCCTTCTCGCAGTTTATGCAGCGCGGCTTGGTCCCTGACCTACGCTCCTCGCACCGAGACTGGTGATGTGCCCCAGAGCAATGGCTGCACCTCTCCTCGACGGTAGTGCAGAATCGCCGCCCATGTCCGTACCCTAGACAGCTCGAGCACTGAATTAGGGGGGACTGGTCGGCGACTCGAACACGCTGCATATCTATGTAAAGATAGCCCGCCTTGGTGAAGCACATCCACATCTCCGGTGACACGGTCATCACCACGTGCTCGGTGCCATCATCCTTCCCACGCTTCCTGTATCTTACCTTCATCCTATCCTCATCCCCGTCCAGGATATGCTCTATGAGGTGCTCATTTTGCGTTCTTATCGCATCGTATATATCGTCGTCCGTATTTGACTTGAGCACCCCGTACAACACTACCTGCGGATCCTTATTCTCTATGCTTTGCACTTCAAGCTTTCCTCCGCTTTCCTCTATCTTATTTATAACCCTATCTCTATCTTTCCTATTCCTAATACCTATAATAACTTTTCTATCCTTTCCTTTTCTTATTCTATCTATTTTTATACCTTCGTTTTTTGCTTTTATAACTTTTCCTATCTCTTCTACTATCTCTGATCCCGTCATGAAGTCCTCTTTGTCAGTAACTACCAGCGAGTGGAGGGTCATGCGCCTGGGGTCCAGTGATGTAGCCTGGATTCCCCCCCCCCCCCCCCTGACCACTCGCCACACTCGCGTAAGTTAGGTTAGGTTAGGTTAGGTTAGGTTAGGTTAGGTTTTTCCCCCCGACGGTTGCCCGCCTTGTCGTGGCGGTGGGGCTTAGTAACCGTGGTTGAGGACCCACGGTGAAGCAAAGAGGCAACCAGGGCCGGCTGGGCAGGAGGCCAAGCCGGCCCGAGGAGGGGCGCTCCCGGCGGACTGGAGGAGCCAGTCCGCTGCGGACGCGCCTGGAGGTGGGACCGCAGAAGAAGAGGAGTGCCGGTATTACGGTGCGCCGTACTCCCTATCTTCTGCGGCCGTGGAGGATCGCAGGGGGAGAGGGTGGTGGTGTTGTGCCGCTATCCCTGCCCCCCTGCGAGCTGGCGGGGCCGTTCCGCACGGAAACGGCATCGGTGGGGCCGCAGGGGAAGAGGCAAGTTTGGTATTACGGAGCGCCGCTTGCCCTATCCTCTGCGGCCGAGGTGTAGTTGGCCTCCACCAGTACTGTAGCAGACTCGGGGGGAGTCTGCTACAGTACTGGTGGAGGCGGAGGAGGGAGGCGCACTTACCATCAGGTGCGCCTGCCGCCGGCGGGGTCGCGGATGTGTGTATCGTTCCCGTGGCCCCGTCACAAGGCGGCGTGGAGGAAGGTGGGGGGGGGGGGGGTTTAGTGGGTAAACCGTGGGTCTCATTAGCCTATACGGGAGTCCCACATCACCACTCGGGTGCCCCCTGCGCCTGGGTGGTATGCGTAATGCATTTCCCCCTCCGGAAACAAAAAAAAAAAAAAAGGTTAGGTTAGGTTAGGTTAGGTTAGGTTAGGTTAGGTTGGGGCTCAGCCAGTTCGTCCTCGTTCGTGGCCCTGGGCAACGCTTGGGTGCGCCACCCCGTCTTTTGCGGGGTGAGGTACTCACGCGGCTGAAGGCTGGCGCTATCTATCTTTTCTTCTCTATCTTTCACCACCTTTTTTAGTTTAACTTTCTTGTTTTTGCTTTACTTTTTATTTCTTTGTTCTATCTTTTCACCATCTTTCTTTCTTCTCTTACTATCTTTCATTTTTTATTTAACTCTTGTGATAGGTGACCTCACACCTGAAAAAAGGCCGCGACCCGGGGTGTCGGAGGAAACGTACTATGGCAGATCGTATCCAAAAAAAGAATCTCCGGGTGGGTCCCGGCAGCAATGCTGGGGAATCCCACACTCTCCCGCAGGGGAGAGGTAGGCCCGTGTATACGGAGGGGTCAAAAGATGCGATGAGGGTAGAGGCGGTCGTGCAAACGACGGAGAGGCAGAAAGACGCGAGAATGCGAACGGGTCCGGGTCTGGCGCACATTACCGCGCCGGAAACGGACCCATTAACTGACGAGGATGTTGACTTCTCCAAGCCGCAGCCGGACGGCAAGCGTCGGCTGTTCGTGCTTCTGGAGAAAATGGAATTGAGAGGCAATATGAAGGGCGTACCGCGCGCGTATTTAGATCGCGTGCTGTACAACAAAAGCCCCGATATCGAACGAGACAGCGAGGACTATACCACGGACTCCAGCTGCGTGTCTAGCATGTCGCTGGACTCCGTGGGATTGCCCGCATCACCGGACAGGACTGCGCGAAAACGGCGCAATACCAACGAGGACGTGGCGCCTTCCACCAGTAAGGAGGTGGCGCCCAAGTCAAAGAGGGGCCGTGGCCGGCCGCCTACGACCGGCCAGTATGTCGGCTGGGCCAAGGCCAAGGCCGACCTCAATAAAGAGAAGGCGGAGGCTCTTCGGCTCCAAGCCGAGGAAGAGGTCGCCAGGGTTGCGCGAGAGGCGAGGGTGACGAGAGCGGCTTTATGCTCCAGCCCCTCCCCCGCTCGACTCCCCCCCACTTCTCCCGCTGTAGAAGGAGTGCCGGAGCGAGCAGGTGTCGACCTGAGCAGGACAGTGGAGACCTCGCTGGAGACCATTGCCATGGTCGCCGCGAAGTCGTCTAACTTGAAAGGTACCTACCAAAGGTACCTCAAGGAAGCGGTTGCGGCGATCAGGCTGGCCTTCACCGAGGTCAGGGGTCGCTCGGCATCAGACGAGGTGCAGAGGCTGGAGGCCCAAAATGCGCGGCTCGAAGGGCAAGTGGCAACTTTACGCCATGAGCTCGACGAGCTGCGCAAGCGGGTTTCCGACCCAAAGGAGAAGGACGTGCGTGAGCTGTTGGCGGAGGTCTCTAGAGCAAACATAGAGACCTTCGGCAACATGCTCAACGCGAGGCTGGCCGGCTTGGAGGAGCGTCTTCCACCGGAGCCTCGAAGGAGGCCTCCGCTCGCAGCGGACGGGGCCCGGGAGTACCCAGCCCCGGCACCCGCGCCGAGCGTCGAGGCGCCGAAGGCGAAGGAACGGCCAAGGCCGAGGAAGGCGGCGGCCAAAGAGATGAGAGGGGCGGCGGAGGATACGGTGGCGCCTACACAGGCTCCCACTGCACCTGCACCGCCCAAGAAAAGAAAGAAAAAGGGGAAGAAGAAGTCTCTGGCCGCAAAGGAGGCTGAAGAGGCGAGGGCGTCTACGTCCGCCCCACATGCGACAGACCCCCCGCGGACCACAGACTGGTCACGTGGGCAGGGTAAAAATAAGGCGAAAAGGGGTGCCGCCAAAAAGGCACCCACCAAGGCGAAAAAGAAGGCGAAACTGAAGCCCCCCAAAACCGCGGCGATCACCCTCACCCTCAAGGAGGGGGTGCTCGAGGAGGGGAGGGCGACATACGCCTCCATACTCACGGAGGCGAAAAGGAAAATCTGCCTGGCGGAACTCGGTATCTACAAGGTCGACTTCCGCCTGGCAGAAACGGGCGCCCGCGTTCTCGAGTTATCGGGAGAGGAGGCCCAGGAGAAGGCGGACGCCCTTGCCGCCAAGATGAGGGCGGTCCTGGACGAGAGCCTAGTCAGGATCGGTCGCCCGGCGAAGCGCGCGGAATTGTTGCTCACCGGGCTCGACGACACTACGACGGCCGCCGACGTTATAGAGGCGGTCGCCAAAGAGGGAGGCTGCTCGGCCGGCGAAATCCGGTCGGGCAAGGTCGTAGTGGGCCGAAGGGGCGAGAGGCGTCTCTGGCTGTGCACACCGATAGCGGCAGCCAAGAGACTTACAGGTGCAGGGCGGCTACAGGTCGGCTGGGTCTCGGCGAAGGTGGTACTGCTGGCCGCGAGGCCAAAGCGGTGCTACCGTTGCCTTGACACCGGCCACCTAGCCGTAAAGTGCCCGTCCCCGGTGGACCTCAGTGGTCGATGTTTCCACTGCGGAGCACCGGGGCACAGGGCACCGGACTGTACGGCCCCCCCGAACTGTCTCCTGTGTGAGACGATGGGGAAGCCAGAGAAGGGACATGTGCTGGGGAGTAGTGGCTGCGTACTGGCCAAACCACCCCCCGGCACCAAGAAGGGAAAGGCTCCACCAAAGGCTCGGCCACGAAGGCCTAGAGCCGAAGGCGCAAGGGCGGCCCCGACCGCCCCCGCCATGGACGTGGAAGCCTAGGCCCGTGGGCGGCGATCGGGGGATCGCCGCCCACATTGTGGGCCCCGAGATGGACAGCTCCCCAATGCCTCGGGGAGCTTTCGGTGAGGCAGGCGGCGGCACTACATCCAGCCGCCGCGATAGAAGAGGGCCGGACGCGGCACGCGCTGCGGGGTCGTGGTAGTAGTATCACGCAGTTCCCATGACCCCGCATAGGCGCAGAAGGAGGCATGGAGGGGTTTTAGTCGGTAAACCTCGGCGCTCTTCATCACCATTGCGCCGGGGGAGTCCGACATACCCCTGCTGCCCTCCCCCGGGGGCGGCGGGGGATACGTAACGTATTTCCCCTCCTAAAAAAAAAAAAAAAAAAAAAAAAAAGGTTAGGTTAGGTTAGGTTAGGTTCCCCCCGACCCCCCCGACGGTTGCCCGCCTTGTCGTGGCGGTGGGGCTCTAGTAGCCGTGGATGGTGGACCACGGTGAAGCAAAGAGGCAACCAGGGCCGGCTGGGCAGGAGGCCAGGCCGGCCCGAGGAGGGGCGCTCCCGGCGGACTGGAGGAGCCGGTCCGCTGCGGACGCGCCTGGTGGTGGGGCCGCAGAAGAAGAGGAGTGCCGGTATTACGGTGCGCCGTACTCCCTATCTTCTGCGGCCGTGGAGGATCGCAGGGGGAGAGGGTGGTGGTGTTGTGCCGCTATCCCTACCCCCCTGCGAGCCGGCGGGGCCGTTCCGCGAGGTGACGGCATCGGTGGGGCCGCAGAGGAAGAGGCAAGTTCGGTATTACGGTGCGCCGCTTGCCCTATCCTCTGCGGCCGAGGTGCGAGGAGTAAGGCTCCCTCCAGGGCCCGGCGCAAAGCGCTCAGGGCCACAGGCGCAAGGGCGGAGCAACCCGCCCCCGCCACGGAGGTCGAAGCCTAGGCCCGTGGCCGGCGATCGGAGGATCGCCGGTCACAGTAAGGGCCCCGAGAGGAAAAGCTCCCCAATGCCCGGGGAGCTCTCGGAGAGGTAGCGGCGGCGCACACCAGGCCGCCGCAAAGAAGAGAGCCGGTTGCGGCACGCGCTGCGGGGTCGTGGAAGAATGCTTTGCGATTCCCACGGCCCCGCGAACGGCGCTGAAGGTGGGCATCGGGGGGTTTTAGACGGTAAACCCCGGCGCACTCCATCTCGCGCCGGGGGAGCCCGTCATACCCCTGCCGCCCTCCCCCGGGGGCGGCGGGGGATACGTAACGTATTTCCCCCCGTAAAAAAAAAAAAAAAAAAAAAAAAAAAAAAAAAGGTTCCCCCCGACGGGGGCGATACCGGTTCCTCCTCGTTGGTGTCCCTGGGCAACACCTGGGTGCGCCACTCCGCTTTCTACACGGTTTGAGGCACTTAGGTGGCTGAACGCCGGTCTGTCACTATCTTTCACCACCTGTTTATAGTTTGCTCTTGTTTTGTTTTGTTTTATTTGTTTTATTTTCTCTATTTTCACCGTCTTTACTTCTACTATCTTTCTTGTTTTTATTTCACTCTGATGGGGGAGCTCACCCCCGAAAAAAGAGACCGCGACCCGGGGTGTCGGAGTTAGAAGTATGGATAGTCGCGCTTTGAAAAATATTCCCCGGGTGGGTCCTCTCTCTGAGAGGGAATCCCACCCTTCTGCTTCGGCGGAAGGCTGCCCCACGTATACGGGGGGGGGGCACAAATCGCGAGGGTTGAGGAGAAGGTCGGACGGACGTTGAGTGTAGAGGAGGGCGCGACTGCGCGCGCGAGTTCGGAGCCGGTGCACCTAACCGCACCGGGGACGGACTTGCTTACCGACGAAGACGTCGACTTCTCGCAGCCGGTCCCTGATGGCAGGCGCCGGTTGCTAGAGTTACTTAGAAAGAAGGCTTTGAGGGGGGATACGAAGGGAATGCCGCGCGTGATGCTCACGCGCGCGCTAATGCCCGAACCCCCTTCCTCGGACTTTGACAGCGAGGACTACCTCTCGGACTCCAGCGCCTTATCGCTGGACTCCGAGGGGTTGCCCGCAACTACCGGACGTGACACACCTCGAAAGAGGAAACCCGAAGGTGACAATATACCTCCCCTAAGTAAAGGGGCGGTAACAAAGGCGAAAAGAGGACGTGGCCGGCCACCAACCACCGGTCAATACGTCGGCCTGGCCAAAGCCCAGGCAGAACTCAATCGCGAGAAGGCGGAAAGCCTCCGGCTCGAGGCCGAGGCCGAAGTCGCTGAGACGGCACGAGTGGCTAGGGAGTCGCGAGTTTCCCTACGCGCAAGTTCCGAACCAGCCAACAGGGAGCAGACAAACGCGGACCTCACGGAAAGCGTGGAAAGGGCTTTGGAGACGATCACAATGGTCGCTTCAAAGTCCTCAAATTTGAAGGGGACCTATCAGCGGTTCCTCAAGGAGGCGGCTGTCACCATAAAAACAGCTGTCGCCGAGATGAGGGGCCGCTGCCAGAACGACGAAATGCGGGCTCTAGAGGCCCAAAATCAGCAGCTTCAAAAGCAAATCGACGCCATGCGCCGGGAGCTGGAGGAGCTGCGGCGGCAGGCGTCCAGACCTGCACAAGACCTGCAGCAGCTGTTGTCGGAGGTCTCTCGTTCCAATATCGAGACCTTCGGCAACATGCTGAACGCGAGGCTGGCTGGGTTGGAGGACAGACTCCTTCCCGAGCCCAGAAGGAGACCGCCGCTGGCGGCAGACAGAACGTCGGACGATCCCGGCCCGACTCCATCTACGAGCCGTGACATCGTCCCGACGGAGACCGTCAACACTGCACCAGCTGCGGCGAAAAAGAAGAAGGGGCCGAAGAAAAAGGCCACAGAAGAGAATAAGGAAGCAAGTCCGGCGGCCCCTAAGACTACCGCTACACCCGCTCCCCCGAAAAAGGGAAAAAAGAAGAAGCGGCCAACAATGGCTGCAAGAGAGGCGGCGCAAAGGAGGGAACACCCTGAACCCCATACCGCTGAGGCCCCGCGGACAGTTGGTCCGCGCAAGGCTGATAAGAATAAAGGGGCGGCTACACCAGCCAAAGTCGCCCCTAAGAAAAAGAAGAAGGCGAGACTTCGCCCCCCCAGCACCGCGGCGGTCACCCTCACCCTTGAGGCGGGGGCTGCGGAAAGGGGGGTGACATATGCGAAGCTGCTCAGCGAGGCCAGAGCGGCGATCGACCTCGGGGAGCTCAACATCCCCAGGCTTGGTTTCCGCCTGGCCGAAACCGGAGCGCGCGTTCTCTCAATCGCTGGAGAGGGCGCGGAGGACAAAGCGGACGCCTTTGCTGCGAGGCTGAGGGCAGTCCTTGACCCGGAGAAGGTGAAGATCGGCCGCCCGGTGAGACGCGTTGAGATGCGCGTCACCGGGCTGGACGACTCTGTCACGGCTGCCGACGTTATTCAGGCGGCCGCAAACGAAGGAGGATGCCCGGCCAACACCATCAGGTCGGGCAGAATAGTAGAGGGGCCCAGGGGCAACGCGTCTCTCTGGATGCACGTTCCTGTCGCGGCCGCCAAGAAATTGTTAATCTCTGGGCGGCTCCGTGTTGGCTGGGTCTCGGCAAAGGTGGCGCTGCTGGCCGCGAGGCCTAAGCGGTGCTACCGATGCCTGGACACCGGCCATGTGGCTGCAAAGTGTGTGTGCTCGGTGGACCTCAGCCGGACATGTTTCCGCTGTGGGAAACCGGGCCACAGGGCGGCTGAATGCGAGGCAGCTCCAAACTGTCCCGTATGTGAGGCTACCGGAAAGCCTAAGGAGCATATGCTGGGGAGCAGCGGCTGTGTCACAGCTAAGCCGCCCCCCGGTAAAAACCGGAAGAGTAAGGCTCCCTCAAGGGCTCGGCCGCAGAGGCCAAGAGCTGGAGGCGCAAGGGCGGACCAACCCGCCCCCGCCATGGAGGTAGAGGCCTAGGCCCGTGGGCGGTGATCGGGGGATCGCCACTCACACTATGGGCCCCGAGAAGAAAAGCTCCCCAATGCCCGGGGAGCTCTCGGAGAGGCAGGCGGCGGCATGTCATCTAGCCACCGCAAGAGAAGAGAGCCGGTTGCGGCAAGCGCTGCGGGGTCGTGGAAGAATGCTAAGCTATTCCCATGGCCCCGCAAACGGCGCTGAAGGTGGGCATCGGGGGGTTTTAGACGGTAAACCCCGGCGCACTCCATCTCGCGCCGGGGGAGCCCGTCATACGTAACGTATTTCCCCCCGTAAAAAAAAAAAAAAAAAAAAAAAAAAAAAAAAAAAAAAAAAAAAAAGGTTCCCCCCGACGGTTGCCCGCCTTGTCGTGGCGGTGGGGCTCAGTAGCCGTGGATGGTGGACCACGGCGAAGCAAAGAGGCAACCAGGGCCGGCTGGGCAGGAGGCCAGGCCGGCCCGAGGAGGGGCGCTCCCGGCGGACTGGAGGAGCCGGTCCGCTGCGGACGCGCCTGGTGGTGGGGCCGCAGAAGAAGAGGAGTGCCGGTATTACGGTGCGCCGTACTCCCTATCTTCTGCGGCCGTGGAGGGTCGCAGGGGGAGAGGGTGGTGGTTTTGTGCCGCTATCCCTACCCCCCTGCGAGCCGGCGGGGCCGTTCCGCATGAAAACGGCATCGGTGGGGCCGCAGAGGAAGAGGCAAGTTCGGTATTACGGTGCGCCGCTTGCCCTATCCTCTGCGGCCGAGGTGTGAGGAGTAAGGCTCCCTCCAGGGCCCGGCTCAAGAGGCCGCAAGCCCAAGGCGCAAGGGCGGCTCAACCCGCCCCCGCCGCCATGGAGGTCGTAGCCTAGGTCCGTGGGCGGTGATCGGGGGATCGCCGCCCACACTATGGGCCCCGAGAGGAAAGCTCCCCAATGTCCGGGGAGCTCTCGGAGAGGTAGCGGCGGCACGTCATCAGCCGCCGCAGTGGGAGAGAGCCGGATGCGGCACGCGCTGCGGGGTCGTGGAAGAATGCCTTGCGATTCCCACGGCCCCGCGAACGGCGCTGAAGGAGGGCATCGAGAGGTTTTAGTGAGTAAACTCCGGCGCACTCCATCTCGCGCCGGGGGAGTCTCACATAACCCTGTTGCCCTCCCCCGGGGGCAGCAGGGTATACGAAAAGTATTTCCTCTCGTAAAAAAAAAAAAAAAAAAAAAAAAAAAAAAAAGGTTAGGTTAGGTTAGGTTAGGTTAGGTTAGGTTAGGTTAGGTTAGGTTAGGTTCCGCGGAGCGGAACAGAGAGATCGATCCATCCTCTGTTCCGCTCCGCCGGCGTAGGACGGGAGTGCGGAGACGTCGCTATGCGAACCTCCAAACTTCCGTCTAACGGGGCTCCGGGAGAGGATGGGAACCTCCCCGGCTTAGCTAGTCCCGGCGTCGAGGGGGACGCTTCAGGTTGTCGGAGCGGCCCCTAATTGTGGTGGAAGTCCGGTCCCTATAGAGGTAGACCGGCCGGTCGCGGGGGGTGTCCTGTGCTAGACAGATCCGGGACACTCCTCTTATAGCGGCTGATGGCAATCCGCAGGTTCAGTTTTAGTGGGTAAACCGGCGAGTCGCGCCGGGAGTCCCACATACCCCCGGGTCCCCCAACCCGGGAAGGGCGTAATGACCTTTCCCCTGCGAGATCAAAAAAAAAAAAAAAAAAAAAAAAAAAAAAAAAAAAAAAAAAAGGTTAGGTTAGGTTGGGGCTCAGCCAGTTCGTCCTCGTTCGTGGCCCTGGGCAACGCTTGGGTGCGCCACCCCGTCTTTTGCGGGGTGAGGTGCTCACGCGGCTGAAGACTGGCGCTATCTTTTCTTCTCTATCTTTCACCACCTATTTTGTTTAACTTTCTTGTTTTGCATTAGTTTTATTTTGTTTTCTATCTTTCACCACCTTTTCTTTCATCTCTAACTATCTTTCCTTTTTATTTAACTCTGGTGGGGGAGCTCACCCCCGAAAAAAGAGACCGCGACCCGGGGTGTCGGCGTTTTTGAGAATGGAAGGTCGTAATGTAAAAAGTTTCTCCGGGCGGGTCCCGACGTCAGTCGGGGAATCCCGCACTGTGTCCGAAGAGTCTTCGGGCACAGTCTGGCCCACGTATACGGAGGGTGCCAACATTGCGAGGGCGGATGAGGAGGTCGTCATAGAGACGGTTGCTAAGGAGAGAGGCGCGATGGCGCAACCAGGCCCGAAGCTGGCGCACATTACCGCGTCGGAGACGGGCCTCCTGACCGACGAGGACGTCGATTTCAGCCAGCCGCAGACCAACGGCTACGAGCGGATGCTGAAATTGATGCAGAAGAAGAAGTTGCGGGGCGACGCAGACCTGCCGCGCGTGCTACTCACGCGCGACGTGATTATGCCAAAACCCCGTAAACTTGGACCAGAAAGAGACAGCGAGGACTATCTCTCGGACTCCAGCTGCATGTCTTCCATGTCGCTGGACTCCGAGGGATTGCCCGCACCCACCGGACGTACGACCCCCCTTAAGCGGCGGTTACACCCGGACGTGACAGAGTCGGCGCCGTCCACCAGCAAAGGTGCGGTGCCGAAGGCCAAACGAGGACGCGGCCGGCCGCCAACAACCGGCCAGTACGTCGGTCTGGCTAAAGCCCAGGCCGAACTGAATAAAGAGAGGGCGGAAAGCCTCAGGCTTCAGGCCGAGGTCGAAGCTGCCGAATCGGCGCGAGTAGCGAGGGAGGCGCGTGCGTCAATCCGCGCTACCCCCGCCACACCGGAAGAAGACGTATCGGAGCAAACCAAGGCGGCTCTGATAAAAAGTGTTGAGACTTCGCTGGAGGCCGTAACCATGGTCGCAGCGAAGTCTCAGAACCTGAAAGGCACCTTCCAACGGTGCCTCAAGGAGGCGGTCGTCAGTATAAGGGCGGCCGTCACTGAAATGAGAGGCCGTTCGATGACGGACGAAATGACGAGGCTGGAGGCGCAAAACGCGCGGCTCCAAAGGCAAGTGGCCGATATGCGCCAGGAGCTGGAGGAGCTGCGCCGGCAGGCATCCCGCCCCGCTGAGAAAGAGCTGCGACAACTCTTAGACGAAGTGTCGCGTAAGAATATAGAGACGTTCGGCACAATGCTGAACGCTAGGCTGGCCGGACTAGAGGATCGGCTCTTGCCGGCACCTCGAATACGGCCGCCACTGGCAGCAGACAGTGTCAGTGCCTCAACACAGGCGGCACCAACGAAGAAGGCGCCGAAGACCAAAAAGGCGACGGCGCCAACCTATGCAGATATAGCGGCACCAAGCGTGGCGGTGCCCCCTGAAGAGGCACCGCCCGCACCTGCCCCGCCAAAGCCTACAAAGAAGGCAATGAAGAAGAAGAAGCGGCCATCAATGGCCGCTCAGGAGGCGGCGAAAGGGGGGGGTAACACCGACCCCTCCCCCGCCGAGGCCCCGTGGACCACAGTTGGTCCACGCAAGGCTAAGAAGAAGAAGGGAGCGGCCACAACATCCAAGGCCGCGCCCAAGAAAAAGAAGAAAGCGAGACTACGCACCCCTGCCACTGCGGCCGTTACCCTCACCCTAGAGGAGAAAGCTGCGGAGACAGGGGTAACGTACGCCAAGCTACTGAGTGAAGCCAAAGCGAAGATCGACCTCGGGGAATTCAACATCCCCAGGCTCGGTTTTCGCCTGGCAGAGACAGGTGCGCGCGTGCTCACCATAGCTGGTGAGGGGGCGCAGGAGAAGGCGGACGCCTTCGCCGAGAGGTTGAGGACCGTCCTAAGCCCGGATATGGTGAGAGTCGGCCGCCCGGTGAGATGTGCAGAGTTGCGCGTCTCCGGGCTGGACGACTCAGTGACGGCGGCCCAGGTCATCCAGGCCGTTGCGCACGAAGGAGGATGCCCGACCAATACTATCAGGTCGGGCAAAATAGTGGTGGGACCAAGGGGGGACGCGTCACTCTGGATGCGCGCTCCCGTCGCGGCCGCCAAGAAGCTTCTGAGCTCTGGGCGGCTGCGCATAGGATGGGTGTCGGCAAAGGTGGCACTGCTGGCCGCGAGGCCCAAGCGGTGCTTCCGATGCATGGACGTCGGCCATGTGGCGTCCAAGTGTCAGTGCACGGTGGACCGCAGCCGGAGCTGTTTCCGCTGCGGAAAGCCGGGGCACAAGGCGGTCGAGTGCGAGGCAGAGCCAAACTGCTTCTTGTGCGAGACCGTCGGCAAGGACAAGAGTGACCATGTGCTGGGGAGCAGCGGCTGTATATCAGCAAAGCCGCCCCCCGGTAAAGACCGGAAGAGGAAGGCTCCCTCAAGGGCCCGGCATAAAAAGCCGCAAGCCCAGGGCGCAAGGGCGGCTCAACCCGCCCCCGCCATGGAGGTCGAAGCCTAGGCCCGTGGGCGGTGATCGGGGGATCGCCGCCCACACTATGGGCCCCGAGAGGAAAAGCTCCCCAATGCCCGGGGAGCTCTCGGAGAGGCAGGCGGCGGCATATCACCAGGCCGCCGCAAAGAAGTGAGCCGGTTGCGGCACGCGCTGGGGGGTCGTGGAAGAATGCAACGCGATTCCCACGGCCCCTCCACTGGCGCTGAAGAAGGGCATCGGGGGGTTTTAGACGGTAAACCCCGGCGCACTCCATCTCGCGCCGGGGGAGCCCGTCATACCCCTGCCGCCCTCCCCCGGGGGCGGCGGGGACTACGTAACGTATTTCCCCCCGTAAAAAAAAAAAAAAAAAAAAAAAAAAAAAAAGTTCGTCCTCGTTCGTGGCCCTGGGCAACGCTTGGGTGCGCCACCCCGTCTTTTGCGGGGTGAGGTACTCACGCGGCTGAAGGCTGGCGCTATCTCTTTTCTTCACTATCTTTCACCATCTATTTTTTGTAACTTTCTTGTGTTTTGCATTTACTTTTATTTTGTTTTTCTATCTTTCACCACCTTTTCTTTCATCTCGTATCTATCTTTCCTTTTAATTTAACTCTTCTGATGGGGGAGCTCACCCCCGAAAAAAGAGACCGCGACCCGGGGTGTCGGAGATTTGGGATATGGAAGGTCGCACTTTGAAAAATATTCCCCGGGTGGGTCCCAGCGATGCTGGGGAATCCCACCCTCCCGCTTCGGCGGGAGGCAGCTCCATGTATACGGGGGGGGCACAAACTGCGATGAGGGAAGAGGCGGTCGTACAAACGACGGAGAAGGAGAGGGGCGCGATAGCGCGAGCGGGTCCGGGCCTGGCGCACATTACCGCGCCGGGAACGGACCTCTTAACAGACGAGGACGTAGACTTCTCTCAGCCGGTCGCTGATGGCAGGAGGCGGCTGCTGGAGTTGCTACGGAAAAAGGCCTTACGAGGGGATAAGGAGGGAATGCCGCGCGTGATGCTCACGCGCGCGCTGATCCCCGAACCCCCATCGACTGATTGTGACAGCGAGGACTGCTACTCGGACTCCAGCTGCTTATCGCTGGATTCCGAGGGGTTGCCCGCAATACCGGATAGGACAAGCCTTAAAAGGCGCAACTCGGACGTGGAAATGGCACCTCCCATTAGTACGGGAGCGATGCCCAAATTAAAGAGAGGACGTGGCCGGCCACCATCAACCGGCCAGTACGTCGGCCTAGCTCGGGCCCAAGCTGAGCTCAATAAGGAGAAGGCGGAAAGCCTCCGGCTGCAGGCCGAGGCCGAGATCGCCGAGACGGCACGGGTGGCGAGAAGGGAGAGAGCGACCATCTGCTCTAGCCCCACCGCGCCCGCAGAAGAGGTGATGTCAGAGCGTACCAACATGGCTCTGACAAAGAGTGTCGAGGCTTCGCTGGAGACCATCAATATGGTCGCCACGAAGTCCTCGAACCTCAAAGGCACCTACCAAAGGTTCCTCAAGGAGGCGGTAGTGGCTATAAGAGCGGCGGTGGCCGAAATGAAGGGCCGCTCAACTACCGAAGAGATGGCAAAGCTCGAGGCCCAAAACACACGGCTCGAGCAACGGGTTGCCGAAATGCGCCGGGAGCTCGACGAGCTGCGCCGGCGGACGGCACAACCCGCAGAAAAGGATTTGCGCCAGCTGTTGTCGGAGGTCTCTCGTACCAACATAGAGACCTTCGGCAACATGCTGAACGCTAGGCTGGCCGGGCTGGAGGATCGCCTCCTCCCGGAGCCGCGCCGCCGGCCCCCGCTGGCAGCAGATAAAGAGAGGGCGGAATCCCCCCCGGAAGAGACATTGGCGGCAACAAGTGCAGCGGCACCAAATGAGGCTCCAGCTGCACCCAAGCTGCCAAAGGCCAAAATGGCCCAGAAGAAGAAGCGGAAGTCCTTGGCCGCCCAAGAGGCCGCACAGGCGAAGGTGACCAACACCCCACCTGCCAGAGAGGCCCCGTGGACCACCATCGGTCCGCGCAAGGCCGGAAAAAAGAAGAAGGGGACGGCTACAACAGCCAAAGCCGCTCCGAAAAGGAGAAGAAAAAGGGTAAAACTGCGCACTCCACCTACAGCGGCAGTAACCCTGACCCTCGAGACGGGGGCTGAGGGGCAGAGGTCTACCTATGCCTCTGTACTCTCAGACGCGAGGAGTAAGATCGACCTGGCGGAGTTCGGGATAACCAAACTCGGATTCCGCCTGGCTCAGACCGGCGCCCGAGTCCTGTTGCTATCAGGAGAGGGCGCACAGGAGAAGGCCGACGCCTTTGCCGCTCGGCTGAAGGAGGTGCTCGACCCAGGAGTCGTGCGAATTGCTCGCCCGGTGAAGTGCGCAGAGGTGCGCGTCACCGGGTTGGACGACGCAACGACGGCCGCCGACGTCATCGAGGCGGTCGTCAAGGAAGGAGGTTGCCCGGCCACCAACATCCGGTCGGGCAAAGTAGTAGTGGGTCCCAGGGGCGCCAGGTCACTATGGCTGAGCGTCCCCATTGCGGCTGCCAAAAAGCTAACCAGCGCTGGGCAGCTGCAAGTCGGCTGGGTCCGGGCAAAGGTGGTGCTGCTGGCCGCGAGGCCCAAGCGGTGCTACCGGTGCCTGGACATCGGCCACCTGGCCGCGACATGTAAGTGCTCGGTGGACCTCAGCCGGAATTGCTTCCGCTGTGGAAAGCCGGGCCATAAGGCGGCCGAATGCGGGGCAGACCCGAACTGCCCTGTGTGCGAGGTCGTCGGAGCACCAAAGGAGCATGTGCTGGGGGCTGCTGGCTGCATCACAGTAGCCAAAAAGCCGCCCCCCAGCAAAGACAAGGGAAAGGCTCCCACCAAGAAGGCCCGGCACAAAAAGCCCAAGGCCGGCGCAAGGGCGGTTCCGCCCGCCCCCGCCGTAGAGGTGATGGAGTCCTAGGCCCGTGGGCGGTGATCGGGGGATCACCGCTCACGCTATGGGCCCCAAGAAGAAAAGCTCCCCAATGCCCGGGGAGCTCTCGGAGAGGCAGGCGGCGGCACAACACCAGGCCGCCGCATAGAAGAGAGCCGGTTG
Organism: Phengaris alcon alcon; assembly: GCA_037179445.1. Classification (NCBI taxonomy): domain Eukaryota; kingdom Metazoa; phylum Arthropoda; class Insecta; order Lepidoptera; family Lycaenidae; genus Phengaris; species Phengaris alcon. The sequence goes on from JAYRCH010000308.1 coordinate 2,259,460, forward strand.
CGGCACGCGCTGCGGGGTCGTGGAAGAATGCAATGCGTTTCCCACGGCCCCGCGAACGGCGCTGAAGGTGGGCATCGGGGGGTTTTAGACGGTAAACCCCGGCGCACTCCATCTCGCGCCGGGGGAGCCCGTCATACCCCTGCCGCCCTCCCCCGGGGGCGGCGGGGGATACGTAACGTATTTCCCCCCGTAAAAAAAAAAAAAAAAAAAAAAAAAAAAAAAAAAAAAAAAAAAGGTTAGGTTAGGTTGGGGACGATACCGGTTCCTCCACGTTGGTGTCCCTGGGCAACGCCTGGGTGCGCCACTCCGCTTTTTACACGGGGTGAGGCACTCAGGCGGCTGAACGCCGGTCTTTCTCTATCTTTCACCATCTTTTTATAGTTTACTCTTCTTTTTGCATTATTTTATTTATTTTCTCTATCTTTCAACACCTTTTCTTTCTATCTTTTTCTCTTTTATTTACTCTTCTGTGCGTGTGTGTTAGGTTTTGCGTGATAGGTTTTTCTTTGAATGGTGACGAATGGGCTTCTACGGCCCCTAATCCAAGGTTTGTGGTGCCCGGCCATGGGATGCATGGCGAGCAGGCGGTCTCGTCCCGAGGGCACTGGGGCAGAATCACCCCTTCTTGATCGGGCCAGAATCAGCCCAGAAATGACAAGTATGGAAGGTCAGCATGTGAAAAATTCTCCCAGGGTGGGTCCCGGAGCTGCCGGGGAATCCCACACTCCCGTTTCGGCGGGAGATAGGGCCGCGTATACTGGGGGCCCCAAACATGCTTCGGTGGAGGTGGAGAGGAAGGAGGCCGTTGCGACGGCGAGAGATGAAGGCGCAATGGCGCATACCAGGCCGAGCTCGGCGCACCTTACCGCGTCGAGAACGGACCTTCTGACTGACGAGGACGTCGACTTCAGTCAGCCGCAGCCCAACGGTGTGGAGCGGATACTGAAGTTGATGCAAAAGAAGAAGTTACGGGGCGACGCAGACTTACCGCGCGTGCTTCTCACGCGCGACGTGATCATGCCGCCGCCCAGAACACCTGATAGAGACAGCGAGGACTATCTCTCGGACTCCAGCTGCATGTCTTCCATGTCGCTGGACTCCGAGGGATTGCCCGCACCCACCGGACGTACGACCCCCCTTAAGAGGCGGAACCCGGACGAGATAGAGGCGGCGCCGTCCACCAGCAAAGGTGCGGTGCCGAAGGCCAAAAGAGGACGCGGCCGGCCACCAACGACCGGCCAGTATGTCGGTCTGGCTAAAGCCCAGGCCGAGCTGAATCGAGAGAGGGAGGCGGCTCTCCGGCTTCAGGCCGCAGAAGAGGTTGCCGAGACCATTAAAACTGCGCGGGAGGCGCGCGCGACCATCTGCGCAAGCCCTGCTGCAGTCACTGAAGGAGACAGGTTGGAGCAAACAAACGCCGCTCTGACAAAAAGTATTGAGACTTCGTTGGAGGCCGTAACCATGGTCGCTACGAAGTCTCAGAACTTGAAAGGCACCTTCCAACGGTGCCTCAAGGAGGCGGTCGTCAGTATAAGGGCGGCCGTTACTGAATTGAGAGGCCGCTCGATGACGGACGAGATGGCAAGGCTGGAGGCACAAAACGCGCGGCTCCAAAGGCAAGTGGCCGATATGCGTCAGGAGCTGGAGGAGCTGCGCCGGCAGGCATACCGCCCCGCCGAGAAAGACCTGCGACAACTTCTGGACGAGGTGTCGCAAAAGAATGTGGAGACGTTCGGCACAATGCTGAACGCTAGGCTGGCTGGATTAGAGGACCGACTCTTGCCGGCGCCTCGAATACGGCCGCCACTGGCAGCAGACAGCGTCAGTGCCCCAACATCAGCGGCACCGACGAACAAGGCGCTGAAGCCTAAAAAGGCAACGGCGCCCACATATGCGGAAATGGCGGCACCAAGTGTTGCGGTCCCCCCCAAAGAGGCACCGCCCACACCGGCCCCGCCGAAGGCCTCAAAGACCAAAAAGAAAGGAAAAAAGCGGCCATTAATGGCTGCTGAGGAGAAGGCGCAAGGGGGGGAGAACAACAACCCCTCCCCCGCCGAGGCCCCGTGGACAACAGTAGGTCCACGCAAGGCAAAACAGAAGAAAGGGGCGGCTAAACCAGCCAAGGCCGCCCCAAAGAAAAAGAAGAAGGCGAAACTTCGTCCCCCCGCAACCGCGGCGGTCACCCTCACTCTGGGGGCGAGCGCTGTGGAAAGAGGGGTGACATACGCCAAAGTGTTGGCCGAGGCTAGAGCGGCGATCGACCTGGGGGAACTCGGCATCCCCAGGCTCGGTTTCCGCCTGGCCGAGACCGGAGCGCGTGTCCTCACCATCGCCGGTGAGGGGGCGCAGGAGAAGGCGGACGCCTTCGCCATGAGGCTAAAGGCAGTCCTGAAACCGGACGATGTAAAAGTCGCCCGCCCGGTCCTGTGCGCGGAGATCCGCGTGGCCGGGTTAGACGACTCAGTAGCGGCCGCCGACGTTATCCAGGCGGTCGCGAAGGAAGGAGGGTGCTCGGCCGACGATATACGGTCGGGCCAACTGACGGTGGGGCCACGTGGGGACGCATCATTATGGATGCGTGTCCCGGTCGCGGCCGCCAAGAAGCTCGTAAGCTCTGGGCGGCTGCATGTCGGATGGGTGTCGGCGAAAGTGGCGCTGCTGGCCGCGAGGCCTAAGCGCTGCTTCCGCTGCCAAGACACCGGCCACGTGGCAGCGAAGTGCCAGTGCCCGGTAGACCGCAGCCGGAGCTGTTTCCGCTGCGGGAAACCGGGGCACAAGGCGGCCGAGTGCGGGGAAGCGCCCAACTGCTTCCTGTGCGAGGCTGCCGGCAGGCCGGAGAAGGCGCATGTGCTGGGAGGAAGCGGCTGTGTCGCAAAGCCGCCTCCCGGCGCGAAGAGAAAGGCGCCAACGAAAAAGGCCCGGCACAAAAAGCCCAAGGCCAATGGCGCAAGGGCGGTTCCGTCCGCCCCCGCCATGGAGTTGGACGCCTAGGCCCGTGGGCGGTGATCGGGGGATCACCGCCCGCACTATGGGCCCCGAGAAGGAAAGCTCCCCAATGCCCGGGGAGCTCTCGGAGAGGCAAGCGGCGGCATAACACCAGGCCGCCGCATTAGAAGGGAGCCGGTTGCGGCACGCGCTGCGGGGTCGTGGAAGAATGCAACGCGATTCCCACGGCCTCGCATTGGCGCAGAAGAAGGGCATCGGGGGGTTTTAGTCGGTAAACCCCGGTGCACTCCATCTCGCACCGGGGGAGTCCGACATACCCCTGCTGCCTTCCCCCGGGGGCAGCGGGGGATTCGTAACGAATTTCCCCCCGCAAAAAAAAAAAAAAAAAAAAAAAAAAAAAAAAAAAAAAAAAAAAAAGGTTAGGTTAGGTTGGGGCTCAGCCAGTTCGTCCTCGTTCGTGGCCCTGGGCAACGCTTGGGTGCGCCACCTCGTCTTTTGCGGGGTGAGGTACCCACGCGGCTGAAGGCTGGCGCTATCTCTTTTCTTCACTATCTTTCACCACCTATTTTGTTTAGCTTTCTTGTTTTTGCATTTTGTTTTATTTTGTTTTTCTATCTTTCACCACCTTTTCTTTCATCTCTAACTATCTTTCCTTTTAAATTCACTCTTATGATGGGGGAGCTCACCCCCGAAAAAAGAGACCGCGACCCGGGGTGTCGGTGCTTTAAGAATGGAAGGTCGCATTAGTCCAAATAATCTCCGGGTGGGTCCCAGCGATGGGGAATCCCACACCCCTGCTTCGGCGGGGGTCAGGCCCGTGTATACGGAGGGGCCAACTACTGCGAGGGTAGAGGAGGAGGTCATAGTGATGACGGAGAAGGAGACGGGCGCGACGGCGCGAACGGGTCCGAAACTGGCGCACCTTACCGCGCTAGAGACGGAGCCCCTAACGGACGAAGATGTGGACTTCTCACAGCCGGTCCCTGATGGCAGGCGCCGGCTGCTCGAGTTGCTCCGTAAAAAGGCTTTGAGGGGCGACACGAAGGGAATGCCGCGCGTGATGCTCACGCGCGCGCTGCTCCCCGAGCGCCCACCCACTGGACATGACAGCGAGGACTTCCTCTCGGACTCCAGTGATATGTCTGGCATATCACTGGACTCCGAGGGACTGCCCGCAATCCCCCCGGAAAGGACAGGCCTGAAGAGGCGAAATTCGGAGGACGACCTAGCTCCTCCCATTAGCAAGGGAGCGGTGCCAAAAATTAAGAGGGGACGTGGCCGGCCACCATCAACCGGCCAATACGTCGGCCTAGCTCGGGCCCAAGCAGAGCTAAATAGAGAGAAGGCGGAAAGCCTCCGGCTTCAGGCCGAGGCCGAGATCGCCGAAACGGCAAGGGTAGCGAGACAGGCGAGAGCGTCCATCTGCTCTGGCCCCACCGCACCCGCAGAAGAAGCGTCGGAGCTGACGAGCGCAGCCCTGACCAAGAGGGTCGAGGCTTCGTTGGAGTCCATCAACATGGTCGCCACGAAGTCCTCGAACCTCAAAGGGACCTACCAAAGGTACCTTAAGGAGGCGGTAGCGTCTATAAGAGCGGCGGTAGACGAGATGAAGGACCGCTCCGCTACCGAGGAAATGAAAAGGCTCGAATCCCAGAACGCGCGGCTCGAGAAGCAAGTGGCCGAGATGCGTCGGGAGCTCGACGAGCTGCGCAAGCGTACGGCGCAGCCCACAGAATTAGACATGCGTCAGCTGTTGTCGGAGGTCTCTCGATCCAACATAGAGACCTTCGGCAACATGCTGAACGCCAGACTGGCCGGGCTGGAGGATCGCCTTCTGCCGGCCCCGATACTGAGACCACCGCTGGCGGCGGACAGTGCCACTGTAGGCGCCTCGCCAGCGGCAGTAAAGACGAAGGCGCCGAAGCCCCAAAAGGTGACGGCGCCCACGTATGCAGAAGTGGCAGCACCGAGTCCGGCAGCCCCAAAAGAGGCACCGCCAATACTGGCACCGCCGAAGCCTCAAAAGCCTAAGAAGAAGAAAAATAAGCGGCCATCAATGGCCGCTCAGGAGGCGGCGCAAGGGGGGGAGCACACCAACCCCTCCCCCGCCGAGGCTCCGTGGACCACTGTTCGGCCACGGAAGCCTAAGGAGAAGAAGGGGGCGGCCACAACACCCAAGGCCGTCCCGAAAAAGAAGAAGGCAAAACTTCGCCCCCCCTCCACCGCGGCCATCACCCTCACCCTTGAGGCGGGGGCTGCGGAGAAGGGAATGACCTATGAAAAGGTGCTCCGGGAGGCCAGGGCGAGGATTGACCTCGGGGAGCTTCAAATCCCCAGGCTCGGTTTCCGCCTGGCAAGAACCGGTGCGCGCGTTCTGTCCGTAGATGGGGAGGGCGCAAATGAGAAGGCGGACGCGCTTGCTGCAAGGCTGCGAGCGGTCCTCAGTTCGGACATCGTAAAAGTCGCCCGCCCGGTGAAATGCGTTGAAATGCGCATCACCGGGCTGGACGATGCGACTACAGCCGCCGACATCACCGAGGCGGCTGCAAAAGAAGGTGGTTGCCCGACTGCCAACATCCAGTCGGGCAAAATCGTTGTGGGCCCAAGAGGCGCTAGGTCCCTCTGGCTCAAGGTCCCGGTGGCGGCTGCCAAGAAGCTCCTGAGCTCTGGGCGGCTGCAGATAGGCTGGGTCGTGGCAAAGGTGGCACTCCTGGCCGCGAGGCCTAAGCGGTGTTACCGGTGCCTCGACACCGGTCACTTGGCGGCGCAATGTAAGTGCACGGTGGACCTCAGTCGGAATTGTTTCCGCTGTGGGAAGCCGGGGCACAAAGCGCCCGCCTGCGAGGCAGCTCCTAATTGCCCGGTCTGTGAGACCGCAGGCAAACCCCAGGAGCACGTGGTGGGGAGCACCGGCTGCATCATAGCTGCCAAGCCACCCCCCACGAAAAAGAAGAGAAAGGAGCCATCAAAGAAGGCCCGGCGCAAAACGCCCAAGGCCAAAGGCGCAAGGGTGGTTCAACCCGCCCCCGCCGAATTGATGGAGTCCTAGACCCGTGGGCGGCGATCGGGGGATCGCCGCTCGCACTATGGGTCCCGAGCGTAAAGCTCCCCTATGCCCGGGGAGCTCTCGGTGAAGGCAGGCGGCGGCACAACACCAAGCCGCCGCAACAGAAGAGGGCCGGTCGCGGCACGCGCTGCGGGGTCGTGGAGCTATGCTTCGCGATTCCCACGGCCTCGCATTGGCGCTGAAGAAGGGCATCGGGGGGTTTTAGTCGGTAAACCCCGGTGCACTCCATCTCGCACCGGGGGAGTCCGACATACCCCTGCTGCCTTCCCCCGGGGGCAGCGGGGGATTCGTAACGAATTTCCCCCCCAAAAAAAAAAAATAAAAAAAAAAAAAAAAAAAAAAAAAAAAAAGGTTAGGTTAGGTTAGGTTAGGTTGGGGGGGGCTCAGCCAGTTGGGGACGATACCGGTTCCTCCACGTTGGTGTCCCTGGGCAACGCCTGAGTGCGCCACTCCGCTTTTTACACGGGGTGAGGTACTCAGGCGGCTGAACGCCGGTCTTTCTCTATCTTTTCACCACCTTTTTATAGTTTACTCTTCTTTTTGCATTATTTTATTTATTTCGTCTATCTTTTCAACACCTTTTCTGTCTATCTTTTCTCTTTTATTTACTCTTCTGTGCGTGTGTGTTAGGTTTTGCGTGTTAGGTTTTTGTTTGAATGGTGATGGATGGGCTTATACGGCCCATAATCCTTGGATTGTGGTGCCCGGCCTTGGGATGCGTGGCGAACGGGCGGTTTCGTCGTGAGGGCACTGGGGCAGAATCCCCCCTAACGGATCGGGTCAGACTCAGCCCACAAATGACAAAGATGGATAGTCGTATTTTGAAAACAAGTCCCCGGGTGGGTCCCAGCGAAGCTGGGGAATCCCACACTCCCGCTCCGGCGGGGGGTCGGCCCTCGTATACGGGGGGGCCACAAAACACGATTGCGCAGGAGGAGAAGGCGGGAGAGAGGAAGGTGGGAGGCGCAATGGCGCAGGAAGAGCCGAGCTCGGTGCCCCTAACCGCACCGGGAACGGAACCTCTGACAGATGAGGAGGTAGATTTCTCGCAGCCGCAGCCTAATGGAGTGCAGCGGCTGTTGAGGCTCCTCCAGAGGAAGAAAGAACGGGGTGACACAGAGGGGCTTGCTCGCGTGCAATATGAACGCGAGCTAAGACTCACGCCCCCCGAAGATAGTGAAAAGGCAGCCATACCACGAGTGCCGCGCGTTGTGCTCGAGCGGTTGCTGCCTCATGGACTTGACTGCACGAGAGATAGTGACGATTATCTCTCGGACTCCTCGGTCAACAGTGCCATGTCGCTGGAATCCGGGGAGTCCAACACCGGACGGACTGGCCTCAAAAGGAGGAACACTGAAGACGACAATGCACCGCTCATATCAAAGGGAGCGGTGCCAAAACCTAAAAAAGGACGTGGCCGGCCACCAACCACCGGCCAGTACGTCGGCCTAGCGAAAGCGCAGGCCGACCTTAATAAGGCAAAGGAAGAGGCCCTTCGACTTCAAGCCGAAGAGGAAGTGGCCGAAACGGCGAGGGCTGCTAGAGCGGCGCGCCCGTCGCTCTGCGCTACCCCCGCCAAAATGGAGGAAGAGTCCGAGCGAACAAGCGCTGCGCTGACCAAGAGCGTGGAGGCCTCGTTGGAGACCATAACTATGGTCGCCACGAGGTCCTCTAATCTAAAGGGAACCTACCAGCGGTTCCTCAAAGACGCGGTCGCCAACATCAAGGCGGCCGTTGGCGAAATGAGGGGCCGCTGTGCATCGGAGGAGATACAGGCCCTGGAAACCCACAACACCCGGCTCCAGAGGCAAATAGAAGAAATGCGCCGTGAGCTTGATGAGCTGCGGCGCCAGGTTGCTCGCCCGCCTGAGCAAGACGTGCGTCAGCTATTGGCGGAGGTCTCACGCATCAATGCAGAGACCTTCGGCAATATGCTGAACGCCAGGCTGGCTGGTCTGGAAAACCGTCTACTTCCAGAACCACGCATTCGCCCACCACTGGCAATGGACTCCCTGAGTGACACCGCATCGGCTCATGCCGCGGGCAGTGATGTTGCTCCGGGGAAGAACACCAAGAAGGCTCCAAAGGCACTTAAGGAGAAGAGACCGGCCACAGTTGTCGAAGTGTCGGAGGTAGCGGCAGGCGACAGTGCAACCACACCCGCACCGCCTGCCGCGCCGAAGAAGAAGAAGAAAAAGAAGACCAAGAAGAAGAGCTTGGCCGCACAGGAGGCCGCAGAAACGAGGGCTAATCCAACCCCCGCCTCTGCTAACGCCCCGTGGACAACAGTAGGTCCACGCGGGCAAAATAAGAAAGAAAAGGCGAAGGCAGCCAAAACTGCCCCAGCCAGGAAGAAGAAGGCGAGGCTCCGCACTCCCACCACGGCAGCCATCTCCCTCACCTTACAGGAGGGGGCGAAGGACAGGGGGGCGACCTACGCCAAAATACTGTCGGAGGCCAGGGCACGTATTGACCTCCGGGAGTTCGGCATCAGTAAGCTGGGCTTCCGGGTGGCTGAGACGGGCGCCCGATTGCTGACAGTGGACGGAGAGGGTGCCTCGGAGAAGGCGGACGCCTTTGCAGCGAGGCTGAAAGCGGTCGTCGACTCAGAGGCAGTACAAGTGGCCCGCCCGGTGAAGTGCGCGGAGATGCGCGTCACCGGGTTAGACGATGCTGTGACGGTCGCCGAAGTCGTGGAGGCGGCCGCTACTGAAGGAGGCTGCCCGGCCAACACCATCAGGCCGGGCAAAATCGTAGCCGGACGCAGAGGGGACGGCTCCCTCTGGATGAATGTCCCAGTAGCGGCCGCCAAAAAGCTCTCCAGCTCTGGGCGGCTGCAAATTGGGTGGACGTCAGCAAAGGTAGTGCTGCTGGCTAAACGGCCCAAGCGGTGCTACCGATGCCTAGCCACAGGCCATATCGGAGTTAATTGCCGGTCGGAGGACCGCAGCGGACTTTGCTTCCGCTGCGGCAAACCTGGGCATAAAATGCCGGATTGCGGGGCGGTCCCAAATTGCCCCGTGTGTCTATCGGCTGGCAGAAAGGCAGACCACGTGTTGGGGGGTGGCAGTTGCGCCACTTCGGCGAAAAAGCCGCCTCCCCCAAAGAAGAAGACGCCCACGAAAAAGGCCCGCCAAAAAGTGGCCAAGGCCGATGGCGCAAGGGTGGCACCAGCCGCCCCCGCCATGGACGCTGAGTGAGAGGCGCCTAAGACCCGTGGGTGGTGATCGGGGGATCGCTGCCCACCCAAGGGATCCCGAGAAGAAGCCTCCCCTATGCCCGGGGGGCTCTCGGAGAAGGCTAGCGGCGGCACACCATCTATGCCGCCGCATTTCGGAGAGCCTGTTAGGCAGGCAGGCGCCGGCGGGGTCGTGGACGAATGCTTCCGCGATACCCATGACCCCGGCCTAGGCGCGAAGGAGGGCATCGTGCGGTTTTTAGTGGGTAAACCCGGCGCCAGTCACAGGCGCTGGGGAGTCCCACATAACCCTACGATGTCCCCCGGCATCGTAGGGTATTCGTAAAGAATTTTCCGCACGTAAAAAAAAAAAAAAAAAAAAAAAAAAAAAGGGCTCAGCCAGTTCGTCCTAGTACGTGGCCCTGGGCAACGCTTGGGTGCGCCACCTCGTCTTTTGCGGGGTGAGGTACTCACGCGGCTGAAGGCTGGCGCTATCTTTTTTTCTCTATCTTTCACCACCTATTTTGTTTAACTTTCTTGTTTTTGCATTACTTTTATTTTGTTTTTCTATTTTTCACCACCTTTTCTTTCATCTCTTACTATCTTTCCTTTTTATTTAACTCTGGTGGGGGAGCTCACCCCCGAAAAAAGAGACCGCGACCCGGGGTGTCGGCGTTTTGAGAATGGAAGGTCGTAATGTGAAAAGTTTCTCCGGGCGGGTCCCGACGTCAGTCGGGGAATCCCGCACTGTGTCCGAAGAGTCTTCGGGCACAGTCTGGCCCACGTATACGGAGGGTGCCAACATTGCGAGGACGGATGAGGAGGTCGTCATAGCGACGGTTGATAAGGAGAGAGCCGCAAGTGCGGGAATGAGTTCGAAGCTGGCGCACATTACCGCACCGGCGGCGAACATTTTAACTGACGAAGACGTGGACTTCAGTCAGCCGCAGCCCAATGGGGTTGAGCGACTACTGAAGCTCATGAAAAAGAAGAAACTGAGGGGCGATCCTGATCTGCCGCGCGTATTGCTAACGCGCGACGTGATCATGCCGCCACCTAAACACGGACGTGACATTCCCGATAGAGACAGCGAGGACTATCTCTCGGACTCCAGTTGCATGACTGACATATCGCTGGACTCCGAGGGATTGCTCGCACCCACCGGACGTACAACCCCCCTAAAGAGGCGGTTACACCCGGACGAAGAGGTAGTGGCGCCGTCTACCAGCCAAGGTGCGGTGCCAAAGGCAAAACGAGGACGTGGTCGGCCACCAACAACCGGCCAATACGTCGGCCTGGCCAAGGCACAGGCGCAATTAAATAAGGAGAAGGCTGAGAGTCTCCGGCTCGAGGCCGAAGCAGAGGTCGCCGTGACGGCGCGCGTGGCAAGGGAGGCGCGTGCGTCGCTACGCGCGAGCCCTGCACTAGAAGAAGACAGGTCGGAGCAGACCAACGCAGCTCTGGCCAAAAGTGTCGAGACTTCGTTGGAGGCCGTACTCATGGTCGCCACGAAGTCTCAAAACCTGAAGGGCACATTTACGCGGTGCCTCAAGGAGGCGGTCGTCAGCATCAGGGCGGCCGTCACCGAACTTAGAGGCCGCACAATGACGGAGGAGATGGCGAGGCTGGAGGCGCAAAACGCGCAACTCCAAAGGCAAGTGGCCGAACTACGCCGCGAGCTGGAGGGGATGCGCCGACAACCACCTGCTGCGCCCGCCGGCAAGGATCTGCGCGAGCTATTAGCCGAGGTCTCTCGCTCCAATATAGAGACGCTCGGCAATATGCTAAACGCGAGACTTGCCGGCCTCGAGGACCGACTTTTGCCGGCCCCGAGAATAAGACCACCGCTGGCGGGGGATAGTACCGACGTCCCCGTCGGTGCCCCAACAACAGCGGCACCGAAGAAGAAGGCGCCGAAAACAAAAAAGGCGCCCACGTACGCGACAGTGACGGCGCAGGTTGCGGCGGCCCCAAAAGAGGCACCGCCTGCACCCGCCCCGTCAAATACCTCAAAGGCAAAGAAGAAGAAAAAGCGGCCATCAATGGCCTCTCAGGAGGCGGCGCAAGGGGGGGACTCCAACAACCCCTCCCCCGCCGAGGCCCCGTGGACCACAGCAGGTCCACGCAAGGCCAAGAAGAAGAAGGGGGCGACTACTCCATCCAAAGTCGCCCCTAAGAAGAAGAAGGCGAAGCTGCGCACCCCCGCCACTGCGGCCGTTACCCTCACTCTTGAGGAGAAGGCTGCGGAGAAGGGGGTTACGTACGCCAGCCTACTCAAGGAAGCCAGAGCGAAGATCGATCTTGGGGAATTCGACATCCCCAAGCTCGGTTTCCGCCTGGCTCAAACTGGCGCGCGCGTGCTCACCATCGACGGTGAGCAGGCGCAGGAGAAGGCGGACGCCTTTGCCGAGAGGCTCAGGAATGTCCTCAGCCCGGAGATAGTGAGAGTCGGCCGCCCGGTCAAATGCGCGGAGATGCGCGTCACCGGGCTGGACGACTCAGTGACGGCCGCCCAAGTCATCCTGGCGGCCTCACAAGAAGGAGGATGCCCGACCAGCTCCATCAGGTCGGGTAAAATAGTGGTGGGACCAAGAGGCGACGCGTCCTTATGGATGAGCGTCCCCGTTGCGGCCGTTAAAAAGCTGCTCAAATCTGGGCGGCTTCGCGTGGGCTGGGTCTCGGCAAAGGTGGCGCTGCTGGTCGCGAGGCCAAAGCGGTGCTACCGATGCCAGGACACCGGCCACGTCGCGGCGAAATGCCAGTCCTCGGTGGACCGTAGCCGGAGCTGTTTCCGGTGCGGGAAGCCGGGGCACAAGGCGGCAGATTGCGGAGAGGATCCGCACTGCTCGCTGTGTGAGGCCACTGGCAAGAAGGAGGTGGCACACGTGCTGGGGAGCGGCAGCTGCGTCTTCGCAAAGCCGCCCCCTAGCACGAAAGGGAAGCGAAAGGCTCCCTCCAGGGCCCGGCTCAAGAGGCCGCAAGCCCAAGGCGCAAGGGCAGCTCAACCCGCCCCCGCCGCAATGGAGGTAGAAGCATAGGCCCGTGGGTGGTGATCGGGGGATCACCGCCCACAGTATGGGCCCCGAGACGACAAGCTCCCCAATGCCCGGGGAGCTCTCGGAGAAGGAGCCGGTTGCGGCTGAGGTAGTGGGCCGGTTGCGGCACGCGCTGCGGGGTCGTGGAAGAATGCGTGCGATTCCCACGGCCCCGTTAAAGGCGCAGAAGAAGGGCATCGGGGGGTTTTAGACGGTAAACCCCGGCGCACTCCCCCGGGGGCGGCGGGGGATACGTAACGTATTTCCCCCCGTCAAAAAAAAAAAAAAAAAAAAAAAAAAAAAAAAAAAAAAAAAAAAGGTTAGGTTGGGGACGATCCCCCCGACGGTTGCCCGCCTTGTCGTGGCGGTGGGGCTCAGTAGCCGTGGATGGTGGACCACGGCGAAGCAAAGAGGCAACCAGGGCCGGCTGGGCAGGAGGCCAGGCCGGCCCGAGGAGGGGCGCTCCCGGCGGACTGGAGGAGCCGGTCCGCTGCGGACGCGCCTGGTGGTGGGGCCGCAGAAGAAGAGGAGTGCCGGTATTACGGTGCGCCGTACTCCCTATCTTCTGCGGCCGTGGAGGGTCGCAGGGGGAGAGGGTGGTGGTTTTGTGCCGCTATCCCTACCCCCCTGCGAGCTGGCGGGGCCGTTCCGCTTGGTAACGGCATCGGTGGGGCCGCAGAGGAAGAGGCAAGTTCGGTATTACGGTGCGCCGCTTGCCCTATCCTCTGCGGCCGAGGTGAGGAGAAAGGCTCCCTCCAGGGCCCGGCGCAAGGCGCCCAAGGCCCAAGGCGCAAGGGCGGCTCAACCCGCCCCCGCCGCCATGGAGGTCGTAGCCTAGGTCCGTGGGCGGTGATCGGGGGATCGCCGCCCACACTATGGGCCCCGAGAGGAAAGCTCCCCAATGTCCGGGGAGCTCTCGGAGAGGTAGCGGCGGCACGTCATCAGCCGCCGCAGTGGGAGAGAGCCGGATGCGGCACGCGCTGCGGGGTCGTGGAAGAATGCCTTGCGATTCCCACGGCCCCGCGAACGGCGCTGAAGGTGGGCATCGGGGGGTTTTAGACGGTAAACCCCGGCGCAATCCATCTCGCGCCGGGGGAGCCCGTCATACCCCTGCCGCCCTCCCCCGGGGGCGGCGGGGGATACGTAACGTATTTCCCCCCGTAAAAAAAAAAAAAAAAAAAAAAAAAAAAAAAAAGGTTGGGGACGATGGGGCTCAGCCAGTTCGTCCTCGTTCGTGGCCCTGGGCAACGCTTGGGTGCGCCACCCCGTCTTTTGCGGGGTGAGGTACTCACGCGGCTGAAGGCTGGCGCTATCTCTTTTCTTCACTATCTTTCACCACCTATTTTGTTTAACTTTCTTGTTTTGCTTTAGTTTTATTTTGTTTTTCTATCTTTCACCACCTTTTCTTTCATCTCTAACTATCTTTCTTTTTTTGTTTTAACTCTTCTGATGGGGGAGCTCACCCCCGAAAAAAGAGACCGCGACCCGGGGTGTCGGTGTTTTAAGGATGGATAGTCGTAATGTCAAAAGTTTCTCCGGGCGGGTCCCGACGTCAGTCGGGGAATCCCGCACTGTGTCCGAAGAGTCTTCGGGCACAGTCTGGCCCACGTATACGGAGGGTGCCAACATTGCGAGGACGGATGAGGAGGTCGTCATAGCGACAGTTGATAAGGAGAGAGCCGCAAGTGCGGGAATGAGTTCGAAGCTGGCGCACATTACCGCGCCGGCGGCGAACATTTTAACTGACGAAGACGTGGACTTCAGTCAGCCGCAGCCCAATGGGGTTGAGCGACTACTGAAGCTCATGAAAAAGAAGAAACTGAGGGGCGATCCTGATCTGCCGCGCGTATTGCTCACGCGCGACGTGATCATGCCGCCACCCAAACACGGACGTGACATTCCCAATAGAGACAGCGAGGACTATCTCTCGGACTCCAGTTGCATGACTGACATGTCGCTGGACTCCGAGGGATTGCCCGCACCCACCGGACGTACAACCCCCCTAAAGAGGCGGTTACACCCGGACGAAGAGGTAGTGGCGCCGTCTACCAGTAGAGGCGCGGTGCCAAAGGCAAAACGAGGACGTGGTCGGCCACCAACAACCGGCCAATACGTCGGCCTGGCCAAGGCCCAGGCTCAGCTTAACAAGGAGAAGGCTGAGAGTCTCCGGCTCGAGGCCGAGGCAGAGGTCGCCGTGACGGCTCGCGTGGCCAGAGAGGCGCGTGCGTCGCTCCGTGCGAGCCCTGCATTGGAAGAAGACAGGTCGGAGCAGACCAACGCAGCTCTGGCCAAAAGTGTCGAGACTTCGTTGGAGGCCGTACTCATGGTCGCCACGAAGTCTCAAAACCTGAAGGGCACATTTACGCGGTGCCTAAAGGAGGCGGTCGTCAGCATCAGGGCGGCCGTCACCGAACTTAGAGGCCGCACAATGACGGAGGAGATGGCGAGGCTGGAGGCGCAAAACGCGCAACTCCAAAGGCAAGTGGCCGAACTACGCCGCGAGCTGGAGGGGATGCGCCGACAACCACCTGCTGCGCCCACCGGCAAGGATCTGCGCGAGCTATTAGCCGAGGTCTCTCGCTCCAATATAGAGACGCTCGGCAATATGCTAAACGTGAGACTTGCCGGGCTCGAGGACCGACTTTTGCCGGCCCCGAGAATAAGACCACCGCTGGCGGGGGATAGTACCGACGTCCCCGTCGGTGCCCCAACAACAGCGGCACCGAAGAAGAAGGCGCCGAAAACAAAAAAGGCGCCCACGTACGCGACAGTGACGGCGCAGGTTGCGGCGGCCCCAAAAGAGGCACCGCCTGCACCCGCCCCGTCAAATACCTCAAAGGCAAAGAAGAAGAAAAAGCGGCCATCAATGGCCGCTCAGGAGGCGGCGCAAGGGGGGGACTCCAACAACCCCTCCCCCGCCGAGGCCCCGTGGACCACAGCAGGTCCACGCAAGGCCAAGAAGAAGAAGGGGGCGACTACTCCATCCAAAGTCGCCCCTAAGAAGAAGAAGGCGAAACTGCGCACCCCCGCCACTGCGGCCGTTACCCTCACTCTTGAGGAGAAGGCTGCGGAGAAGGGGGTTACGTACGCCAGCCTACTCAAGGAAGCCAGAGCGAAGATCGATCTTGGGGAATTCGACATCCCCAAGCTCGGTTTCCGCCTGGCTCAAACTGGCGCGCGCGTGCTCACCATCGACGGTGAGCGGGCGCAGGAGAAGGCGGACGCCTTTGCTACTAAGCTTAGGACCGTCCTTAGCCCAGAAGTTGTGAGAGTCGGCCGCCCGGTCAAATGCGCGGAGATGCGCGTCACCGGGCTGGACGACTCAGTGACGGCCGCCCAAGTCATCCTGGCGGCCTCACAAGAAGGAGGATGCCCGACCAGCTCCATCAGGTCGGGTAAAATAGTGGTGGGACCAAGAGGCGACGCGTCCTTATGGATGAGCGTCCCCGTTGCGGCCGTTAAAAAGCTGCTCAAATCTGGGCGGCTTCGCGTGGGCTGGGTCTCGGCAAAGGTGGCGCTGCTGGTCGCGAGGCCAAAGCGGTGCTACCGATGCCAGGACACCGGCCACGTCGCGGCGAAATGCCAGTCCTCGGTGGACCGTAGCCGGAGCTGTTTCCGGTGCGGGAAGCCGGGGCACAAGGCGGCAGATTGCGGAGAGGATCCGCACTGCTCGCTGTGTGAGGCCACTGGCAAGGAGGTGGCACACGTGCTGGGGAGCGGCAGCTGCGTCTTCGCAAAGCCGCCCCCTAGCACGAAAGGGAAGCGAAAGGCTCCCTCCAGGGCCCGGCTCAAGAGGCCGCAAGCCCAAGGCGCAAGGGCAGCTCAACCCGCCCCCGCCGCAATGGAGGTAGAAGCATAGGCCCGTGGGTGGTGATCGGGGGATCACCGCCCACAGTATGGGCCCCGAGACGACAAGCTCCCCAATGCCCGGGGAGCTCTCGGAGAAGGAGCCGGTTGCGGCTGAGGTAGTGGGCCGGTTGCGGCACGCGCTGCGGGGTCGTGGAAGAATGCGTGCGATTCCCACGGCCCCGTTAAAGGCGCAGAAGAAGGGCATCGGGGGGTTTTAGACGGTAAACCCCGGCGCACTCCATCTGGCGCCGGGGGAGCCCGTCATACCCCTGCCGCCCTCCCCCGGGGGCGGCGGGGGATACGTAACGTATTTCCCCCCGTCAAAAAAAAAAAAAAAAAAAAAAAGGTTGGGGACGATACCGGTTCCTCCTCGTTGGTGTCCCTGGGCAACGCCTGGGTGCGCCACTCTGCTTTCTACACGGGGTGAGGCACTCAGGCGGCTGAACGCCGGTCTTTCTCTATCTTTCACCACCTTTTTATAGTTTACTCTTCTTTTTACAGGATTTTATTTATTTCGTCTATTTTTCAACACCTTTTCTTTCTATCTTTTCTCTTTTATTTACTCTTCTGTGCGTGTGTGTTAGGTTTTGCGTGTTAGGTTTTTGTTTGAATGGTGATGGATGGGCTTTTACGGCCCCTAATCCAGGGTTTGTGGTGCCCGGCCGTGGGATGCGTGGCGAGCAGGCGGCTCGTCCCAAGGGCACTGGGGCAGAATCCCCCCTGATGGATCGGGCGTGACTCAGCCCATATCCGAGCACATATGGAGAGCAATAAGGATAATATTCCCCGGGTGGGTCCTCTTAGGAGGGAATCCCACACTCCCGCTTCGGCGGGGGGTCGCCCCACGTATACGGGGGGGGCACCTGTTGCTGTGGAGATGGATGACGAGACCGTAGTAAAGACGGTAGAGAAGGAGAGACGCGCGATGGCGCAACCAGGCCCGAAGCTGGCGCACATTACCGCGCCGGAGACGGGCCTCCTGACCGATGAGGACGTTGATTTTAGTCAGCCGCAGACCAACGGCGTGGAGCGGATGCTAAAATTAATGCAGAAGAAGAAGTTGCGGGGCGACCGTGATCTGCCGCGCGTATTGCTCACGCGCGACGTGATCATGCCGCCACCCCAACAAGGACGTGACAAACCCGAATTTGACAGCGAGGACTGTCTCTCGGACTCCAGTTGCATGACTGACATGTCGCTGGACTCCGAGGGATTGCCCGCACCCACCGGACGTACGACCCCCCTTAAGCGGCGGCTACTCCCGGACTGTGAAGAAACGGCGCCGTCCACCAGCAAAGGTGCGGTGCCGAAGGCTAAGAGAGGACGTGGTCGGCCACCATCAACCGGCCAATACGTCGGCCTGGCGAAGGCGCAGGCAGAGCTTAATAGAGAGAAGGCGGAAAGCCTCCGGCTTCAGGCCGAGGCCGAGATCGCCGAATCGGCAAGGGTAGCGAGACAGGCGAGAGCGCCCATCTGCTCTGGCCCTAACGCACCCCCCGCAGAAGAAGCGTCGGAGCTAACGAGTGCGGCTCTGACCAAGAGGGTCGAGGCTTCGTTGGAGTCCATCAATATGGTCGCCACGAAGTCCTCGAACCTCAAAGGTACTTATCAGAGGTACCTTAAGGAGGCGGTAGCGTCCATCAGAACAGCGGTAGCCGAACTAAAGGACCGCTCCGCTACCGACGAGATGAAGAGGCTCGAAGCCCAAAACGCACGGCTCGAGCAACAAATTGCCGAAATGCGTCGGGAGCTTGAAGAGCTGCGCCGGCGGACGACACAACCCGCGGAGAAAGAGTTGCGCCAGCTGTTGTCGGAGGTCTCTCGTACCAACATAGAGACCTTCGGCAACATGCTGAACGCTAGACTGGCCGGGCTGGAGGACCGCCTCCTCCCGGAACCACGCCGCCGTCCCCCGCTGGCAGCGGACAGAGAGACAAGGGAGAAAACCCCGGAAGTGACAATGGTGGCGACGAGCGCAGCGGTACCAACTGAGGCCCCTGATGTGCCCGCACCACCGAAGGCTAAAAAAGCCAAAACGAAGAAGAAGCGGCCATCAATGGCCGCTCAAGAGGCGGCGCAAAGGAGTGCGCCCACCGGATCCTCCCCCGCCGAGGCCCCGTGGACCACCGTCGGTCCGCGCAAGGCCGACAAGAAGAAGAAGGGGGCGGCTACAACACCCAAAGCCGCCCCAAAGAAGAAGAGGAAGGCAAGGCTACGCGTTCCGACCACAGCAGCGGTCACCCTCACCCTAGAGGCGGGGGCCGCGGATCGGAGCGTCACCTACGCCTCTGTGCTCGCGGAAGCAAGGAGCAAGATCGACCTGGCGGAGTTCGGGATACCCAAGCTCGGATTCCGCCTGGCTCAGACCGGCGCTCGACTCCTGTTGCTGTCAGGAGAGGGCGCACAGGAGAAGGCCGACGCCTTTGCCACACGGCTGAAGGAGGTGCTCGACCAAGATGTCGTACGAATCGCCCGCCCGGCGAAGTGCGCGGAAATGCGCGTCTCCGGGCTGGACGACGCGACGACGGCCGCCGACGTCATCAAGGCGGTCGTTAAAGAAGGAGGATGCCCGGCCACCAACATCCGGTCGGGCAAAATAGTGGTGGGCCCTAGGGGCGCTAGGTCAATATGGCTAAGCGTTCCTGTTGCGGCCGCAAAGAAGCTTTCGAGCTCTGGGCGGCTGCAGGTCGGCTGGGTCCTGGCAAAGGTAGCGCTGCTGGCCGCGAGGCCAAGGCGGTGTTACCGGTGTCTGGACACCGGCCACTTGGCGGCGAAGTGCGTGTGCTCGGTGGACCTCAGTCGGAACTGTTTCCGCTGCGGGAAGCCGGGCCACAGGGCGCCAGAATGCGGGGCAGATCCTAACTGCCCCGTGTGTGAGGCGACCGGGAAGCCGAAGGAGCACGTGCTGGGGGCTGCTGGTTGCATTACAGCTGCCAAAAAGCCGCCCCCCGGCAAGAAAAAGGGAAAGGCTCCCACAAAAAAGGCCCGCCTTAAAAAGCCAAAGGCCTCAGGCGCAAGGGCGGTTCTGCCCGCCCCCGCCGAAGTGATGGAGTCCTAGACCCGTGAGCGGCGATCGGGGGATCGCTGCTCACAACAAGGGTCCCGAGTGAAAAGCTCCCCAATGCCCGGGGAGCCCTCGGAGAGGCAGGCGGCGGCACAACACCAGGCCGCCGCAAAGAAGTGAGCCGGTTGCGGCACGCGCTGCGGGGTCATGGAAGAATGTAATACGATTCCCATGGCTGAAGGTGGGCATCGGGGGGTTTTAGACGGTAAACCCCGGCGCACTCCATCTCGCGCCGGGGGAGCCCGTCATACCCCTGCCGCCCTCCCCCGGGGGCGGCGGGGGATACGTAATGTATTTCCCCCCGTCAAAAAAAAAAAAATAAAAAAAAAAAAAAAAAAAAAAGGTTAGGTTAGGTTGGGGAGAGCTCAAATTTTCTTAGGCGAAGCCTATGCCAGCCAGCGGATCTTTGTGCTCAGGGTGTCTACCGAAAGGTGTCATTTGGGGCGATTTTTTGGCGTTTGAATTATCTCGGTACCTCTTCTGGTTGCCGAGATAATCAAATTTTGGTGTCTTAGACTATCTCTTGTTTTTTCCCATACATCGGTCGAGAAAGTCATCCACGTGGAACAGCATCGGTCGACGACTTTTGTCCTGGTGTTGTTGTGCGTGGGTGGCCCTCCCGGGGTGGGATCACTTTTGTATATATTGGTTTGGGTTACTTCTATTATTTAGGTGAACTTTTATTTTATTTTTGGTGTTGGTTTTAGGTATATAATTTTATTTAGTTAGGATTTTCTGTTCGGGCTGTTTGCCGGTACATTTTATTGGTGTCGGAATTCATATCAGGGGTGTGCCTTGGGGCACCCCCGAAATTTGCTCTCGGCAAAATGCCGAAAGGTATTGAGGAAGTTGGGGGGGAGGGGAATGAGAGTGAAGGGGGGAATAGGAAGTCTTCCAGACGAGGGCTTGCACTTGAGTTCGGGGATGTTTTGAGTGGTGGGGAGGGGAAAAATAGTGGGGTGGAGAAAGAGAGGAGCAGTCGCCAAGGGGGCTGTTGCCGGAATCTCTTTCGGAGAGATGAGGAAGGATTTAGTGATGGGAGTAGGAATTCGGGGCAGAAGTCGGGTTATGGTAGGGCGGGCGTAACCCTGGCGGAGTTACTCGGGACAGAGTCTGTCCCCTCAATGTCAGAGTCGGAGGTAAACGCTAATAAGCGTCTCTTTTCGGAACTCTCCGACACTGACATGGAGGAGGTTAGTGCTGGGGCCGACAACGTGCTGAAGGCCCAACTGGCCAAGAGAGGGAGATTGCGCAGCTCGGCGGGCAGGCTTTCTGCTGCTCGTCAAGAGCGGAGGGAGAGGACGGAGGAGGCTAGAGAGGCGGAATTTGTTGCCTCCCTAGAAAAGGGAGTTTATCGGAAGGAGGCCACGGTGAATCCTGCGCCACCGGGACCTCTCGATATGGACGTGGAGGTGATGGGTCCGGAGGACTTGATGCAAGCCGCCGAGGAGAATCTCGGGGAGATTCTCGGAATTGCGGCCAAGTCCACTAACCTCAAAGGCGGGTACGCCCAGAAAATAAGGCGTGCCACCCTGGCGGTGAGGACAATAATAGACGCGCTTGCAGCGCGAACTGTTGTGGAGGAGACTCGCCGCCTCACGGCGGATAATGGGAGACTTCGCCGTGAGTTGGGGAATCTCCGAGAAGAAGTTCGCGCCTACAAGCGTGACTTTGAGGAGGCTCGGTCCGAGGTGGCGAGGGATAGGCGCTCTCCGATGTCCAGCGAGCAGCTGGGCATCCTGGAGAGTAATATAGCCAGGTTGGTGGGCAACTTGGTGGACGGTCGAATGGCGGCATTGGAAGACCGGCTGCTGCCTCCAGTTGTGGTTCGCCCACCCTTGGCAGGCGATAAAAATAAAGCGGCCCGCGTAACGAAGCCCGCCAATGAGAAGGTTCCTGCACCCACTCCTGCGCTAGTAGAAGCTCCGGTGCGAGACGTCTCACCGTTGCTCTCGTCTTCGTTGGCGATTCGTCGTCGGGTCCGGGAAGAGTTCCCGGCGCTTCCAGTGCGTCCTGAGGTTCGCCCTGCCCCCGCTCCTGCTACAAAGAAGAGCAAGAGGAAGGGACCTGAACCAGTGGAGCGGACCAACGTTGCCCCTTCCACCTCGAAGGAGATGCCTGTGGTGGCAGCGCATACGTCTGGGGGTTCCACAGCGGAATGGACCGAAGTCATCCGCCGTAAGGCCCCCAAGAAGAAGGCTCCGTCTAAGCCTCCAGCAGCAGCGGCCGCAACCCCGAAAAAGCCAAGGGTTGTAATGCCTCGCTCAACGGCCGTTTTGGTCAAACTGCGGCCGGAGGCCACATTGAAGGGGGCGACTTACTGCTCCGTCTTGCAGAAGGCGGAGTCTAGAATTAACCTGTTGAGCGCCAGACCTCAAAAATTGACATTTGTGGGGGGACGTCTGCTGTTGACAGCCCGCCAAAATTTTTTTGTTAGACATTTTATTACCGACTTATTTCAAGAAAACTACGTAATTATATCTTATGAGTCATATATTACCGTAATCTGTATTAAATTTCCTGTCTAATTTACTAATTAAATACCTAACTAAAACATACCTTTATTCCTAGACTCCAAATAATTCTCAGGTTAGCACATTTTTGCAACGAACATGAACTTTAATCACATATTTACACTATACACTCATTCACTAACACTAAAATAATATTTACAACAGCAAGCTCACATTATCAAGATACGATCACATAAATCTTTCAGTTCGAAACACAATACCCACTTCACAAAGTTAAAATAAACATAACAACCTACAAGTGTCCTTGTATAAAAAAACAAACATGGACGCCGCCGGCATCGACATTCGTACTGTGCCGGTCGCCCGATCGTGGGGCCCGATCGGGTAGGTAGCGCATTCACCTGTAGGTCACGTGATGTCGTATGGATAACAAAGAAACACAAACAATTTTAATTACATAATTTTATAGTAAGATTATTTGACTCAAATAATAAAAATGTTTGTATGAAATAATTAACTGAAACGAGTTTTGAACTCTATAATTGTATAGTTATTTAGTAAATATATACAAATAAATAAAATTGAAGTGTCCGTTTGTAATTTTTAACTAACTGCTTTTCTCTAAATGCGTATGAAACTATATACGGTACTTCCAATAAAAAAAGGCATACTACCAGTACAGCGCACCTCATGCTGACGCCTTAGGGTCAGTCACACCGCGACGATACGCGACGATACGCGGCGCTGCATTAAAGCATAGCTATCCAAAATGTAACTTTATTCACTACACAAAAAGATACACGTTTCATATGGGAAGGACGGAATGCTTTCGGCATATAGGCAATAGGTATATAATTTATAATGTTAAACTATAGTCTCAGACCAAATAAAATAGTGAAGACAGAGTTCTGCGAACCACAAAGTGAGGTGCGTTTAAACTACTCCTCGCCGTGTAATTACATATAGTGCCAGTATATATATATATATATATATATTGTATGTTCAACGATAATTCCGCCGCCTCTGGACCGATTTTCAATATTCTTTTTTTGATGTAAAGGGTATAATCCCAAGTTGATCCTGTTTTCACCAAAGTGGTGACCTGATGATGGGATCCATGAGGAATTGAGGGAACTCCTCGAAATTTATATGGACACATATGGTGATTTCAATTTTTTCAAAAGTGATCCAAGCATATGCTTTCCAAAAGCTAAGATTTTGCACCAAGGTATACCCTGGATCTAAAAGTACTGAACAGAACTCCTTACGCCTTATAGATACATGTTTGGGGATTTCGGCGTTGTTTAAAGAACTGCAAGCATATGCCACTATGTCAATTGCGGTAATCATCATCATCAACACCATAATCACACCATACATCATTACAATAATGTGACCTGTCTCTGTCTGTCACCTGTACCTATTATATATAAGAATATAATATAAGATCAACATTAAACCTACATTTCTATCCTAATTTGCTACATACCAGCGTATGTAGCAAATAAGTATTTAATAGATTTTGTTAAGTGCGCTTCTGACCTTCCTATCCGCACACATCTGCGTCACCAAAGAACAAAATATAAACATTGCCATCTGGCAGGTTAGGTTTTTTGTATAATGAGCAGGTACAATGTATTGTTTATTGTGTAAAATGATTTGTTTGGCTAATGTCCAAATCATATTTTTATTATTTAGAAGTTATAATTATTTTGATCTAAATGAGCTACAGGATTGTATCAATAGTAAAGTTACTCCTTAGTAATAGTACATCATTTAAAATCTACTTCGTAGCTGTCCACCAATATGCCCATTGTCCTATGACCGGTTTTCGATTGACCTGAAATTTTGCATACTTATATATTGTGGGATGAGTGGATGCCTTCAGGAGTTCTACAAACAGAAGGGATGACAGAAGAGATGATTACATTGAGATGATTACAACCTATATATAACAATAATATATTAAAAGTTAAAATCCCATCGATACGGACGACGTAAATGCAAATTTAACTCTAATGACTTTATACCGAAAGTCCGAATTTCTGTACCATTAGCTGCATATAGTTTGTAATCAGATAACTTAGAATAATTATTACAATAGCGTTTTCTTACCGGAATAACAGAAACGTTCGCACCTGTGTCCACCAAAAAATTGTAACCACTGTTGTAGTCCATAACACGAAGGCGATGCGTTGGGGAAACTGCACAGATGTCCGCCTCACGTACCTGCGCACATTCTAGTTTCCCGAAGAGTTTCCCTTCTTCCAGGAACAGGGCTGTACGCACTTGTTGGCACGCTCCTTGAAACGGAAGTGGTAGAAACACAACCAATCTTCACTCTGAGGGCTGCGACGAGGCTGGCTGGGATTGCGAGACCGGGAAAGTTGCCGGAAACGACTGGAGTCTCTCCTCCGGGAACTGCTGCGAGATCGCTCCATGTCAGCTATCCTGGCGCTCAGTTTCGCGATTTCGGCCAAAATTTTATCATCCCCTCTGACAGGCTGAGATGTTGATAATTCGGAGATCTGTGGCTGCTGTGAAGTCTCCATGATTTTGTCGGCCACAGTGGCTAGGTTATCAATGTCTTTGACTTCTGTGACGGCGAGAACGGCTCGCACGGCAGTGGGGAGATGTATGTCGGGGCCACCAATATTACACCCTATGTTATTACGTTGGGGTAACTAGAATGAGTGTTCATAAATAAAATCCTTTTGCCTACTGGATTACGTTTATTACGCAAGCGACCACTCGGGTTGCTGCACCAAGAACCACTGATATTTTACATGTTAGTTCACCACATGCATCGAACATCGATATAATATAACGACACATGATCACATCGATATACAATATATTGTGTCCCCACACTACAATATAAATCGTAATATGATATGTAACTGATATTATAATGCTAGAGCTGGAAAGTGGAATATGAAAAATGGCAATGCAGTGGCAATATAAAAAAAACGTATAATAAAAATCTTATATAAGTTAGTATAAAAAGATTAAAAATATTTCCCTGACGCGGTCCATAGCTTATTATTATATCATATAAGTGGTTATATATTATTATATAAGTGGCCGTATATTATAATCTTATCCAACCACACTAATAGCCCGTTTTAATAACCTATCTACCAAAAAGTATTTGTTAGAAACGTCAAATTTGTATCGCAAAAAACCGTCAAATGATTGAATGACGACGTTTTTACAAATATTTATAGATATATAGGTTATTGAAACTGGCCGGTTTTCACACCAGCTCATGGTAAAATAAAAACAAAATAGTTGTGAATAATATTTTATTGGTAAAAAAAACCAGTGGAATATGCTATTTACCTTTATTTTTTATTACATAAATGAATAGTGCTTTGAAAAATAAGACAGTTTACACGAGGAATAGTCAGCTAAAAACCAATATTTTCTATCAAAGATATATCTTTTTTAGGTTAGGTTAAAAACGAAGCGATCTCAAGGTCCTCTGCATAAGTGTGCCACCGTACCACGAGCCGGGAGCCGGGAGCCGTCGAGCTGTGAATCAAAATATGACACGCGTAACTAATCGCGGAAAAAAACTTCTGGAATTTTTCTTTAGTTGCTTGAGTTTCTTTTAGTAAGAAGAAGTAAGGACTAAGGGCCCATACAAACACACCTGCACACGCACACACACACAAAGTATATAAAAAGTTATTATTATTATATTATACTGCGTACAACATTTACAGTAATTTAGTCCAACTGTAAATGTAGATTAAATATTTATTATATTTAATCTATATAATTATATCTTATATATTCTCTATCTATCTATTATATTTAATCTATATAATCTATATAATATATAATTTAAGAAAACAACACGTAAGCCGATGAGTTTAGAGCGGAGTATGAGTTATATATATTTTGTATTATAGAAAAAAAAACTATACCGTGTTTTCAGCTGTTGAAGTTCTGGGGATTAGCTCCAGCCTTCCTTGATCCCAGACCCCGATATCGGCGTCGTGCTCAGACGTGCTAATCTAAAAATTATTAAAGATTACTTAAATGTGAAAAAAAAAATTACATCACATAATTAAAAAAAACATATTTCCAATTTTTTTATCTTGCGACAATGACAAATTTTAGCTTATTAAATTAATTAAATTATAATTTTCTATTAAACTAAGACTAAGAAATAACATATATATTTAACGAGCGGACCCGACAGACATTGTCCTGCCGGGCTGATTTGTGAATCAAAACCATCCAGGGCGCCACCCAAACGCATATAAAAAAATTCATTCAAATCGGTCCAGCCGTTTAGGAGGAGTTCAGTGACATACACACGTACAGTAGAATCCTTACTAATATTATAAATGTGAAATCGTGGATGTTTGTTACGCTTTCACGCAAAAACTACTGAACGGATTTCGATGAAATTCGGTATGGTAGTAGTTTAGACTCTGGATTAAAACATAGGCTACTTTTTATCCCGAAAAAGTAGTGTTCCCGAGGGATAATATACTTACGCGGGCGGAGCCGCGAGCAACAGCTAGTTATATATATAAAGATAAAAGTGTTTTTGAGTAAATAATCATATTAAGCTAAAATGTAAGAAAAAACCAAATTCCATACAAATATATTATTTTAAAATGTGTTTAGTTTAAAAAATATTACATTAATACAAAATATTTTCCTTAGTCTGGTATCCGTAACGCTAATTATTAAAGAACATACCACGGGACCAGATTAACGTGTTATACTAACGTCTTTAAATATAATTATTTATATTAATAACTCGGCAAAATCACCATATTACTTAGTACTTAGTTTTATTTTATTAATTAATAATTAATAATGTAAAATAAAAACAATGTTTTTGGTGTCAGTACTTTTCGCAATGTACTATGATTCGATTTATTTATAGAATGGCGGAAATGTACTTACGAGTATTATTACGCGCGCTAAAATTTTTAGGTATTACAACAATCTTTTTCTACAATGAAACTTGGATTTTCTCATTACATAATATTGTAATGGTCTATATTTAAACATACTTTAGCAATTATAACCATTATATTGATTTTTTCACCGAATTATATGGATATTACGGCATCTGACATAAGAAATTTTACCCGAACTTTAGATACTTTTTTCAATATCTTCTGTTAAAATATTTTATTATCTAATAATTTAATCATAATCTTTGTTTTATAAACAGTAATTTCATATAATAATCATAAAATATTACGCACTTTAAAACACGAGAAAACATTTTTAATCACTGACGTACGCACTGTAAATTTCGTTAAAACTTTTAGGTATTACAACAATCTTTTTCTACAATTAAACTTGGATTTTCTGATTACATAATATTGTAATGGTCTATATTTAAACATATTTTAGCAATTACAACCATTATATTGATTTTTTCACCGAATTATATGAATATTACGACATCTGACATAAGAAATTTTACCCGATCTAAAAATTAAATACTTTTTTCAATATCTTCTGTTAAAATATTTTATTATCTAATAATTTAATCATAATCTTCGTTTTATAAACAGTAATTTCATATAATAATCATAAAATATTACGCACCTTAGAACACGTTATAACACTTCATCAACACTGACGTACGCACTGTAAAATCCGCAATATTTCAAAATGGCGTGTAAAAACAAATGAATTTCGTATTTCTTTATTTTTTTTTTAAATTTTGTTCTGAGGTTTAGGTTTAGGCATCACGATTACAAAGTTAAGGGTACACAGATACAAAATAACAGAGCATAAAGTAAATAGAGGCCACCTTAGACGGTCAAATCGACGCCCAATGAGAGCTCATCGCTTATGTACACATGGTGTACAAGCGACACTTCCCGCAACAAAAGTTAGTGTACACATGGTGTACGGCTGACATTTAACAGGTTAAGCTGGAGGAGCTGGGTATTGGTCCTCTCCGGATTCGGCAGTCGGCGACCGGAGCAAGGCTTATTGAGATACCTGGCTCCTCAAGTCACGAAAAGGCGGACACCTTGGCGGCACGCCTTGCAGAGGTTCTGGAAGAGGAGGCGGAGATCTCTAGGCCCATGAGGTGTGCTGATTTTAAGCTCACGGGTCTCTCGGATTCTGCGACCGTGGAGAGTGTTAGATCCGCGGTCGCTAGGGAGTCTGACTGCCTCCCCGCCCAGGTCTGGGTGGGCGAAATACAGAGGGGTGCAATGGGGGCGGGCTTTGCCCGCATGAGCTGCCCAGTGACGGCTGCTAAAAAGCTGGTTGCTCTGGGCAGCATTGCTGTTGGGTGGAGCAAAGTCTCGCTCCACCTGGTCGATGCGCGCCCCAAGCATTGTTTCCGGTGCTTGGGTCTGGGGCACTTTGCCGCATTGTGCCCCTCATCGAAGGACCGCAGCGGTATATGCTACCGCTGCGGCGAGCCCGGCCACATTGTGTCTGAGTGCAAGGCGGCGCGTCCAAAGTGTGCGGTCTGCTCCGATGCAAGCAGACCGGCGGACCACGTTATGGGGGGCAGAACATGCAACCCCCCAGTGACTCGGGGAAAAGTTCCCTCCTCTCAATCTGGGAGGGGACAGGCGGCGCCTGAAGCTGAGATGTCAGAATAATGCCAGGACATCTCAGCTTCTTACAGGCCAACATCAACCACTCTGTTGCGGCCCAGGATCTATTCCTGCAAGCCGTAGCGGAGTGGGGTGTTGACGTGGCGGTGGTCTCAGAGCCCTATTATGTACCTCCCCAGCCGCATTGGGCTGGGGACGATCAGGGCTCCGTCGCCATAGTGGTGAGACCAGGCGCTGGACCCCCCCTCATACCCAGAATGAGGGGCCCCGGGTACGTGGTTGCGGTTTGGGGAGAGTACGCAGTAATAGGCGTGTACTTCTCCCCGAACCGAAATTTGGCGGCCCTGGAACAGTTCCTTGATGTTCTGGGGCCGCTCGTGAGGAGGCTAGCACCCCTCCCCGTTATCGTGGCGGGAGACTTCAACGCCAAGTCCTCGGCGTGGGGGTCTCCAGTCACGAACCCGAAGGGAAGGGAGGTGGAGGAGTGGGCGCTGGCCGCGGGGCTGTCCCTGCTCAATAAAGGGACAGTCCCGACGTGCGTGCGGCGAACGGGCTCGTCAGTGGTGGACCTAACGTTCGCCACTCCCGTCGTCGCACGTCGGGTGGAGGAGTGGAGGGTGGAAACGGAGGTGGAGACACTCTCGGACCATCGCTACATAAGGTTCGAGGTGTCTCCAGCCTCCGCATTGAGTTCGGCGTCGCAGTCCAGGGGGCGTAGCGTGTTCCCGCGTTGGGCACTCTCAAAGCTCAACCGGGAGCTGGCGGAGGAGGCGGCCATCGTCGGCCGCTGGAGCCTCCCGTCCTGCGAGGGAATGGGGGTGGAGGAAATGGCTGGCTGTTTCGGCAACGTGCTCTCTAGCGTGTGTCGAGCAGCCATGCCGAGAGTTTGGGGACCTCCCCCACCTCGACGGGCGGTGTATTGGTGGTCAGCGGAGTTGGCCGACCTTCGCACCGCCTGCAATGCGGCGCGTCGCGCCTACGTTCGCAGCAGGCGGTGTCGCCCCCAGGACGTGGAGCGGGATGGTCGGCTGTACAGGGTCTACTTGGCTAAACGAGAGATCCTGCAGCTGGCCATCAGTCGGGCCAAGGAGCGAGCGTGGCTGGAGCTGGTAGAGGGGATCGAGAACGATCCCTGGGGTCGACCGTATAAAAGGGCGCGAGACAAACTTCGCGCCCAGTCGGCCCCCTTGACGGAAGCGCTCCAGCCAGAGCTACTGGGGAACATCGTCCGGGAGTTGTTCCCGGACCCCCCGGTAGGCTTCACTCCGCCGCGGATGGCCCGACGGACGCCGAACTCGATGGTGGAGGGTGTTCCGCCACCTGTCACCGACGCGGAAATGGAGGCGGTTCTGTCCCGCCTCCGTAGCAAGAAGAAGGCGCCCGGTCCGGACGGGGTGCACGGGAGGATTCTGTCGATAGCTCTCGTGCATCTCGAAGACAGCCTTCGGGAGCTGTTTAACCGCTGTCTTCAGTGCGGCCAGTTCCCGAAGGCGTGGAAGGAGGGTCGGCTCGTCCTGCTGCCAAAGGACGGGCGACCACCGGACTGTGCGTCGGCGGTGCGGCCGATCGTACTGCTGAACGAGACGGGCAAGGCGTTTGAACGTATCTTAGCCTCCCGTCTTGTTCAGCATTTGGAGGAAGGCCCGGGGCCCGGACTGTCAGATTCGCAGTTCGGGTTTCGGGCCGGTCGGTCGACCGTCGACGCGATAGGGCGCCTCAAGTCGGTGACAGGTGAGGCGGAACGCGGGAGGGAGGTGGTGGTGGCGGTGTCGCTGGACATCGCCAACGCCTTCAACAGCCTTCCCCACAGCGTGATACGGGAGGCACTGAATTTCTTCGGTGTGCCTCCGTATATCGGGAGGCTGTTGAACGCGTATCTCTCCGATAGGGAGATCGTGTACGAGGACCGGTCGGGGTCCCTAGAGAGGCGGAGAGTCGAGTGCAGCGTCCCCCAGGGTTCGGTTCTGGGACCGAACCTTTGGGACGTCGGCTACGACTGGGTCCTGCGGAGCGGCCTTTTCCCCGGGATGAGTGTCATCTGCTATGCGGATGACACTTATGTCACGTCCCGGGGACGAACATACCAGGAGGCTGCGCGGCTGGCTGAGGAGGGGACAGCCCTCGTAGTCAGCCGCATAGAGCGGTTGGGGCTTCGGGTACGCTTGAACAAGACCGAAGCCCTGCTCTTCCGCGGACCCGGGAGGAAAGGGCCCCCGCCCGGAGCACGACTCCTTATCGGAGAGACGGAGGTCAGGGTGAGTCCAACCCTTAAGTGTCTCGGACTCACCCTGGACGGGAGGTGGACCTTCGGCCCCCATTTCCAACAACTGGGGCCGAAGGTCGTGAGGGTGGCGTCAGCGCTGGGCCGACTCCTGCCTAATATAGGAGGGCCCAGCGAAGCCTGCAGGCGGCTATACTCCGGGGTGTGTCGGAGTATAGCCTTGTACGGAGCCCCCATTTGGGCGGATTCCCTCACCGCTCGCAATAAGGCCCAGCTGCGAAGAGCGCAGCGGGTCATAGCGGTGAGGGTAATCAGGGGCTACCGTACAGTCTCCTGGGTGGCAGCCACTGCCCTGGCTGGAGATCCGCCGTGGGAGCTCCAGGCGTCGGTGCTCGCCGAGGTGCACCTCTTTGCGTCAGAGAGGAGGGCACAGAACGGCGAGTTTCCGACCTGGGAGGAGCTTTTGCGAGTGCGGAGGCTGGGGCAACAGTGGTTGCTGCGAAGGTGGGGTGAGGTTCTGGAGCAGTCGCCGTACGGCCAATATACGGCCGCGGCACTGCGTCCGGTCCTTGCGGCGTGGATGCGCCGCAAGCGAAAACCCCTCACCTTCCGCCTTGCACAGGTGCTCACCGGGCATGGATGCTTCGGTGCGTACCTGTGCAAGGTTGCCAGGAGGGAGCCAACGCCAGCCTGCCATGAATGTGGCGCTGCGGAGGACACGGCCCAGCACACCCTCGAGGTGTGCGACCGATGGGCCGTGCAGCGCCACGATCTCGTGGCAGTGCTTGGGCGGGACCTCTCGCTCTCGAGTGTGGTGCGCTGCATGCTTGAGAGCGATGAGGCCTGGCAGGCGGCGGTCTCTTTCTGCGAATCCGTCATATCGCAGAAAGAGGCCGCGGAGCGGGACAGAGAGATCGATACATCCTCTGTTCCGCTCCGCCGGCGTAGGACGGGAGTGCGGAGGCGTCGTTATGCGAACCTCCAAACTTCCGTCTAACGGGGCTCCGGGAGAGGATGGGAACCTCCCCGGCTTAGCTAGTCCCGGCGCCGAGGGGGACGCTTCAGGTTGTCGGAGCGGCCCCTAATTGTGGTGGAAGTCCGGTCCCTATAGAGGTAGACCGGCCGGTCGCGGGGGGTGTCCTGTGCTAGACAGATCCGGGACACTCCCCTTATAGCGGCTGATGGCAATCCGCAGGTTCAGTTTTAGTGGGTAAACCGGCGAGTCGCGCCGGGAGTCCCACATACCCCCGGGTCCCCCAACCCGGGAAGGGCGTAATGACCTTTCCCCTGCGAGATCAAAAAAAAAAAAAAAAAAAAGGTTAGGTTGGGGACGATACCGGTTCCTCCACGTTGGTGTCCCTGGGCAACGCCTGGGTGCGCCACTCCGCTCTCTACACGGGGTGAGGTACTCAGGCGGCTGAACGCCGGTCTATCTCTATCTTTTCACCACCTTTTTATAGTTTACTCTTCTTTTTTGCATTGTTTTATTTATTTTTCTATCTTTCATCACCTTTTCTTTCTATCTTTTCTCTTTTATTTATTCTTCTGTGCGTGTGTGTTAGGTTTTGCGTGTTAGGTTTTTGTTTGAATGATGATGGATGGGCTTTTACGGCCCCTAATCCAGGGTTTGTGGTGCCCGGCCGTGGGATGCGTGGCGAGCAGGCGGCTCGTCCCAAGGGCACTGGGGCAGAATCCCCCCTAATGGATCGGGCGTGACTCAGCCCATATCCGAGCAATCATGGAGTGCAACAAGAAAAGTATTCCCCGGGTGGGTCCTCTTACGAGGGAATCCCACACTCCCGCTTCGGCGGGGGGTCGCCCCACGTATACGGGGGGGGCACCTGTTGCTGTGGAGTCGGAGTTGGAGGAGACCGTGGTAAAGACGGTAGAGAAGGAGAGAGGCGCGATGGCGCAACCAGGCCCGAAGCTGGCGCACATTACCGCGCCGGAGACGGGCCTCCTTACCGACGAGGACGTCGATTTCAGCCAGCCGCAGACCAACGGCGTGGAGCGGCTGCTGAAATTGATGCAGAAAAAGAAGTTGCGGGGCGACCGAGATCTGCCGCGCGTATTGCTCACGCGCGACGTGATCATGCCGCCACCACAACAAGGACGTGACATACCCGAAATTGACAGCGAGGACTGTCTCTCGGACTCCAGTTGCGTATCTTCCATGTCACTGGACTCCGAGGGATTGCCCGCACCCACCGGACGTACGACCCCCCTTAAGCGGCGGTTACACCCGGACGAGACAGAGGCGGCGCCGTCCACCAGCAAAGGTGCGGTGCCGAAAGCCAAGAGAGGACGCGGCCGGCCGCCAACGACCGGCCAGTATGTCGGTCTGGCTAAAGCCCAAGCCGAATTAAATCGTGAGAAGGAGGCGGCTCTTCAACTTCAGGCTGCAGAAGAGGTTGCCGAGAGAATGAGAACTGCGCGGGAGGCGCGCGCCACCATCTGCGCAATCCCCGCCGCAGCTACCGAAGGAGACAGGTCGGAGCAGACAACCTATGCTCTGGCCAAAAGTGTCGAGACTTCGTTGGAGGCTGTAACTATGGTCGCCACGAAGTCTCAGAACTTAAAGGGCACGTTTCAACGGTGTCTCAAGGAGGCGGTCGCCAACATAAAGGTGGCCGTCGCCGAACTGAGGAGCCGTTCGATGACGGAGGAGATGACGAGACTGGAGGCGCAAAACGTGCAACTCCAAAGGCAGGTGGCTGATCTGCGTCGCGAGCTAGAGGAGATGCGCCGACGTCCAGCCGTGCCCGCCGAAAAAGACTTGCGTGAGCTGTTGGCCGAGGTCTCAAAACTCAAACATAGAGACACTCGGCAACATGCTCAACGCGAGACTTGCCGGCATAGAAGATAGGCTCCTCCCGGAGCCAAGGAGGAGGCCTCCGCTGGCGGCGGATAGTGCCACTATAGGCATCACGCCGGCGGAGAATAGACCGAAGGCGCCGAAGCCCACGAAGGCGACAGCGCCCACCGACGCTGAGATGGCGGCACCGAGTGCGGCGGCCCCAATTGAGGCACCGCCAATACCGGCCCCGCCAAAAGCCAAGGGCAAAGGCAAGGCCAAAAAGAAGAAGCAGCCATCAATGGCCGCTAAAGAGGCGGCGCAAGGGGGGGAAAATACCAACCCCTCCCCCGCCGAGGCCCCGTGGACGACAAAAGGTCCACGCAAGGCCAAGAAAACAAAGAAGGGGGCGGCTACACCAGCCAAAGTCGTCCCAAAAAAGAAGAGAGCGAAACTTCGCCCTCCCACGACTGCGGCGGTCACCCTCACCCTGGGGGCTAACGCTGCTGAAAGGGGGGTGACGTACGCGAAGGTACTAGGACAGGCTAGAGCGGCGATCGACCTGGGGGAGCTCGGTATCCCCAGGCTCGGTTTCCGCCTGGCCGAAACAGGAGCGCGCGTCCTCACCATTGCTGGTGAGGGCGCGCAAGAAAAGGCGGACGCCTTTGCCTCGAGGCTTAGATCCGTCCTACCACCGGAGGATGTAAAAGTCGCCCGCCCGGTCTTGTGCGCGGAGATCCGCGTGGCCGGTTTGGACGACTCAGTAGCGGCCGCCGACGTCATCGAGGCGGTCGCGAAGGAAGGTGGGTGCTCGGCCGACGACATTCGGTCGGGCCAATTGTCGGTGGGACCAAGAGGGGACGCGTCAATTTGGATGCGTGTCCCGGTCGCGACCGCCAAGAAGCTTGTAAGCTCAGGGCGGCTGCGAGTTGGTTGGGTGTCGGCGAGAGTGGCGCTGCTGACTGCGAGGCCTAAGCGCTGCTTTCGCTGCCAGGACACCGGCCACGTAGCGGCGAAGTGCCAGTGCCCGGTAGACCGCAGCCGGAGCTGTTTCCGCTGCGGGAAACCGGGGCACAAGGCGGCCGAGTGCAGGGAAGCGCCCAACTGCTTCCTGTGCGAGGCTGCCGGCAGGCCGGAGAAGGCACATGTGCTGGGCGGAGGCGGCTGTGTCGCAAAGCCGCCTCCCAGCGCGAAGGGAAAGGCTCCCACCAAAAAGGCCAGGCTCAAAGAGCCCAAGGCCGGCGCAAGGGCGGTTCCGTCCGCCCCCGCCGTAGAGGTGATGGAAGCCTAGGCCCGTGGGCGGTGATCGGGGGATCGCCGCCCACACTATGGGCCCCGAGAGGAAAGCTCCCCAATGCCCGGGGAGCTCTCGGAGAGGCAAGCGGCGGCATAATACCAGGCCGCCGCATTAGAAGGGAGCCGGATGCGGCACGCGCTGGGGGGTCGTGGAAGAATGCTCTCGCGTTTCCCACGGCCCCTCCATTGGCGCTGAAGATGGGCATCGGGGGGTTTTTTTTTAGACGGTAAACCCCGGCGCACTCCATCTCGCGCCGGGGGAGCCCGTCATACCCCTGCCGCCCACCCCCGGGGGCGGCGGGGGATACGTAACGTATTTCCCCCCGTCAAAAAAAAAAAAAAAAAAAAAAAAAAAAAAAAAAAAAAAAAAAAAAAAAAAAAAGGTTAGGTTAGGTTAGGTTAGGTTAGGTTAGGTTGGGGCTCAGCCAGTTCGTCCTCGTTCGTGGCCCTGGGCAACGCTTGGGTGCGCCACCTCGTCTTTTGCGGGGTGAGGTACCCACGCGGCTGAAGGCTGGCGCTATCTCTTTTCTTCACTATCTTTCACCATCTATTTTGTATAACTTTCTTGTGTTTTACATTTAGTTTTATTTTATTTTTCTATCTTTCACCACCTTTTCTTTCATCTCGTTACTATATTTCCTTTTTATTTAACTCTTCTGATGGGGGAGCTCACCCCCGAAAAAAGAGACCGCGACCCGGGGTGTCGGAGATTTGAGAATGGAAAGTCGTAACAGTCAAAGTATTCTCCGGGTGGGTCCCAGCGATGCTGGGGAATCCCACACTTCCCCGAAGGGGGAAGTCAGGCCCGCGTATACGGAGGGGCCAACCGTTACGAGTGGAGAGGAGGAGGTTGTGAGGACGAGGAGAAAGGAGAGTGGTGCGATTGCGCACCCAGGCCCGAAGCTGACGCTCATCACCGCGTCAGAGTCGGGCAAATTAACGGACGAAGACACCGACTTCTCGCAACCGGTCCCTGATGGAAGGCGCCGGTTGCTTGAACTTTTAAGAAAGAAGGCTTTGAGGGGCGACACGGAAGGAATGCCACGCGTGATGCTCACGCGTGCGCTGATGCCCGAACCCCCCTCCACAGACTGTGACAGCGAGGACTGCCTCTCGGACTCCAGCGCCTTATCGCTGGACTCCGAGGGGTTGCCCGCAATACCCGGACGTGACATGGCTCGAAAGAGGAAACAGGACGATGACAATGTGCCGCCCCTTAGTAAGGGAGCGGTACCCAAGCCCAAACGCGGACGCGGCCGCCCGCCAACCACCGGCCAATACGTTGGTCTGGCCAAGGCGCAGGCCGAGCTGAATAGGGAGAAGGAGGAAGCTCTTCGGCTTCAGGCCGCAGAGGAGGTCGCCGAAACGATGAAAGCTGCACGCGGGGCGCGCGCGTCCATCTGCGCAAGCCCCGCCACAGCTACCGGAGGAGACAGGTCAGAGCAGTCCAGCTATGCTCTGACCAAGAGTGTTGAGGCCTCGCTTGAGGCGATAACCATGGTCGCCACGAGGTCTCAAAATCTAAAAGGGACGTTTCAGCGGCACCTTAAAGAGGCTGTTGTCAATATAAGGGCAACCTTCGCCGAATTGAGGGGCCGCGGTGAAAGCGAGGAGATTAGGGCACTGGAAGCCCAGAACGAGCGGCTGCAACAACAGCTCGACGCAATGCGCCGGGAGCTTGAGGAGTTGCGTCGCCAGGCGTCCAAGCCCGCCACCAACGACTTGCAACAGATGTTGTCGGAGGTCTCGCGCTCTAATATCGAGACCTTCGGCAACATGCTGAATGCGAGGTTAGCAGGCATAGAGGACAGGCTCCTGCCAGAGCCGAGGAGAAGACCACCGTTGGCAGCAGACAGTGCTGACATTCCAGTCAGCGCCCCACCGACGACGGAAAGAGTGAAGGCGCGGAAGCCTAAAAAGGCAACGGCGCACACGTATGCGGAAGTGGCGTCGCAACGTGCGGCGGTTCCCCCAAAAGTGGCACCGCCAGCACAGGCCCCGCCTAAGGCGAAAAAGAGAAAGCAACCAACAATGGCCGCAAGAGAAGCGGCGCAAGGGGGGGATAACAGCAACCCCTCCCCCGCCGAGGCCCCGTGGACCACCGTAGGTCCACGCAAGGCCAAACAGAAGAAAGGGGCGGCTACACCAGCCAAAGCCGCCCCAAAGAAGAAAAAGAAGAAGGCGAAGCTTCGTCCCCCCGCAACCGCGGCGGTCACCCTCACTCTGGGGGCGAGCGCTGTGGAAAGAGGGGTGACATACGCCAAGGTGTTGGCCGAGGCCAGAGCGGCGATCGACCTGGGGGAACTTGGCATCCCCAGGCTCGGTTTCCGCCTGGCCGAGACGGGAGCGCGCGTCCTCACCATTGCTGGTGAGGGTGCGCAAGAAAAGGCGGACGCCTTCGCCGTTAGGCTGAGGTCCGTACTGCCACCGGAAGATGTCAAAGTCGCCCGCCCGGTTTTGTGCGCGGAGATCCGCGTCAGCAGGATGGACGACTCAATAGCGGCCGCCGACGTCATCCAGGCGGTCGCGAAGGAGGGAGGGTGCTCGGCCGACGACATTCGGTCGGGCCAATTGACGGTAGGGCCACGCGGGGACGCATCATTGTGGATGCGTGTCCCGGTCGCGGCCGCCAAGAAGCTCACAAGCTCAGGGCGGCTGCGGGTTGGCTGGGTGTCGGCGAGAGTGGCGCTGCTGGCCGCGAGGCCTAAGCGCTGCTTCCGCTGCCAGGACACCGGCCACGTGGCGGCGAAGTGCCAGTGCCCGGTAGACCGCAGCCGGAGCTGTTTCCGCTGCGGGAAACC
Source organism: Phengaris alcon alcon (assembly GCA_037179445.1). Lineage (NCBI taxonomy): Eukaryota > Metazoa > Arthropoda > Insecta > Lepidoptera > Lycaenidae > Phengaris > Phengaris alcon. The sequence goes on from JAYRCH010000308.1 coordinate 2,296,745, forward strand.
GGGTCACAAGGCAGCCGAGTGCAAGGAAGCGCCCAACTGCTTCTTGTGCGAGGCTGCCGGCAGGCCGGAGAAGGCGCATGTGTTGGGAGGAAGCGGCTGCGTAGCGAAGCCGCCTCCCGGCGCGAAGAGAAAAGCGCCAACAAAGAAGGCCCGGCACAAAAAGCCCAAGGCCAACGGCGCAAGGGCGGTTCCGCCCGCCCCCGCCATGGAGTTGGACGCCTAGGCCCGTGGGCGGTGATCGGGGGATCACCGCTCACATTATGGGCCCCGAGAAGGAAAGCTCCCCAATGCCCGGGGAGCTCTCGGAGAGGCAAGCGGCGGCATAACACCAGGCCGCCGCATTAGAAGGGAGCCGGATGCGGCACGCGCTGGGGGGTCGTGGAAGAATGCTCTCGCGTTTCCCACGGCCCCTCCATTGGCGCTGAAGATGGGCATCGGGGGGTTTTAGACGGTAAACCCCGGCGCACTCCATCTCGCGCCGGGGGAGTCCGTCATACCCCTGCCGCCCTCCCCCGGGGGCGGCGGGGGATACGTAACGTATTTCCCCCCGTAAAAAAAAAAAAAAAAAAAAAAAAAAAAAAAAAAAAAAAAAAAAAAAAAAAAAAAAAAGGTTGGGGACGATACCGGTTCCTCCACGTTGGTGTCCCTGGGCAACGTCTGGGTGCGCCACTCCGCTTTTTACACGGGGTGAGGCACTCAGGCGGCTGAACGCCGGTCTATCTCTATCTTTTCACCACCTTTTTATAGTTTACTCTTCTTTTTTTGCATTGTTTTATTATTTCGTCTATCTTTCAACACCTTTTCTTTCTATCTTTTTCTCCTTTATTTACTCTTCTGTGCGTGTGTGTTAGGTTTGCGTGTTAGGTTTTTGTTTGAATGGTGATGGATGGGCTTTTACGGCCCCTAATCCAGGGTTTGTGGTGCCCGGCCGTGGGATGCGTGGCGAGCAGGCGGCTCGTCCCAAGGGCACTGGGGCAGAATCACCCCTGATTGATCGGGCCAGAAATCAGCCCACAAGTGACAGCTATGGAAAGTCGTACTTTGAAAACTATTCCCCGGGTGGGTCCCAGCGAAGCTGGGGAATCCCACACTCCCGCTCCGGTGGGGGGTCGGCCCTTGTATACGGGGGGGCCACAAAATACGATGGCGGAGGAGGAGAAGGCGGGAGAGAGGAAGGAGGGATGCGCGATGGCGCAGAAAGGGCCGAGCTCGGTGCCCCTAACCGCACTGGGAACGGAACCTCTAACGGATGAGGATGTGGATTTCTCGCAGCCGCAGCCTAACGGCGTGCAGCGGCTGCTGAGACTCCTTCAAAGGAAAAAGGCAAGGGGCGACACAGAGGGACTGGCGCGCGTTCAGTTTGAGCGCGAGCTAAGACTCCCGTCCTCCGAAGATGACGGAGTGGACAAGGCGCGCGTGCCGCGTGTATTGCTGCACGATGTTATGGCACCGCCACCCAAAGGACCAGACGCTATGAGAGATAGTGATGACTATCTCTCCGACTCCTCGGTCTACAGCGCCATGTCGCTGGAGTCCGGGGAGTCCACCACCGGCTATGACAAACCTCTCAAGAGGAAAAATACGGATGACGACACTGTACCGTCTCTTAGTAAAGGGGCGGTACCTAAACCAAAGAAAGGACGCGGTCGACCGCCAACAACAGGCCAGTACGTCGGTCTAGCCAAAGCGCAGGCGGACCTCAACAGAGCGAAGGAGGAGGCTATTCGGCTTCAAGCTGAGGCCGAAGTAGCAGAAATGGCGAGAGCGGCAAGGGAGACGCGAACATCCCCCCGCGCAACCCCCGCCACTATCACTATCAGAGACGAGGAGTCGGAGCAGTCGAGCGCTGCCCTGGCCAAAACCGTGGAGGCTTCGCTGGGCGCCATTACAATGGTCGCCGTGAAGTCCTCCAACCTTAAGGGCACGTTCCAGAGGTGCCTGAAAGAATCGGTCGCGACTATTAGGTCGGCTGTCGCAGAGATGAGAAGCCGGTCTACTACCGACGACCTGGCGAGGTTGGAGGCCCAGAATGCGCGGCTTCAAGAGCAAGTGACCAGGATGGGTCAGGAGCTTGAAGAGCTGCGCAGACGGGCCAATAACACCCGCCCCACACAGGACGATATGCGTGAGCTGTTGGCGGAGGTCTCTCGATCTAATCTAGAGACCTTCGGCAACATGCTTAACGCCAGGCTGGCCGGACTCGAGGACAGACTCTTGCCGGAGCCGAGAAGGAGACCTCCGCTGGCGGCAGACGCTACTAACACCAGTGTCAGCGCCCCGCCGGCGGCTACCGGAAAAGAAAAGGCGTCGAAGCCCAAAAAGGTAACGGCGCCCACATATGCAGAGAAGGCAGCACCAAATGCAGCGGCCCCCCAAGTGGCACCGCCTGCACCGGACCAGCCAATGACTAAAAAGTCTAAACAGAAGAAAAAGCGGCCATCAATGGCCGCTCAAGAGGCGGCGCAAGGGGGGGTGAACACCAGCCCCTCCCCCGCAGAGGCCCCGTGGACGACCGTAGGTCCACGTAAGGCCAAAAAGAAGAAAGGGGCGGCTACAACAGCCAAAGTCGCCCCCAAACAGAGGAAGACAAGGCTTCGCCCCCCCAAAACGGCGGCAGTGACCCTTACCCTGGAGGCGGGGGCTGCAGAAAGGGGGGTGACCTATGCGAAGGTGCTTAGCGAGGCTAGAGCAAATATCGACCTGGGGGAACTCAATATCCCCAGGCTCGGTTTCCGCCTAGCACAAACTGGCGCGCGCCTCCTCTCGATTGAGGGAGAGGGGGCCTCGGAGAAGGCCGACGCTTTTGCCGCGAGGCTTCGAGCGGTTTTGCGCCCCGAAGATGTCCGAGTCTCCCGCCCGGTGAAATGCGTGGAAATGCGCGTCACCGGGCTAGATGACGCTACAACGGCTGCGGAAGTTGTGGATGCAGCCGCTAAAGGAGGTAATTGCGCGGCCACCAACATCCGGTCGGGCAAAATTGTCGTGGGCCCAAGAGGTTCTAGAAGCCTCTGGCTCAATGTCCCGATCGCAGCCGCCAAAAAGCTCACCAGCTCTGGGCGGCTGCAAATAGGCTGGGTCACGGCGAGGGTGGCACTGCTGGCTACGAGGCTGCGGCGGTGTTACAAGTGCCTAGACACTGGCCACCTGGCGGTAAAGTGCACGTGCCCGGTAGACCTCAGCGGAAATTGTTTCCGTTGCGGGAAGCCGGGGCACAAAGTGCCTGATTGCGTAGCGGCTCCTAATTGCCCGGTCTGCGAGGCCGTGGGAAAACCCAAGGAGCACGTGCTGGGGAGCAGCGGCTGTACCACAGCACCAAAGCCGCCCCCCGGCACGAGAAAGAAGCGAAAGGCTCCCACAAAGAAGGCTCGGCAGAAAAAGCCGAGTCGCGGCGCAAGGGCGGAAGAACCCGCCCCCGCCATGGAAGTGGTTGAGGCCTAGACCCGTGGGTGGCGATCGGGGGATCGTCGCCCGCACTATGGGTCCCGAGAGGAAGGCTCCCCTATGCCCGGGGAGCCCTCGGTTAGGCATGCGGCGGCAATCTATCTAGCCGCCGCAACAGAAGTGGGCCGGACGCGGCACGCGCTGCGGGGTCATGGAGCTATGCTCACGCGATTCCCATGACCCCGCATTGGCGCAGAAGGAGGGCATCGCCAGGTTTTAGTGGGTAGACTCTGTGCCAATTCCACCCAGGCACAGAGGAGTCCCACATAACCCCGCGATGTCCCCCGAGCATCGCGGGGTATACGTAACGTATTTCCTGGCGTAAAAAAAAAAAAAAAAAAAAAAAAAAAAAAAAAAAAAAAAAAAAAAAAAAAAGGTTAGGTTAGGTTGGGGCTCCCCCCGACGGTTGCCCGCCTTGTCGTGGCGGTGGGGCTCAGTAGCCGTGGATGGTGGACCACGGCGAAGCAAAGAGGCAACCAGGGCCGGCTGGGCAGGAGGCCAGGCCGGCCCGAGGAGGGGCGCTCCCGGCGGACTGGAGGAGCCGGTCCGCTGCGGACGCGCCTGGTGGTGGGGCCGCAGAAGAAGAGGAGTGCCGGTATTACGGTGCGCCGTACTCCCTATCTTCTGCGGCCGTGGAGGATCGCAGGGGGAGAGGGTGGTGGTTTTGTGCCGCTATCCCTACCCCCCTGCGAGCTGGCGGGGCCGTTCCGCACAGTAACGGTATCGGTGGGGCCGCAGAGGAAGAGGCAAGTTCGGTATTACGGTGCGCCGCTTGCCCTATCCTCTGCGGCCGAGGTGAGGAGAAAGGCTCCCTCTAGGGCCCGGCGCAAGGCGCCCAAGGCCACAGGCGCAAGGGCGGAGCAACCCGCCCCCGCCACGGAGGTCGAAGCCTAGGCCCGTGGCCGGCGATCGGGGGATCGCCGGTCACAGTAAGGGCCCCGAGTGAAAAGCTCCCCAATGCCCGGGGAGCTCTCGGAGAGGAAGCGGCGGCACAACACCAGGCCGCCGCAAGGAAGAGAGCCGGCTGCGGCACGCGCTGCGGGGTCGTGGAAGAATGCCTTGCGATTCCCACGGCCCCGCGAACGGCGCTGAAGGTGGGCATCGGGGGGTTTTAGACGGTAAACTCCGGCGCACTCCATCTCGCGCCGGGGGAGCCCGTCATACCCCTGCCGCCCTCCCCCGGGGGCGGCGGGGGATACGTAACGTATTTCCCCCCGTAAAAAAAAAAAAAAAAAAAAAAAAAAAAAAAAAAAAAAAAAAAAAAAAAAGGTTAGGTTGGGGCTCAGCCACCCCCGGACGATGTAAAAGTCGCCCGCCCGGTCCTGTGCGCGGAGATCCGCGTGGCCGGGTTGGACGACTCAGTAGCGGCCGCCGACGTCATCGAGGCGGTCGCGAAGGAAGGTGGGTGCTCGGCCGACGACATTAGGTCGGGCCAATTAACGGTGGGGCCACGCGGGGACGCGTCAGTTTGGATGCGTGTCCCGGTCGCGGCCGCCAAGAAGCTCACGAGCTCAGGGCGGTTGCGAGTTGGTTGGGTGTCGGCGAGAGTGGCGCTGTTGGCCGCGAGGCCTAAGCGCTGCTTCCGCTGCCAGGACACCGGCCACGTGGCGGCGAAGTGCCAGTGCCCGGTAGACCGCAGCCGGAGCTGTTTCCGCTGCGGGAAACCGGGGCACAAGGCGGCCGAGTGCAGGGAAGCGCCCAACTGCTTCCTGTGCGAGGCTGCCGGCAGGGCGGAGAAGGCGCATGTGCTGGGAGGAAGCGGCTGTGTCGCTAAGCCGCCTCCCGGCGCGAAGAGAAAGGCGCCAACCAAGAAGGCCCGGGTTAAAAAGCCCAAGGCCAACGGCGCAAGGGCGGTTCCGTCCGCCCCCGCCATGGAGTTGGACGCCTAGGCCCGTGGGCGGTGATCGGGGGATCGCCGCCCGCACTATGGGCCCCGAGAGAAAAGCTCCCCAATGCCCGGGGAGCTCTCGGAGAGGCAAGCGGCGGCATAACAACAGGCCGCCGCATTAGAAGAGAGCCGGATGCGGCACGCGCTGGGGGGTCGTGGAAGAATGCTCTCGCGTTTCCCACGGCCCCTCCATTGGCGCTGAAGATGGGCATCGGGGGGTTTTAGACGGTAAACCCCGGCGCACTCCATCTCGCGCCGGGGGAGTCCGTCATACCCCTGCTGCCCTCCCCCGGGGGCAGCGGGGGATACGTAACGTATTTCCCCCCGTAAAAAAAAAAAAAAAAAAAAAAAAAAAAAAAAAAAAAAAAAAAGGTTGGGGCTCAGCCAGTTCGTCCTCGTTCGTGGCCCTGGGCAACGCTTGGGTGCGCCACCCCGTCTTTTGCGGGGTGAGGTACCCACGCGGCTGAAGGCTGGCGCTATCTTTTCTTCTCTATCTTTCACCACCTTTTTAGTTTAACTTTCTTCTTTTGCTTTAGTTTTTATTTGTTTTTTCTATCTTTTCACCATCTTTCTTTCATCTCTTGCTATCTTTCACTTTTATTTAACTCTTCCGATAGGTGACCTCACACCTGAAAAAAGGCCGCGACCCGGGGTGTCGGAGAAAGAAGTATGGCAGATCGTATCAAAAAAAAGAATCTCCGGGTGGGTCCCGGCAGCAATGCTGGGGAATCCCACACTCTCCCGCAGGGGAGAGGTAGGCCCGTGTATACGGAGGGGTCAAAAGATGCGATAAGGGTAGAGGAGGCCGTTTCGACGGCGAGTGAAGTAGAGGGAGGAGCGACTGCGCTCGCAAACCCGAAGCCGGTGCCCCTTACCGCACCGGCGGCGGATTTACTATCTGAGAGACAAAAAAGGGGGGATAGGGGGCCTGTGCCGCGCGTGCACCTCGAACGCATGCCTGGCGCCCGCCCTAAACCTCCTTTCACAGATCTAGACAGCGAGGACTGTCCCTCGGACTCCAGCTGCATGTCTTCCATGTCGCTGGACTCTGAGGGGCTGCCCGCAAACCCGGACAGGACTGCCCGTAAGCGGCGTAACACGGATGAGGACATAGCGCCGCCCATCAGTAAGGGGGTGGCGCCCAAACCAAAAAGAGGGCGTGGCCGGCCGCCGACGACCGGCCAGTATGTCGGTCTGGCCAAGGCCAAGGCCGACCTAAATAGGGAAAAGGCGGAGGCTCTTCGGCTCCAGGCCGAGGAGGAAGTCGCCGCAGTGGCTCGTGGGGCGAGGAATGCTGGAGCGCTCATCCGTTCTAGCCCCTCCCCCACTAGACTCCCCGCTACTTCTCCTGGGGGAGAAGAGGCGTCGGAGCGGACGAGCGCTGCGCTGGTCGGAGCAGTACAGACTTCGTTGGAGACCGTCTACATGGTCGCCACAAAGTCCTCCAATCTCAAAGGTACCTATCAAAGGTACCTAAAGGAGGCAGTGGTGACTATTGCGTCGGCCTTCAACGAGGTACGATGTCGCACCGCGACAGAGGAGGTGGCAAAGCTGGAAGCCCACAACAAGCGCCTCGAAGAGGAAATGACCAAATTGCGCCAGGAGCTCGACGAGCTGCGCAAACAGGCCTCCCGCCCCAAGGAAAAGGACATGCGTGAGCTGTTGGCGGAGGTCTCTAGAGCAAACATAGAGACCTTCGGCAACATGCTCAACGCGAGGCTGGCCGGCCTAGAGGAGCGTCTTCCGCCGGAGCCTCGAAGAAGGCCTCCGCTCGCAGCGGACAGTGCCCGGGAGTACTTAGCCCCGGCACCCGCGCCGAGCGTCGAGGCGCCGAAGGCAAGGGAACGGCCGGAGCCGAAGAGGGCAGCGGCCAAGGAGAGGAGAGGGGCGGCGGAGGACACGGTGGCGCCCACACAGGCTCCCACTGCACCTGCACCGCCCAGGAAAGGCAAGAGTAAGAGGAAGAAGATGTCTTTGGCCGCACAGGAGGCTGAAGAGGCGAGGAGGTCTGCGACCGCCCCACCTGCGACAGACGCCCCGCGGACCACAGACGGGTCACATGGGAGCGGTCAGAGAAAGGCGAAAAAGGGTGCCGCCAAAAAGGCAGCCCCCAAGAAAAGGAGGGCGAGACTGAAGCCCCCCAAAACCGCGGCGATCACCCTCACCCTCAAGGAGGGGGTGCTCGAGGAGGGGAAGGCGACATACGCCTCCATACTCATGGAGGCGAAGAGAAAAATCTGCCTGGCGGAACTCGGCATTTACAAGGTCGACTTCCGCCTGGCTGAAACAGGCGCCCGCGTTCTCGAACTATCGGGAGAGGGGGCCCAGGAGAAGGCGGACGCCCTTGCCGCGAAGATGAGGGCGGTTCTGGATGAGGGACTGGTCAAGATCGGTCGCCCGGCGAAGCGCGCTGAAATGCTGCTCACCGGGCTCGATGACACGACGACGGCCGCCGACGTCATAGAGGCGGCCGCTAAAGACGGAGGCTGCTCGGCCGGTGAAATCCGGTCGGGCAAGGTCGTAGTGGGCCGAAGGGGCGAGAGGTGTCTCTGGCTGTGCGCACCGGTAGCGGCAGCCAAGAGACTGACAAGTGCAGGGCGGCTACAGGTCGGCTGGGTCTCGGCGAGGGTGGTGCTGCTGGCCGCGAGGCCAAAGCGGTGCTACCGTTGCCTTGACACCGGCCACTTAGCTGTGAAGTGCCCGTCCCCGGTGGACCTCAGTGGTCGATGTTTCCACTGCGGAGCACTGGGGCACAGGGCACCCGACTGTACGGCCCCCCCGAACTGTCTCTTATGCGAGACGATGGGGAAGCCAGAGAAGGGGCATGTGCTGGGGAGTAACGGCTGCGTACTGGCCAAACCACCCCCCGGCACCAAGAAGGGAAAGGCTCCCCCGAAGGCTCGGCCACGAAGGCCAAGAGCCGAAGGCGCAAGGGCGGCTCCGACCGCCCCCGCCATGGACGTGGAAGCCTAGGCCCGTGGGCGGTGATCGGGGGATCGCCGCCCACATTGTGGGCCCCGAGATGGACAGCTCCCCAATGCCCGGGGAGCTCTCGGTGAGGCAGGCGGCGGCACTACATCCAGCCGCCGCGATAGAAGAGGGCCGGACGCGGCACGCGCTGCGGGGTCGTGGTAGTAGTATCACGCAGTTCCCATGACCCCGCAATAGGCGCAGAAGGAGGCATGGAGGGGTTTTAGTCGGTAAACCTCGGCGCTCTTCATCACCATTGCGCCGAGGGAGTCCGACATACCCCTGCTGCCCTCCCCCGGGGGCGGCGGGGGATACGTAACGTATTTCCTCTCCTAAAAAAAAAAAAAAAAAAAAAAAAGGTTAGGTTAGGTTAGGTTAGGTTAGGTTAGGTTAGGTTAGGTTAGGTTAGGTTAGGTTAGGTTAGGTTGGGGACGATACCGGTTCCTCCACGTTGGTGTCCCTGGGCAACGCCTGAGTGCGCTACTCCGCTTTTTACACGGGGTGAGGTACTCAGGCGGCTGAACGCCGGTCTTTCTCTATCTTTCACCATCTTTTTATAGTTTACTCTTCTTTTTGCATTATTTTATTTATTTTCTCTATCTTTCAACACCTTTTCTTTCTATCTTTTTCTCTTTTATTTACTCTTCTGTGCGTGTGTGTTAGGTTTTGCGTGATAGGTTTTTCTTTGAATGGTGACGAATGGGCTTCTACGGCCCCTAATCCAAGGTTTGTGGTGCCCGGCCATGGGATGCATGGCGAGCAGGCGGTCTCGTCCCGAGGGCACTGGGGCAGAATCACCCCTTCTTGATCGGGCCAGAATCAGCCCAGAAATGACAAGTATGGAAGGTCAGCATGTGAAAAATTCTCCCAGGGTGGGTCCCGGCGCTGCCGGGGAATCCCACACTCCCGTTTCGGCGGGAGATAGGGCCGCGTATACTGGGGGCCCCAAACATGCTTCGGTGGAGGTGGAGAGGAAGGAGGCCGTTGCGACGGCGAGAGATGAAGGCGCGATGGCGCATACCAGGCCGAGCTCGGCGCACCTTACCGCGTCGAGAACGGACCTTCTGACTGACGAGGACGTCGACTTCAGTCAGCCGCAGCCCAACGGTGTGGAGCGGATACTGAAGTTGATGCGAAAGAAGAAGTTACGGGGCGACGCAGACTTACCGCGCGTGCTTCTCACGCGCGACGTGATCATGCCGCCGCCCAGAACACCGGATAGAGACAGCGAGGACTATCTCTCGGACTCCAGCTGCATGTCTTCCATGTCGCTGGACTCCGAGGGATTGCCCGCACCCACCGGACGTACGACCCCCCTTAAGAGGCGGAACCCGGACGAGACAGAGGCGGCGCCGTCCACCAGCAAAGGTGCGGTGCCGAAGGCCAAAAGAGGACGCGGCCGGCCGCCAACGACCGGCCAGTATGTCGGTCTGGCTAAAGCCCAGGCCGAGCTGAATCGAGAGAGGGAGGCGGCTCTCCGGCTTCAGGCCGCAGAAGAGGTTGCCGAGACCATGAAAACTGCGCGGGAGGCGCGCGCGACCATCTGCGCAAGCCCCGCTGCAGTCACTGAAGGAGACAGGTTGGAGCAAACAAACGCCGCTCTGACAAAAAGTATTGAGACTTCGTTGGAGGCCGTAACCATGGTCGCTACGAAGTCTCAGAACTTGAAAGGCACCTTCCAACGGTGCCTCAAGGAGGCGGTCGTCAGTATAAGGGCGGCTGTTACTGAATTGAGAGGCCGCTCGATGACGGACGAGATGGCAAGGCTGGAGGCACAAAACGCGCGGCTCCAAAGGCAAGTGGCCGATATGCGTCAGGAGCTGGAGGAGCTGCGCCGGCAGGCATACCGCCCCGCCGAGAAAGACCTGCGACAACTTCTGGACGAGGTGTCGCGAAAGAATGTGGAGACGTTCGGCACAATGCTGAACGCTAGGCTGGCTGGATTAGAGGACCGACTGTTGCCGGCGCCTCGAATACGGCCGCCACTGGCAGCAGACAGCGTCAGTGCCCCAACATCAGCGGCACCGACGAACAAGGCGCTGAAGCCTAAAAAGGCAACGGCGCCCACATATGCGGAAATGGCGGCACCAAGTGTTGCGGTCCCCCCCAAAGAGGCACCGCCCACACCGGCCCCGCCGAAGGCCTCAAAGACCAAAAAGAAAGGAAAGAAGCGGCCATTAATGGCTGCTGAGGAGAAGGCGCAAGGGGGGGAGAACAACAACCCCTCCCCCGCCGAGGCCCCGTGGACAACAGTAGGTCCACGCAAGGCAAAACAGAAGAAAGGGGCGGCTACACCAGCCAAGGCCGCCCCAAAGAAAAAGAAGAAGGCGAAACTTCGTCCCCCCGCAACCGCGGCGGTCACCCTCACTCTGGGGGCGAGCGCTGTGGAAAGAGGGGTGACATACGCCAAAGTGTTGGCCGAGGCTAGAGCGGCGATCGACCTGGGGGAACTCGGCATCCCCAGGCTCGGTTTCCGCCTGGCCGAGACCGGAGCGCGTGTCCTCACCATCGCCGGTGAGGGGGCGCAGGAGAAGGCGGACGCCTTCGCCACGAGGCTAAAGGCAGTCCTGAAACCGGACGATGTAAAAGTCGCCCGCCCGGTCCTGTGCGCGGAGATCCGCGTGGCCGGGTTAGACGACTCAGTAGCGGCCGCCGACGTTATCCAGGCGGTCGCGAAGGAAGGAGGGTGCTCGGCCGACGATATACGGTCGGGCCAACTGACGGTGGGGCCACGTGGGGACGCATCATTATGGATGCGTGTCCCGGTCGCGGCCGCCAAGAAGCTCGTAAGCTCTGGGCGGCTGCATGTCGGATGGGTGTCGGCGAAAGTGGCGCTGCTGGCCGCGAGGCCTAAGCGCTGCTTCCGCTGCCAAGACACCGGCCACGTGGCAGCGAAGTGCCAGTGCCCGGTAGACCGCAGCCGGAGCTGTTTCCGCTGCGGGAAACCAGGGCACAAGGCGGCCGAGTGCGGGGAAGCGCCCAACTGCTTCCTGTGCGAGGCTGCCGGCAGGCCGGAGAAGGCGCATGTGCTGGGAGGAAGCGGCTGTGTCGCAAAGCCGCCTCCCGGCGCGAAGAGAAAGGCGCCAACGAAAAAGGCCCGGCACAAAAAGCCCAAGGCCAACGGCGCAAGGGCGGTTCCGTCCGCCCCCGCCATGGAGTTGGACGCCTAGGCCCGTGGGCGGTGATCGGGGGATCACCGCCCGCACTATGGGCCCCGAGAAGGAAAGCTCCCCAATGCCCGGGGGGCTCTCGGAGAGGCAAGCGGCGGCATAACACCAAGCCGCCGCATTAGAAGGGAGCCGGTTGCGGCACGCGCTGCGGGGTCGTGGAAGAATGCAACGCGATTCCCACGGCCTCGCATTGGCGCAGAAGAAGGGCATCGGGGGGTTTTAGTCGGTAAACCCCGGTGCACTCCATCTCGCACCGGGGGAGTCCGACATACCCCTGCTGCCCTCCCCCGGGGGCAGCGGGGGATTCGTAACGAATTTCCCCCCGCAAAAAAAAAAAAAAAAAAAAAAAAAAAAAAAAAAAAAAAAAAAGGTTAGGTTAGGTTAGGTTAGGTTAGGTTGGGGGCGATACCGGTTCCTCCTCGTTGGTGTCCCTGGGCAACGCCTGGGTGCGCCACTCCGCTCTCTACACGGGGTGAGGTACTCAGGCGGCTGAACGCCGGTCTATCTCTATCTTTTCACCACCTTTTTATAGTTTACTCTTCTTTTTTGCATTGTTTTATTTATTTCGTCTATCTTTCAACACCTTTTCTTTCTATCTTTTCTCTTTTATTTACTCTTCTGTGCGTGTGTGTTAGGTTTTGCGTGTTAGGTTTTTGTTCTGAATGGTGATGGATGGGCTTGTACGGCCCCTAATCCAGGGTTTGTGGTGCCCGGCCGTGGGATGCGTGGCGAGCAGGCGGCTCGTCCCAAGGGCACTGGGGCAGAATCACCCCCACTTGATCGGGCCAGAATCAGTCCACAACTGACAAATATGGAAGGTTGCAATGAGAAAAATAGTCCCCGGGCGGGTCCCGACTATGTCGGGGAATCCCGCACCTCTCCAAAGAAGGGAGAGGTCTGGCCCAAGTATACGGGGGGTGCCACCATTGCAAGTGGGAGTGGTGAGGCCGTGGCGACGGCGAGTGGAGGTGAAGGCGCAACAACATGCGCGAGTCCGGAGCTGGTGCCCCTAACCGCACCGGCGGCGGACCCATTATTGACAGACGAAGATGTCGATTTTTCACAGCCTGTGGAAAACGGCAGAGAGCGGCTCCTGAGGCTGCTCCACAGGAAAAAGTTGCGAGGAGACACGGAGGGGCTTGCGCGCGTTCAGCACAAGCGTGAGTTGATCCTCCCTCCCTCCATAAAGACAGAGACAATAGCGGCGGGGAATTCCAGCGCAGCTGCACCGCGCGTACCGCTCGTGTTGCTCACGCGCGCGCGGATCCCCGACCGCCTAACCGGACTTGACAGCGACGACTACCTCTCGGACTCCAGTGATATGTCTGGCATGTCACTGGACTCCGAGGGGTTGCCCGTCATACCCGATCGTGACACGCCTCGAAAGCGCAAAACCGTTGATGACGATGTGCCGTCTCTTAGCAAAGGGGCGGTGCCCAGGCCGAAAAGAGGACGTGGCCGTCCTCCTACCACCGGCCAGTACGTTGGTCTGGCGTCGGCGCAGGCCGAACTTAATCGCCAAAAGGAGGAGGCTCTTCGGCTCCAAGCTGAGGAAGAGGTGGCCGAATCAGCGAGGATGGCGCGGGAAACACGCGCGTCAACCTGCGCAAGCCCCGCAATCTCAGTCACCAGAGAAGATAGGCCAGAGCAAACCATCTCCGCTCTGGCCCAAAGCGTGGAGGCTTCGTTGGCGACGATTACAATGGTCGCCACGAAGTCGCAAAATCTGAAGGGGACTTACCAACGGTTCCTCAAAGAGGCGACCGCCAACATTAAGACGGCCGTCGCCGAAATGAGGGGCCGTGGGCAATCAGAGGAGGTAAGGGCTCTGGAAGCCCAGAATGAACAGCTGCAACGGCAAATTGACGCCATGCGCCGGGAGCTAGACGAGCTGAGGCGGCAGGCGTCCAGGCCTGCTGTTCAAGACCTGAAACAGCTGTTGTCGGAGGTTTCGCGCTCCAATATCGAAACCTTCGGCAACATGCTGAATGCGAGGCTGGCCGGTCTCGAGGACCGGCTCCTTCCGGAGCCCCGTAGGAGACCTCCGCTGGCGGCGGATAGTGCCACTGTGGGCAACCCGCCGGCGGCGGAAAAGACGAAGGCACCGAAGCCTAAAAAGGCGACGGCGACCACTTATGCAGAAGTGGCGGCGCAAAATGCGGCGGCACCGCCAGCACCAGCCCCGCCAAAGCCTAACAAAAAGGCTAAGGTGAAGAAAAAGCGACCATCAATGGCCGCCAGAGAAGCGGCGCAAGGGGGGGAGAACAGTAACCCCTCCCCCGCCGAGGCCCCGTGGACCACCGTCGGTCCACGCAAGGCCGGAAAGAAGAAAGGGGCGGCTAAAACACCCAAGGCCGCCCCGAAGAAGAAAAAGAAGGCAAGACTTCGCCCCCCCACAACAGCGGCAATCACCCTCACTCTCGAGGCGGGTGCTGCGGAGAAGGGGGCGACCTACGAGAAGATCCTGCGCGAGGCCAGGTCGAAGATCGATCTAGGGGAGCTAAACATCCCCAGACTCGGCTTCCGCCTGGCGCAGACGGGTGCGCGCGTCCTGTCGGTTGAGGGAGAGGGGGCTGACGCAAAGGCGGACGCTTTGGCCACGAGGCTGCGAGCGACCCTTAGCCCCGACATCGTGAAGATCGCCCGCCCGGTGAAATGTGCGGAAATGCGCGTCACCGGGCTGGATGACGCGACGACGGCCGCCGATGTCATCGAGGCGGCCGCTAAAGAAGGAGATTGCCCGGCCACCAATATCCGGTCGGGCAGAATTGTCGTGGGCCCAAGAGGTGCGAGAAGCCTCTGGCTCAGTGTGCCGATGTCAGCCGCCAAGAAGCTAACCAGCTCTGGGCGGCTGCAGATAGGCTGGGTCGTTGCAGGGGTGACACTGCTGGCTGCGAGGCCCAAGCGGTGTTACCGCTGTCTCGACACCGGCCACCTGGCGGTGCAGTGCAAGTCCTCGGTGGACCTCAGTCGGAATTGTTTCCGCTGCGGGAAGCCGGGGCACAGGGCGCCAGAGTGCGAGGCTGCTCCGAATTGCCCGGCCTGCGAGGCCGTGGGCAAGCCGCGGGAGCACGTGCTGGGGAGCAGCGGCTGTATTACAGCACCCAAGCCGCCCCCCGGCACGAATAGGAAGAGGAAGGCTTCCAAGGCCCGGCTTAAAAAGCCCAAGGCCGGCGCAAGGGCGGTTCCACCCGCCCCCGCCACTATGGAAGTGGAGGCCTAGACCCGTGGGCGGTGATCGGGGGATCGCCGCTCGCATTATGGGTCCCGAGCGCAAAGCTCCCCTATGCCCGGGGAGCTCTCGGTGAAGGCAGGCGGCGGCACAACAGCAAGCCGCCGCAACAGAAGAGGGCCGGTCGCGGCACGCGCTGCGGGGTCGTGGAGTTATGCTTCGCGATTCCCACGGCCTCGCATTGGCGCTGAAGAAGGGCATCGGGGGGTTTTAGTCGGTAAACCCCGGTGCACTCCATCTCGCACCGGGGGAGTCCGACATACCCCTGCTGCCTTCCCCCGGGGGCAGCGGGGGATTCGTAACGAATTTCCCCCCGCAAAAAAAAAAAAAAAAAAAAAAAAAAAAAAAAAAAAAAAAAAAAAAAAAAAAAAAAAAAAAGGTTAGGTTAGGTTGGGGCTGGGGATAAGAGGCGCCGTGGCTTAGTTGGTTAAAGCGCCTGTCTAGTAAACAGGAGATCGCGAGTTCGAATCGCGCCGGGGCCTTCGATAACATAATGTTTAGTTTTTTTTCCCCCCCGACGGTTGCCCGCCTTGTCGTGGCGGTGGGGCTCTAGTAGCCGTGGATGGTGGACCACGGCGAAGCAAAGAGGCAACCAGGGCCGGCTGGGCAGGAGGCCAGGCCGGCCCGAGGAGGGGCGCTCCCGGCGGACTGGAGGAGCCGGTCCGCTGCGGACGCGCCTGGTGGTGGGACCGCAGAAGAAGAGGAGTGCCGGTATTACGGTGCGCCGTACTCCCTATCTTCTGCGGCCGTGGAGGATCGCAGGGGGAGAGGGTGGTGGTGTTGTGCCGCTATCCCTACCCCCCTGCGAGCTGGCGGGGCCGTTCCGCGAGGTAACGGCATCGGTGGGGCCGCAGAGGAAGAGGCAAGTTCGGTATTACGGTGCGCCGCTTGCCCTATCCTCTGCGGCCGAGGTGTGAGGAGTAAGGCTCCCTCCAGGGCCCGGCTCAAGAGGCCGCAAGCCCAAGGCGCAAGGGCGGCTCAACCCGCCCCCGCCGCAATGGAGGTAGAAGCCTAGGCCCGTGGGTGGTGATCGGGGGATCACCGCCCACAGATGGGCCCCGAGGTGACAAGCTCCCCAATGCCCGGGGAGCTCTCGGAGAGGTAGCGGCGGCACAACACCAGGCCGCCGCAAAGAAGAGAGCCGGCTGCGGCACGCGCTGCGGGGTCGTGGAAGAATGCAATGCGATTCCCACGGCCCCGCGAACGGCGCTGAAGGTGGGCATCGGGGGGTTTTAGACGGTAAACCCCGGCGCACTCCATCTCGCGCCGGGGGAGCCCGTCATACCCCTGCCGCCCTCCCCCGGGGGCGGCGGGGGATACGTAACGTATTTCCCCCCGTTAAAAAAAAAAAAAAAAAAAAAAAAAAAAAAAAAAAAGGTTGGGGCTGGGGATGGGGACGATACCGGTTCCTCCACGTTGGTGTCCCTGGGCAACGCCTGGGTGCGCCACTCCGCTTTTTACACGGGGTGAGGCACTCAGGCGGCTGAACGCCGGTCTATCTCTATCTTTTCACCACCTTTTTATAGTTTACTCTTCTTTTTTTTTTTGCATTGTTTTATTATTTCGTCTATCTTTCAACACCTTTTCTTTCTATCTTTTTCTCCTTTATTTACTCTTCTGTGCGTGTGTGTTAGGTTTGCGTGTTAGGTTTTTGTTTGAATGGTGATGGATGGGCTTTTACGGCCCCTAATCCAGGGTTTGTGGTGCCCGGCCGTGGGATGCGTGGCGAGCAGGCGGCTCGTCCCAAGGGCACTGGGGCAGAATCACCCCTGATTGATCGGGCCAGAAATCAGCCCACAAGTGACAGCTATGGAAAGTCGTACTTTGAAAACTATTCCCCGGGTGGGTCCCAGCGAAGCTGGGGAATCCCACACTCCCGCTCCGGCGGGGGGTCGGCCCTTGTATACGGGGGGGCCACAAAATACGATGGCGGAGGAGGAGAAGGCGGGAGAGAGGAAGGAGGGATGCGCGATGGCGCAGAAAGGGCCGAGCTCGGTGCCCCTAACCGCACTGGGAACGGAACCTCTAACGGATGAGGATGTGGATTTCTCGCAGCCGCAGCCTAACGGCGTGCAGCGGCTGCTGAGACTCCTTCAAAGGAAAAAGGCAAGGGGCGACACAGAGGGACTGGCGCGCGTTCAGTTTGAGCGCGAGCTAAGACTCCCGTCCTCCGAAGATGACGGAGTGGACAAGGCGCGCGTGCCGCGTGTATTGCTGCACGATGTTATGGCACCGCCACCCAAAGGACCAGACGCTATGAGAGATAGTGATGACTATCTCTCCGACTCCTCGGTCTACAGCGCCATGTCGCTGGAGTCCGGGGAGTCCACCACCGGCTATGACAAACCTCTCAAGAGGAAAAATACGGATGACGACACTGTACCGTCTCTTAGTAAAGGGGCGGTACCTAAACCAAAGAAAGGACGCGGCCGACCGCCAACAACCGGCCAGTACGTCGGTCTAGCCAAAGCGCAGGCGGACCTCAACAGAGCGAAGGAGGAGGCCATTCGGCTTCAAGCTGAGGCCGAAGTAGCAGAAATGGCGAGAGCGGCAAGGGAGACGCGAACATCCCCCCGCGCAACCCCCGCCACTATCACTATCAGAGACGAGGAGTCGGAGCAGTCGAGCGCTGCCCTGGCCAAAACCGTGGAGGCTTCGCTGGGCGCCATTACAATGGTCGCCGTGAAGTCCTCCAACCTTAAGGGCACGTTCCAGAGGTGCTTGAAAGAATCGGTCGCGACTATTAGGTCGGCTGTCGCAGAGATGAGAAGCCGGTCTACTACCGACGACCTGGCGAGGTTGGAGGCCCAGAATGCGCGGCTTCAAGAGCAAGTGACCAGGATGGGTCAGGAGCTTGAAGAGCTGCGCAGACGGGCCAATAACACCCGCCCCACACAGGACGATATGCGCGAGCTGTTGGCGGAGGTCTCTCGATCTAATCTAGAGACCTTCGGCAACATGCTTAACGCCAGGCTGGCCGGACTCGAGGACAGACTCTTGCCGGAGCCGAGAAGGAGACCTCCGCTGGCGGCAGACGCTACTAACACCAGTGTCAGCGCCCCGCCGGCGGCTACCGGAAAAGAAAAGGCGTCGAAGCCCAAAAAGGTAACGGCGCCCACATATGCAGAGAAGGCAGCACCAAATGCAGCGGCCCCCCAAGTGGCACCGCCTGCACCGGACCAGCCAATGACTAAAAAGTCTAAACAGAAGAAAAAGCGGCCATCAATGGCCGCTCAAGAGGCGGCGCAAGGGGGGGTGAACACCAGCCCCTCCCCCGCAGAGGCCCCGTGGACGACCGTAGGTCCACGTAAGGCCAAAAAGAAGAAAGGGGCGGCTACAACAGCCAAAGTCGCCCCCAAACAGAGGAAGACAAGGCTTCGCCCCCCCAAAACGGCGGCAGTGACCCTTACCCTGGAGGCGGGGGCTGCAGAAAGGGGGGTGACCTATGCGAAGGTGCTTAGCGAGGCTAGAGCAAATATCGACCTGGGGGAACTCAATATCCCCAGGCTCGGTTTCCGCCTAGCACAAACTGGCGCGCGCCTCCTCTCGATTGAGGGAGAGGGGGCCTCGGAGAAGGCCGACGCTTTTGCCGCGAGGCTTCGAGCGGTTTTGCGCCCCGAAGATGTCCGAGTCTCCCGCCCGGTGAAATGCGTGGAAATGCGCGTCACCGGGCTAGATGACGCTACAACGGCTGCGGAAGTTGTGGATGCAGCCGCTAAAGGAGGTAATTGCGCGGCCACCAACATCCGGTCGGGCAAAATTGTCGTGGGCCCAAGAGGTTCTAGAAGCCTCTGGCTCAATGTCCCGATCGCAGCCGCCAAAAAGCTCACCAGCTCTGGGCGGCTGCAAGTAGGCTGGGTCACGGCGAGGGTGGCACTGCTGGCTACGAGGCTGCGGCGGTGTTACAAGTGCCTAGACACTGGCCACCTGGCGGTAAAGTGCACGTGCCCGGTAGACCTCAGCGGAAATTGTTTCCGTTGCGGGAAGCCGGGGCACAAAGTGCCTGATTGCGTAGCGGCTCCTAATTGCCCGGTCTGCGAGGCCGTGGGAAAACCCAAGGAGCACGTGCTGGGGAGCAGCGGCTGTACCACAGCACCAAAGCCGCCCCCCGGCACGAGAAAGAAGCGAAAGGCTCCCACAAAGAAGGCTCGGCAGAAAAAGCCGAGTCGCGGCGCAAGGGCGGAAGAATCCGCCCCCGCCATGGAAGTGGTTGAGGCCTAGACCCGTGGGTGGCGATCGGGGGATCGTCGCCCGCACTATGGGTCCCGAGAGGAAGGCTCCCCTATGCCCGGGGAGCCCTCGGTTAGGCATGCGGCGGCAATCTATCTAGCCGCCGCAACAGAAGTGGGCCGGACGCGGCACGCGCTGCGGGGTCATGGAGCTATGCTCACGCGATTCCCATGACCCCGCATTGGCGCAGAAGGAGGGCATCGCCAGGTTTTAGTGGGTAGACTCTGTGCCAATTCCACCCAGGCACAGAGGAGTCCCACATAACCCCGCGATGTCCCCCGAGCATCGCGGGGTATACGTAACGTATTTCCTGGCGTAAAAAAAAAAAAAAAAAAAAAAAAAAAAAAAAAAAAAAAAAAAAAAAAAGGTTGGGGCTGGGGATGATACCGGTTCCTCCACGTTGGTGTCCCTGGGCAACGCCTGGGTGCGCCACTCCGCTTTCTACACGGGGTGAGGCACTCAGGCGGCTGAACGCCGGTCTTTCTCTATCTTTCACCACCTTTTTATAGTTTACTCTTCTTTTGCTTTGTTTTATTTATATTCTCTATCTTTCAACACCTTTTCTTTCTATCTTTTCTCTTTTATTTATTCTTCTGTGCGTGTGTGTTAGGTTTTGCGTGTTAGGTTTTTGTTCTGAATGGTGATGGATGGGCTTGTACGGCCCCTAATCCAGGGTTTGTGGTGCCCGGCCGTGGGATGCGTGGCGAGCAGGCGGCTCGTCCCAAGGGCACTGGGGCAGAATCCCCCCTAATGGATCGGGCGTGACTCAGCCCATATCCGAGCAACCATGGAGTGCAACAAGGAAACTATTCCCCGGGTGGGTCCTCTTACGAGGGAATCCCACACTCCCGCTTCGGCGGGGGGTCGCCCCACGTATACGGGGGGGGCACCTGTTGCTTTGGAGGAGGCCGTTGTGACGGCGAAGGGAGATGAAGGCGCGATTGCGCAATCAAGCCCGAAGCTGACGCTCATTGCCGCGTCAGAGTCGGGCAAATTAACGGACGAAGACACCGACTTCTCGCAGCCGGTCCCTGATGGCAGGCGCCGGTTGCTTGAGCTTCTTAGAAAGAAGGCTTTGCGGGGCGACACGGTAGGAATGCCACGCGTGATGCTAACGCGTGCGCTGATGCCCGAACCCCCCTCCACTGACTGTGACAGCGAGGACTACCTCTCGGACTCCAGCGCCTTATCGCTGGACTCCGAGGGGTTGCCCGCAATACCCGGACGTACAACCCCCCTTAAGAGGCGGAACCCGGACGAGACTGAGGCGGCACCATCCATTAGCAAAGGTGCAGTGCCGAAGGCTAAGAAAGGACGTGGCCGGCCACCAACAACCGGCCAATACGTCGGCCTGGCCAAAGCCCAGGCGGAGCTGAACAGGGCCAAGGCGGAGGCTATCCAGCTTCAGGCTGAAGCCGAGGTCGCTGGAACGGCGCGGGCTGTGAGAGAAGCGCGAGCCTCTCTCCTCGCAAACACAGCTGCAGCCAACGAGAACACGGAGAGGACAAACGCTGCTTTAGCGGTCAGTGTTGAGAGGGCTTTGGAGACGATCACTATGGTCGCTTCAAAGTCCTCAAACCTGAAGGGGACGTATCAACGGTTCCTGAAGGAGGCGGCAGCCACAATAAAGGCAGCCGTCGCTGAAATCAGGGGCCGTAGTCAAACAGAGGAGTTGCGGGCTCTGGAGGAGCAGAACAAGCAACTGCAGCGACAAATAGACACCATGCGCAGTGAGCTGGAGGAGTTGCGGCGGCAGGCATCCAGGCCCGCCCCCCAAGAACTGCAACAGCTGTTGTCGGAGGTCTCTCGCACCAACATCGAGACCTTCGGCAACATGCTGAATGCGAGGCTGGCTGGGTTGGAGGACAGACTCCTTCCCGAGCCTAGGAGGCGACCGCCGTTGGCGGCGGATATCACGGACGTTCCCGTCGGTGCCCCACCATCAGCGGCACCGACGAAGAAGGCGCCGAAGCCAAAAAAGGCGACGGTGCCCACGTATGCGGAGGTGGCGACACCGAGCGCGACGGTCCCCCCGAAAGTGGCACCGCCCGCACTGGCCCCGCCCAAGAGGGCGAAACAGAAGAAGCGGCCAACAATGGCCGCAATAGAAGCGGCGCAAGGGGGGGATAACATCAACCCCTCCCCCGTCGAGGCCCCGTGGACCACCGTAGGTCCACGCAAGGCCAAACAGAAGAAAGGGGCGGCTACACCAGCCAAAGCCGCCCCAAAGAAGAAAAAGAAGAAGGCGAAGCTTCGTCCCCCCGCAACCGCCGCGGTCACCCTCACTCTGGGGGCGAGCGCTGTGGAAAGAGGGGTGACATACGCCAAGGTGTTGGCCGAGGCCAGAGCGGCGATCGACCTGGGGGAACTTGGCATCCCCAGACTCGGTTTCCGCCTGGCCGAGACCGGAGCGCGCGTCCTCACCATTGCTGGTGAGGGGGCGCAGGAAAAAGCGGACGCCTTCGCCCAAAGGCTGAGGTCCGTCCTGCCATCGGACGACGTCAAAGTCGCCCGCCCGGTCTTGTGCGCGGAGATCCGCGTGGCCGGGTTGGACGACTCAGTAGCGGCCGCCGACGTCATCGAGGCGGTCGCGAAGGAAGGTGGGTGCTCGGCCGACGACATTCGGTCGGGCCAACTGACGGTGGGGCCACGCGGGGACGCGTCAGTGTGGATGCGTGTCCCGGTCGCGGCCGCCAAGAAGCTCACGAGCTCAGGGCGGCTGCGAGTTGGCTGGGTGTCGGCGAGAGTGGCGCTGCTGGCCGCGAGGCCTAAGCGCTGCTTCCGCTGCCAGGACACCGGCCACGTGGCGGCGAAGTGCCAGTGCCCGGTAGACCGCAGCCGGAGCTGTTTCCGCTGCGGGAAACCGGGGCATAAGGCGGCCGAGTGCAGGGAAGCGCCCAACTGCTTCCTGTGCGAGGCTGCCGGCAGGGCGGAGAAGGCGCATGTGCTGGGAGGAAGCGGCTGTGTCGCTAAGCCGCCTCCCGGCGCGAAGAGAAAGGCGCCAACCCAGAAGGCCCGGCTTAAAAAGCCCAAGGTCAACGGCGCAAGGGCGGTTCCGTCCGCCCCCGCCATGGAGTTGGACGCCTAGGCCCGTGGGCGGTGATCGGGGGATCGCCGCCCGCACTATGGGCCCCGAGAGGAAAGCTCCCCAATGCCCGGGGAGCTCTCGGAGAGGCAAGCGGCGGCATAACACCAGGCCGCCGCATTAGAAGGGAGCCGGATGCGGCACGCGCTGGGGGGTCGTGGAAGAATGCTCTCGCGTTTCCCACGGCCCCTCCATTGGCGCTGAAGATGGGCATCGGGGGGTTTTAGACGGTAAACCCCGGCGCACTCCATCTTGCGCCGGGGGAGTCCGTCATACCCCTGCTGCCCTCCCCCGGGGGCGGCGGGGGATACGTAACGTATTTCCCCCCGTAAAAAAAAAAAAAAAAAAAAAAAAAAAAAAAAAAAAAAAAGGTTAGGTTGGGGCTCAGCCAGTTCGTCCTCGTTCGTGGCCCTGGGCAACGCTTGGGTGCGCCACCCCGTCTTTTGCGGGGTGAGGTACTCACGCGGCTGAAGGCTGGCGCTATCTTTTCTTATCTATCTTTCACACCTATTTTGTTTAACTTTCTTGTTTTTGCATTAGTTTTATTTTGTTTTTCTATCTTTCACCACCTTTTTCTTTATTCTCCAACTATCTTTCCTTTTGTGTTAACTCTTCTGATGGGGGAGCTCACCCCCGAAAAAAGAGACCGCGACCCGGGGTGTCGGTGTTTAGAAGTATGGATAGTCGCGATTTGACAAGTATTCCCCGGGTGGGTCCTCCTTCCAGGAGGGAATCCCACACTCCCGCTCCGGCGGGGGGTCGGCCCTTGTATACGGGGGGGCCACAAATTGCGAGGGAGGTTGAGGAGAAGGTCGTTGCGACGACGAGTGGCGAGGGAGGCGCGATGGCGCAAGCAGGGCCGAAACCGGTGCACCTTACCGCACCGGAGACGGGAATGCTCACGGATGAAGATACGGACTTCTCACAGCCGGTCCCTGATGGCAGGCGCCGGTTGCTGGAACTCCTACGGAAGAAGGCCTTGAGGGGGGATACGGAAGGAATGCCGCGCGTGATGCTCACGCGCGCGCTGATGCCCGAACCCCCATCCACGGACTATGACAGCGAGGACTGCTACTCGGACTCCAGTGCCTTATCACTGGACTCCGAGGGGTTGCCCGCAATACCCGGAAGAGACAAACCTCGAAAGAGGAAAACTGATGACGACAGCGTACCGTCCCTCAGTAAAGGGGCGGTACCCAAATCTAAACGTGGACGCGGTCGGCCGCCAACGACTGGCCAATACGTTGGTCTAGCCAAGGCGCAGGCTGACCTTAATAAGGCGAAGGAGGAGGCTCTTCGGCTTCGGGCAGAAGAGGAACTAGCCGCCTCGATGGAAAGTGCAAGAGAGACGCGAGCGTCAGTCGGCACAATCCCCCTTGCGGTTACCGGAGGAGACGGGTCGGAGCGGACCAACTACGCTCTGGCCAAATCTGTGGAGACTTCGCTGGAGGCAATCACAATGGTCGCCACGAAGTCCTCCAACCTTAAGGGCACCTTCCAAAGGTGCCTCAAGGAGTCAGTGGCAGCGATCAGGTCGGCTGTTGCCGAAATGAGAAGCCACACCACTACCGAAGACATGGCGAGGCTGGAGGCCCAGAATGCGCGGCTTCAAGAGCAAGTGACCAGAATGGGTCAGGAGCTTGAAGAGCTGCGCAGACGGGCCAACAGCGCCCGCCCCATAGAAGATGACATGCGCCAGCTGTGGTCGGAGGTCTCTCGTACCAACATAGAGACCTTCGGCAACATGCTGAACGCCAGGCTGGCCGGTCTGGAGGACAGACTCCTGCCGGAGCCCAGAAGACGGCCCCCGCTGGCGGCGGACAGTGCCATTGTCGGCACCACGCCAGCGCCGGCGGTACAAAAGGCGAAGGCGCCGAAGCCGAAAAAGGCAACGGCACCCACCATCGCGACAGTGACGGCGCAGGTTGCGGCGGCCCCAAAAGAGGCACCGCCTGCACCAGCCCCGCCGAAGGCCCCAAAGGCCAAGAAGAAGAAAAGTAAGCGGCCATCAATGGCCGCTCAGGAGGCGGCGCAAGGGGGGGCGAACAACAACCCCTCCCCCGCCGAGGCCCCGTGGACGTCAGTCCAGCGCAAGGCCAAGAAGAAGAAGGGGGCGGCTACTCCACCCAAGGCCGCCCCTAAGAAGAAGAAGGCAAGACTACGCGCCCCCGTCACTGCGGCCGTTACCCTCACTCTAGAGGAAAAGGCTGCGGAGAGGGGGGTCACGTACGCCACGCTGCTGAAGGAGGCCAGAGCGAAAGTCGATCTTGGGGAGTTTGACATCCCCAAGCTCGGCTTCCGCCTTGCAGAAACTGGTGCGCGCGTGCTCACCATCGACGGTGAGCGGGCGCAGGAGAAGGCAGACGCCTTTGCTGCCAAGCTTAGGACCGTCCTCAACCCGGAATTGGTAAGAGTCGGCCGCCCGGTCAAATGCGCAGAGCTGCGCGTCACCGGGCTGGACGACTCAGTGACGGCCGCCCAAGTCATCCTGGCGGCCTCACAAGAAGGAGGATGCCCGACCAGCTCCATCAGGTCGGGAAAAGTTGTGATGGGACCGAGAGGAGACGCATCCCTCTGGATGAGCGTCCCCGTCGCGGCCGCAAAAAAGCTGCTCAGCTCTGGGCGGCTTCGCGTGGGCTGGGTCTCGGCGAAGGTGGCGCTGCTGGCCGCGAGGCCAAAGCGGTGCTACCGATGCCAGGACACCGGCCACGTCGCGGCGAAATGCCAGTCCTCGGTGGACCGTAGCCGGAGCTGTTTCCGCTGCGGGAAGCCGGGGCACAAGGCGGCAGAGTGCGGAGCGGATCCGCTCTGCTCGCTATGTGAGGCCACTGGCAAAGAGGAGGTGGCACACGTGCTGGGGAGCAGCGGCTGCGTTTTCGCGAAGCCCGCCCCCGGCGTGAAAGGGAAGCGAAAGGCTCCCTCCAGGGCCCGGCTCAAAAAGCCGCAAGCCCAAGGCGCAAGGGTGGTTCAACCTGCCCCCGCCGTAATGGAGGTTGAAGCGTAGGCCCGTGGGTGGTGATCGGGGGATCACCGCCCACAGCATGGGCCCCGAGATGACAAGCTCCCCAATGCCCGGGGAGCTCTCGGAGAGGTAGCGGCGGCACGTCATCAGCCGCCGCAGTGGGAGAGAGCCGGATGCGGCACGCGCTGCGGGGTCGTGGAAGAATGCCTTGCGATTCCCACGGCCCCGCGAACGGCGCTGAAGGTGGGCATCGGGGGGTTTTAGACGGTAAACTCCGGCGCACTCCATCTCGCGCCGGGGGAGCCCGTCATACCCCTGCCGCCCTCCCCCGGGGGCGGCGGGGGATACGTAACGTATTTCCCCCCGTAAAAAAAAAAAAAAAAAAAAAAAAAAAAAAAAAAAAAAAAAAAAAAAAAAAAAAAAAAAAAAAAAAAAAAAAAAAAAAAAAAAAGGTTAGGTTAGGTTGGGGGCGATACCGGTTCCTCCTCGTTGGTGTCCCTGGGCAACGCCTGGGTGCGCCACTCCGCTTTCTACACGGGGTGAGGCACTCAGGCGGCTGAACGCCGGTCTTTCACTGTCTTTCACCACCTTTTTATAGATTGCTCTTCTTTGTTTTTGTTTCTTTTATTTTCTCTATTTTTCACCGTCTTTTCTTCTGCTATCTTTCCTGTTTTGTTTTACTCTGATGGGGGAGCTCACCCCCGAAAAAAGAGACCGCGACCCGGGGTGTCGGAGTTAAGAGAATGGAAGATCGTAGCTTGAAAAATTCTCCCCGGGTGGGTCCCGGCAATGCCGGGGAATCCCACTCTCCCGCTTCGGCGGGAGGCTGCCGCACGTATACGGGGGCGGCACAAACTACGAGTGCGGACGAAAGGGAGGTCGTGATGACGACGATGAAGGAGACAGGTACGATTATGCATCCAGGCCCGAATCTGGCGCTCATCACCGCGTCAGAAGCGGGCAAACTTACGGACGAGGACACAGACTTCTCGCAGCCGGTCCCTGATGGCAGGCGCCGGCTGCTTGAACTTCTAAGAAAGAAGGCTTTGAGGGGCGACACGGTAGGAATGCCACGCGTGATGCTCACGCGTGCGCTGATGCCCGAACCACCCTCCACAGACTGTGACAGCGAGGACTACCTCTCGGACTCCAGCGCCTTATCGCTGGACTCCGAGGGGTTGCCCGCAATACCCGGACGTACAACCCCCCTTAAGAGGCGGAACCCGGACGAGACTGAGACGGCACCATCCATCAGCAAAGGTGCAGTGCCGAAGGCTAAGAAAGGACGTGGCCGGCCACCAACAACCGGCCAATACGTCGGCCTGGCCAAGGCGCAGGCAGAGCTGAATAGGGCCAAGGCTGAGGCTATCAAGCTTCAGGCTGAAGCCGAGGTAGCCGGCACTGCGCGGGCTGTGAGAGAGGTGCGAGCCTCTCTCCTTGCAAGCACAGCTCCAGCCGACGAAAACGCAGAGAGGACAAGCGCTGCTCTAGCGGAGAGCGTGGAGAGGGCTTTGGAGACGATCACCATGGTCGCTTCAAAGTCCTCAAACCTGAAAGGGACATACCAGCGGTTCCTCAAGGAGGCGGCATCCACAATAAAGGTAGCCGTCACTGAAATGAGGGGCCGCGGTCAAACAGAGGAGTTACGAGCTCTGGAGGAGCAAAACAAGCAACTGCAGCTGCAAATAGATGCAATGCGCAGAGAGCTGGAGGAGTTGCGACGGCAGGCATCCAGGCCCGCCCCCCAAGAACTGCAACAGCTGTTGTCGGAGGTCTCTCGCTCCAACATCGAGACCTTCGGCAACATGCTGAATGCGAGGCTGGCTGGGTTGGAAGACAGACTCCTTCCCGAGCCTAGGAGGAGACCGCCGTTAGCGGCAGACAACACGGACGTTCCCGTCGGTGCCCCACCATCAGCGGCACCGGCGAAGAAGGCGCCGAAGCCAAAAAAGGCGACGGCGCCCACGTATGCGGAGGTGGCGACACCAAGCGAGACGGTCCCCTTGAAAGAGGCACCGCCTGCATCGGCCCCGCCCAGGAAGGCGACAAAGAAAAAGCGGCCAACAATGGCCGCAAGAGAAGCGGCGCAAGGGGGGGATAACAGAAACCCCTCCCCCGCCGAGGCCCCGTGGACCACCGTAGGTCCACGCAAGGCCAAACAGAAGAAAGGGGCGGCTACACCAGCCAAAGCCGCCCCAAAGAAAAAGAAAAAGAAGAAGGCGAAACTTCGTCCCCCCGCAACTGCGGCGGTCACCCTCACTCTGGGGGCGAGCGCTGCGGAAAGAGGGGTGACATACGCCAAGGTGTTGGCCGAGGCTAGAGCGGCGATCGACCTGGGGGAACTAGGCATCCCCAGGCTCGGTTTCCGCCTGGCTGAGACGGGAGCGCGCGTTCTCACTATTGCTGGTGAGAACGCGCAGGACAAAGCGGACGCCTTTGCCGCTAGGCTCAGAACAGTCCTGAAGCCGGACGACGTAAAAGTCGCCCGCCCGGTGAGGTGCGTCGAAATGCGCATCGCCGGGCTGGACGACTCAGTGACGACCGCCGACGTCATCGAGGCGGTCGCACGTGAAGGAGGGTGCTCGCCTGGCGAAATCAGATCGGGCCAAATTAGAGTGGGGCCATGGGGGGACGGATCCTTGTGGATGCGCGTCCCGGTCGCGGCTGCCAAGAGGCTTACCAGCTCTGGGCGGCTGCGTGTAGGATGGGTGTCCGCGAGAGTGGCGCTTCTGGCCGCGAGGCCTAAGCGCTGCTTTCGTTGCATGGACACAGGCCACGTAGCATCAAAGTGCCAGTGCCCGGTCGACCGCAGCCGGAGCTGTTTCCGCTGCGGGAAACCGGGGCACAAGGCGGCCGAGTGCGGGGAAGCGCCCAACTGCTTCCTGTGCGAGGCCGTCGGCAAAGAGGAGAGGGGGCACGTGCTGGGCAGCAGCGGCTGTGTCGGAGCTGCGAAGAAGCCGTCCCCTAAGAAGAAGAGCAAGGCTCCCACCAAGAAGGCCCGGTTCAAAGAGCCTAAGGCCGGCGCAAGGGCGGCTTCGACCGCCCCCGCCGTAGAGGTGATGGAAGCCTAGGCCCGTGGGCGGTGATCGGGGGATCGCCGCTCACACTATGGGCCCCGAGATGGTCAGCTCCCCAATACCCGGGGAGCTCTCGGAGAGGCAAGCGGCGGCATATCACCAGGCCGCCGCAGTAGAAGAGAGCCGGATGCGGCACGCGCTGGGGGGTCGTGGAAGAATGCTCACGCGTTTCCCACGGCCCCTCCAATAGCGCTGAAGATGGGTATCGGGGTGTTTTAGTCGGTACACCCCGGTGCACTCCATCTCGCGCCGGGGGAGTCCGACATACCCTTGCCGCCCTCCCCCGGGGGCGGCGGGGGATTCGTAAGGAATTTCACCCCGTAAAAAAAAAAAAAAAAAAAAAAAAAAAAAAAAAAAAAAAAAAAAAAAAAAAAAAAAAAAAAAAAAAAAAAAGGTTAGGTTAGGTTAGGTTAGGTTAGGTTAGGTTAGGTTAGGTTCCCCCGACGGTTGCCCGCCTTGTCGTGGCGGTGGGGCTCAGTAGCCGTGGATGGTGGACCACGGCGAAGCAAAGAGGCAACCAGGGCCGGCTGGGCAGGAGGCCAGGCCGGCCCGAGGAGGGGCGCTCCCGGCGGACTGGAGGAGCCGGTCCGCTGCGGACGCGCCTGGTGGTGGGGCCGCAGAAGAAGAGGAGTGCCGGTATTACGGTGCGCCGTACTCCCTATCTTCTGCGGCCGTGGAGGGTCGCAGGGGGAGAGGGTGGTGGTTTTGTGCCGCTATCCCTACCCCCCTGCGAGCCGGCGGGGCCGTTCCGCATGAAAACGGCATCGGTGGGGCCGCAGAGGAAGAGGCAAGTTCGGTATTACGGTGCGCCGCTTGCCCTATCCTCTGCGGCCGAGGTGTGAGGAGTAAGGCTCCCTCCAGGGCCCGGCTCAAGAGGCCGCAAGCCCAAGGCGCAAGGGCGGTTCAACCCGCCCCCGCCGCCATGGAGGTCGTAGCCTAGGTCCGTGGGCGGTGATCGGGGGATCGCCGCCCACACTATGGGCCCCGAGAGGAAAGCTCCCCAATGTCCGGGGAGCTCTCGGAGAGGTAGCGGCGGCACGTCATCAGCCGCCGCAGTGGGAGAGAGCCGGATGCGGCACGCGCTGCGGGGTCGTGGAAGAATGCCTTGCGATTCCCACGGCCCCGCGAACGGCGCTGAAGGAGGGCATCGAGAGGTTTTAGTGAGTAAACTCCGGCGCACTCCATCTCGCGCCGGGGGAGTCTCACATAACCCTGTTGCCCTCCCCCGGGGCAGCAGGGTATACGAAAAGTATTTCCTCTCGTAAAAAAAAAAAAAAAAAAAAAAAAAAAAAAAAAAAAAAGGTTAGGTTAGGTTAGGTTAGGTTGGGGGTGGGGACGATACCGGTTCCTCCACGTTGGTGTCCCTGGGCAACGCTTGGGTGCGCCACCCCGCTTTTTACACGGGGTGAGGTACCCACGCGGCTGAACACCGGTCTTTCTCTATCTTTTCACCACCTTTTTTATAGTTTACTCTTCTTTTTACATTATTTTATTTATTTCGTCTATCTTTCAACACCTTTTCTTTCTATCTTTTCTCTTTTATTTACTCTTCTGTGCGTGTGTGTTAGGTTTTGCGTGTTAGGTTTTTGTTTGAATGGTGATGGATGGGCTTTTACGGCCCCTAATCCAGGGTTTGTGGTGCCCGGCCGTGGGATGCGTGGCGAGCAGGCGGCTCGTCCCAAG
This sequence comes from Phengaris alcon alcon, assembly GCA_037179445.1. NCBI lineage: Eukaryota > Metazoa > Arthropoda > Insecta > Lepidoptera > Lycaenidae > Phengaris > Phengaris alcon. The sequence goes on from JAYRCH010000308.1 coordinate 2,326,483, forward strand.
GGCACTGGGGCAGAATCCCCCCTGATGGATCGGGCGTGACTCAGCCCATATCCGAGCAAATATGGAAGGTTGCAATGAAAAAAGTCCCCGGGCGGGTCCCGACTATGTCGGGGAATCCCGCACCTCTCCGAAGGGAGAGGTCTGGCCCATGTATACGGGGGGGTGCCAACATTGCAAGTGGGAATGTGGAGGCCGTGGCGACGGCGAGTGAAGGGAGTGGCGCGATGGCGCATGCGAGTCCGAAGCCAGTGCCCCTAACCGCACCGGCGGCGGACTTGTTAACAGACGAGGATGTCGATTTTTCACAGCCTGTGGAAAACGGCAGGGAGCGGCTCCTTAGGCTGCTGCACCGGAAAAAGTTGCGAGGCGACACGGAGGGGCTCGCGCGCGTTCAGCGCGAACGTGAGCTAATCCTCCCTCCCTCAATTAAAAATGAGACAACGGCGACGGGTAATACCGCACCGCGCGTACCGCTCGTGGTACTAACGCGCGCGCTGATTCCCGAACGCTCTACCGGACTTGACAGCGACGACTACCTCTCGGACTCCAGTGATGTGTCTGGCATATCGCTGGACTCCGAGGGGCTGCCCGTCGTACCACCGGAACGGACAGGCCTGAAGAGGCGAAACTCCGATGACGACATAGCACCGCCCATTAGTAAGGGAGCGGTGCCTAAACCAAAGAGGGGACGTGGCCGGCCACCATCAACCGGCCAATACGTCGGCCTGGCTCGAGCTCAAGCCGAGCTAAACAAAGAGAAGGCGGAAAGCCTTCGGCTTCAGGCCGAGGCTGAGATCGCCGAGACGGCGCGGGAGGCAAGGCAAGCGAGAGCGACCATCTGCTCAAGCCCCAACGCCCCCGCAGGAGAGAGAGAGTCGGAGCAGACCAGTGCAGCTCTGACTAGGAGCGTCGAGGCTTCGTTGGAGACAATCCATATGGTCGCCACGAAGTCCTCAAACCTCAAGGGGACATTCCAGAGGCACCTGAAAGAGGCGGTAGTAGCCATTAGAGCGGCGGTGGCCGAGATGAAGGGCCGCTCAACTACCGATGAGACGGCGAAACTCGAGGCCCAAAATGCGCGGCTCGAGAAGCAAGTGGCCGAGATGCGTCGGGAGCTCGACGAGCTGCGCCGGCGAACGGCACAAACCGCAGAAGGAGATATGCGTCAGATGTTGTCGGAGGTCTCTCGCTCTAACATAGAGACCTTCGACAATATGCTGAACGCCAGACTGGCCGGGCTGGAGGACCGTCTTCTGCCGGCCCCTAGAGTGAGACCACCGCTGGCGGCGGATAGTGCCACCGTAGGCACCCCGCCAGCGGCAGCGAAGACGAAGGCGCCGAAGCCCAAAAAGGCGACGGCGCCCACTTACGCGGAAGTGGCGGCACCTAGTGCAACGGCCCCCATAGAGGCACCGCCTACATTGGCCCCACCTACAGTGGCCCCGCCTAAGAAGGCGGCGAAAAAGAAAAAGCGGCCCACAATGGCTGCAAGAGAAGCGGCGCAAGGGGGGAAGGACACAAACCCCTCCCCCGCCGAGGCCCCGTGGACCACCGTCGGACCACGCAAGGCCAGGAAGGAGAAGGGAGCGGCTAAAACACCGAAGGCCGCTCCGAAGAAGAAGAGAAAGGCAAGGCTTCGCCCCCCTACTACCGCTGCAATCACCCTCACTCTCGAGGCTGGTGCTGCGGAGAGGGGGGTGACGTATGACAAGATCCTGCGCGAGGCCCGGCGAAGGTCGATCTCGGGGAGCTAAACATCCCCAGACTCGGCTTCCGCCTGGCTCAGACGGGCGCGCGTATCTTGTCCGTGGATGGAGAGGGAGCGAACCAGAAGGCGGACGCTCTGGCCGCGAGGCTGCGTTCGGCCCTAAGCCCCGACAGCGTGAGAATAGCCCGCCCGGTGAAATGTGCAGAATTGCGCATCACCGGGTTGGACGACGCGACGACGGCCGCCGATGTCATCGAGGCGGCCGCAAGAGAAGGAGATTGCCCGGCCACCAACATCCGGTCGGGCAAAATCGCCGTGGGTCCGAGGGGTTCGCGAAGCCTCTGGCTCAGCGCCCCAATAGCAGCCGCCAAAAAGCTCATCAGCTCTGGGCGGCTGCAGATCGGCTGGATCGAGGCGCGAGTGACACTGCTGGCCGCGAGGCCCAAGCGGTGTTTCAAGTGCCTCGACACCGGCCACTTAGCGACGAAGTGCTCGTGCCCGGTCGACCTCAGTGGAACTTGCTACCGCTGCGGGAAGCCGGGGCACAAAGCGCAACAGTGTGTGGCGGCTCCGAATTGCCCGGTCTGTGAGGCCGTAAGCAAGCCAAAGGAGCACGTGCTGGGGAGCAGCGGCTGCATTACAGCACACAAGCCGCCCCCCGGCACGAACAAGAAGAGGAAGGCTCCTTCCAAGGCCCGGCTTAAAAAGCCCAAGGCCGGCGCAAGGGCGGTTCCATCCGCCCCCGCCACTATGGAAGTCGAAGCCTAGACCCGTGGGCGGTGATCGGGGGATCGCCGCTCACACTATGGGTCCCGAGCGCAAAGCTCCCCTATGCCCGGGGAGCTCTCGGTGAAGGCAGGCGGCGGCACAACACCAAGCCGCCGCAACAGAAGAGGGCCGGTCGCGGCACGCGCTGCGGGGTCGTGGAGCTATGCTTCGCGATTCCCACGGCCTCGCATTGGCGCTGAAGAAGGGCATCGGGGGGTTTTAGTCGGTAAACCCCGGTGCACTCCATCTCGCACCGGGGGAGTCCGACATACCCCTGCTGCCTTCCCCCGGGGGCAGCGGGGGATTCGTAACGAATTTCCCCCCGCAAAAAAAAAAAAAAAAAAAAAAAGGTTAGGTTGGGGGTGGGGGGGGACGATACCGGTTCCTCCACGTTGGTGTCCCTGGGCAACGCCTGGGTGCGCCACTCCGCTTTTTACACGGGGTGAGGTACTCAGGCGGCTGAACGCCGGTCTTTCTCTATCTTTTCATCACCTTTTTATAGTTTACTCTTCTTTTTGCCTTGTTTTATTTATTTCGTCTATCTTTCAACACCTTTTCTTTCTATATTTCCTCCCTTTTATTTATTCTTCTGTGCGTGTGTGTTAGGTTTTGCGTGCTAGGTTTTTGTTTTGAATGGTGATGAATGGGCTTATACGGCCCCTAATCCTTGGATTGTGGTGCCCGGCCTTGGGATGCGTGGCGAACAGGTGGTTTCGTCGTGAGGGCACTGGGGCAGAATCCCCCCTACTGGATCGGGTCAGACTCAGCCCACAAATGACAAAGATGGATAGTCGTACTTTGAAAACAAGTCCCCGGGTGGGTCCCAGCGAAGCTGGGGAATCCCACACTCCCGCTCCGGCGGGGGGTCGGCCCTCGTATACGGGGGGGCCACAAAATACGATTGCGGAGGAGGAGAAGGCGGGAGAGAGGAAGGTGGGAGGCGCAATGGCGCAGAAAGAGCCGAGCTCGGTGCCCCTAACCGCACCGGGAACGGAACCTCTGACGGATGAGGAGGTAGACTTCTCACAGCCGCAGCCTAATGGAGTGCAGCGACTGTTGAGGCTCCTCCAGCGGAAGAAGGAACGGGGTGACACGGAGGGGCTCGCTCGCGTGCAATTTGAACGCGAGCTAAGACTCAGCGAAAATGCAGCCATACCGCGCGTGCCGCGCGTGTTGCTCGAGCGGCTGCCGCCTCAAAGACTGGACTGCACGAGAGATAGCGACGATTATCTCTCGGACTCCTCGGTCTACAGTGCCATGTCACTGGAATCCGGGGAGTCCAACACCGGACGGACTGGCCTCAAAAGGAGGAATACCGGAGATGACGATGCACTGCTCATAGGAAAGGGAGCGGTGCCAAAATCTAAAAAAGGACGCGGCCGGCCGCCAACGACCGGCCAGTACGTCGGCCTGGCTAAAGCGCAGGCCGAACTGAATAAGGCGAGAGACGAGGCCCTTCGGCTTCAAGCTGAGGAGGAAGTGGCCGAAACGGCGAGGACTGCTAGAGCGGCGCGCTCGTCACTCTGCACCACCCCCGCCAAAATGGAGGAAGAGTCGGAGCGGACAAGTGCTGCTTTGACCAAGAGCGTGGAGGCCTCGTTGGAGACCATAACTATGGTCGCCACGAGGTCCTCCAACTTAAAAGGGACCTACCAGCGGTTCCTCAAGGAGGCGGTCGCTAACATCAAAACGGCCGTCGCTGAAATGAGGGGCCGCTGTTCATCGGAAGAAGTACAGGCCCTGGAAGCCCATAACACCCGGCTCCAGAGGCAGATAGAGGAAATGCGCCGCGAACTAGATGAGCTCAGGCGCCAGATAGTTCGTCCACCAGTGCAAGACATGCGTCAGCTGTTGGCGGAGGTCTCACGCACCAATGCGGAGACCTTCGGCAATATGCTGAACGCCAGACTGGCTGGTCTGGAAGACCGACTGCTTCCAGAGCCACGTCTACGCCCACCATTGGCAATAGACTCCCCGAGTTACAACGCACCGGCTCATGCCGCGGGCAGTGATGTTGCTCCGGGGAAAAACAAGAAGAAGCATTCAAAAGCACCGAAGGAGAAGAGACCGGTCACGGTAGTCGAAGTGTCGGAGGTAGCGCTAGGCGACAGTGCAACCACACCCGCACCGCCTACCGCGCCGAAGAAGAAAAAGAAAAAGAAGACCAAGAAGAAGAGTTTGGCCGCACAGGAGGCCGCAGAGACGAGGGCTAATCCAACCCCCGCCTCTGCTAACGCCCCGTGGACTATAGTAGGTTCACGCGGGCAAAATAAGAAGGAAAAGGCGAAGGCAGCCAAAAGTGCCCCAGCCAGGAAGAAGAAGGCGAGGCTCCGCCCTCCCACCACGGCAGCCGTCTCCCTCACCTTACAGGAGGGGGCGAAGGATAGGGGGGCGACCTACGCCAAAATATTGTCGGAGGCCAGGGCGCGCATCGACCTCCGGGAGTTCGGCACCACCAAGCTGGGCTTCCGGGTGGCTGAGACGGGCGCCCGACTGCTAACAGTGGACGGAGAGGGCGCCTCGGAGAAGGCGGACGCTTTTGCAGCGAGGCTGAAAGCGGTCGTCGACTCAGAGGTAGTGCAAGTAGCCCGCCCGGTGAAGTGCGCGGAGATGCGCGTCATCGGATTAGACGACGCTGTGACGGTCGCCGAAGTCGTGGAGGCGGCCGCAAATGAAGGAGGCTGCCCGGCCAACACCATCAGGCCGGGCAAGATCGTAGCCGGACGCAGAGGGGACGGCTCCCTCTGGATGAACGTACCAGTAGCCGCCGCCAAAAAGCTCTCCAGCTCTGGGCGGCTGCAAATTGGGTGGACGTCGGCAAAGGTATTGCTGCTGGCCAAACGGCCCAAGCGGTGCTACCGATGCCTTGCCACAGGCCATATCGGAGCTAATTGCCGGTCGGAGGACCGCAGCGGACTCTGCTTCCGCTGCGGCAAACCTGGACATAAAATGTCGGACTGCGGGGCGGTCCCAAATTGCCCCGTATGTCTATCGGCCGGCAAAAAGGCAGACCACGTGTTGGGGAGTGGCAGTTGCGTCACCTCGGCGAAAAAGCCACCTCCCCAAAGAAGAAGACGCCCACTAAAAAGGCCCGCCAGAAAGTGGCCAAGGCCGATGGCGCAAGGGTGGCACCAGCCGCCCCCGCCATGGACGCCGAGTGAGAGGCGCCTAAGACCCGTGGGTGGTGATCGGGGGATCGCTGCCCACCCAAGGGGTCCCGAGAAGAACGCTCCCCCTATGTCCGGGGGGGCTCTCGGAGAAGGCTAGCGGCGGCACACCACCTATGCCGCCGCATTGAGGAGAGCCTGTCATAGGCAGGCGCCGGCGGGGTCGTGGACGAATGCTTCGCGATACCCATGACCCCGGCCTAGGCGCGAAGGAGGGCATCGTGCGGTTTTTAGTGGGTAAACCCGGCGCCAGTCACAGGCGCTGGGGAGTCCCACATAACCCTACGATGTCCCCCGGCGTCGTAGGGTATTCGTAAAGAATTTTCCGCACGTAAAAAAAAAAAAAAAAAAAAAAAAAAAAAAAAAAAAAAAAAAAAAAAAAAAAAAAAAAAAAAAAAAAAAAAAAAAAAAAAAAAAAAAAAAAAAAAAGGTTGGGGGTGGGGAGGGGGCGATGCCGGTTCCTCCTCGTGGTGCCCCTGGAAACACTCGCTTGTGCCACCGTGGCCGTTCCAGGGTGGCACAAGCGAGTGGCAGATCGCCGGTTCTGTCTTTCTTTTATGTTATATCTTCCCCACCTTTATTATTATATTCATCTTTTGGTTTCGTTTTATTTTGTTTATATCTGTCCTTCACCACCTTTGTTCTGTCTTCTTCTGTCTTTCATTTTTTGTTACCTCTTCCGATGGGGGAGCTCACCCCCGAAAAAAGAGACCGCGACCCGGGGTGTCGGAGTAAGGTACGATGGAAGGTCGCAATTTGCAAAGTATTCCCGGGTGGGTCCTCCTTCTAGGAGGGAATCCCACACTCCCGCTACGGCGGGAGGTCGGCCCTTGTATACGGGGGGGCCACAAGTTGCGAGTGAGGTTGAGGAGAGGGTTGCTGTGTCGACGAGTCGAGAGGAAGGCGCGATGGCGCATGCGGGGCCGAATCCGGTGCCCCTAGCCGCACCGAAGACGGAACTGCTGACGGACGAGGAAATAGACTTTTCGCAGCCGGTACCTGATGGCAGGCGCCGGCTGCTGGAACTACTAAAGAAGAAGGCCTTAAGGGGTGATCAGGGGCTGCCGCGCGTGATGCTCACACGCGCGCTGCTCCCTGAACCCCCCCGCACCAGATATGACAGTGAGGACTGCCTCTCGGACTCCAGTGATATGTCCGGCATATCACTGGACTCCGAGGGGTTGCCCACAATTCCACCGGCTAGGACAAGTCTTAAAAGACGTAATACCTATGACGACGATGCACCACCCATCAGCAAGGATGTGGTGCCGAAGAATAAGAAGGGACGTGGCCGGCCACCATCGACCGGCCAATACGTCGGCCTTGCTCAGGCGCAGGCCAATTATAACAAGGCAAAAGAGGAGGCCCTTCGGCTCCAAGCCGAAGAGGAAGTAGCTGAGGTGGCGCGGGTGGCGCGGCAAGCAAGAGCTTCGTCTTGCGCCAGTCCTGCCCCAAAAACAGGCGATAGAGGACCAGAGGAGCAGACCAACGCTGCCCTCATGAAGAGTGTGGAGGCTTCGCTGGACACTGTACTTATGGTTGCCACGAAGTCCTCCAACTTAAAAGGGACATACCAGCGGTTCCTCAAAGAGGCGGCGGCCAACATCAAGGCAGCTGTCGCCGAAATGAGGGGCCGCTGCATGACGGAGGAAATACAGAGGCTGGAGACCCAGAACGCGCAACTCCAGCGCGAGATGGAGAATATGCGCCGAGAACTGGAGGAGTTACGGCGCCAGGCAAACATGCCCGCCGAGCAAGATCTGCGGCAGATGTTGGCGGAGGTCTCTCGCAAAAATGCGGAGACCTTCGGCAACATGTTGAACGCGCGATTGGCCGGTCTGGAGGACCGTCTTCTCCCTGAACCACGCCGTCGGCCCCCGCTGGCGGCGGACAATATCTCGAGCGGCAGCGCTCCGGTCACTGTCGGAATTGCTGAAGCCGCTCTGAAGGCGCCGGAGAGGAGGAGGAAGAAGGAGAGGAGTGCACCGGAAGTGACAATGACGGCGGCGAGCGCAGAGGTCCCAAGGCTCCTACTGTGACTGCGCCGTCCGAAAAGAAGAAGAAAAGAAAGAAGCAGGAAAAGTCCTTGGCCGCACAGGAGGCCGAACAGGCGAGGGCAACAACAACCGCCCCACCTGCGACTGACGCCGCGTGGACCACAGTCGGGCCACGCGGACGCAAGAAGGAAAAGAAGAAGAGGGGTGCTGACAAATCAGCAGCCCCAAAAAAGAAAAAGGCGAGGTTGCGCCCGCCAACAACCGCGGCGATCACCCTCACACTTGAGGCGGGGGCCGAGACACGGAGGGCCACCTATGCCTCAGTACTCACTGAGGCGAAGAAGAAAATAGACCTGGCGGAGCTCGGCATATCCAAGGTCGGGTTCCGTCTGGCTGAAACGGGCGCCCGGGTGCTGTTGTTGTCCGGGGAAGGAGCCCAAGAGAAGGCCGACGTTTTCGCTGCCAGATTAAGGGCGGCGCTAGATCCGGAGACAGTGCGCGTGTCTCGCCCGGTTAAACGCGCAGAAATGCGCGTCACCGGCCTAGATGATGCGACGACGGCCGCCGACGTCATCGAGGCGGTCGCCAAAGAAGGGGGATGCCCGGCCACCAACATCCGGTCGGGTAAAATCGTGGAGGGGCCCGGAGGTGCCAAATACCTCTGGCTGTATGTGCCAATCGCAGCCGCCAAAAAGCTCACCAGCTCTGGGCGGCTGCAAGTGGGTTGGACCCAGGTAAAGGTAGCGCTGCTGGCCGCGAGGCCTAAGCGGTGCTACCGATGCCTCGAGACCGGCCATGTAGGGGCAAAGTGTGAGTCGCAGGTGGACCGCAGCCGGAACTGCTTCCGGTGCGGAAAGCCAGGCCATCAGGCGGCGGACTGCGGGCAGCCCCAAACTGCCCTGTCTGCGAAGCTGCCAAAAAGCCAGCGGACCACACGCTCGGGAGCGGCAACTGCGTCACAGCGGGGAGGAAGCCGCCCCGGAAGAAGAAAGGGGGGAAACGGAAGGACCCCACGAAGAAAGCCAAGCGCAAAGCTACGGCCGACGACGTGGAGCCGTCCCAGCCCATGGACGCTGAACCGTAGCGTTCAGCAAGGAGGCCGCGGTCCAGTCTTGTGGGCACTCCCTCTCATTAGGGGAGTGCTGGACACAAGCTGCCGTGTGCGCAGGAAGAAGGAACAGCGGTTCGGACTTGTGGGCGCCCCCTCTCATTAGGGGGGTGCTGGACACAAGCCGCCGTGTGTGGAGCCCGTGGGCGGCGCACCGGGAGATCGCCGCTCACGCAAAGGGCGTAGCTGAAGAGGCTCTCTTATGTCCTGAGAGCCTCCCAGCGGAGGGCGGGTGAAGCCGCGTCAGATGGAGTGCCCGTTATGGGGCCGAGCGCCGACGGGGTCGTGGACGAATGCTCGCGCGACTCCATGACCCCGTCCAAGCGCGAAGGAGGACATCGGGGTGTTTTAGAGGGTAGGTCTTTCATTTTCGTTAGGGAGTCCCTCATAACCCTGCGGCCCCCCCCGGGGGCTGCGGGGTATTCGTAAGAAGAATTTCACCATCGTCACAAAAAAAAAAAAAAAAAAAAAAAAAAAAAAAAAAAAAAAAAAAAAAAAAAAGGTTGGGGGTGGGGACGATACCGGTTCCTCCACGTTGGTGTCCCTGGGCAACGCCTGGGTGCGCCACTCCGCTCTCTACACGGGGTGAGGTACTCAGGCGGCTGAACACCGGTCTATCTCTATCTTTTCACCATCTTTTTATAGTTTACTCTTCTTTTTTGCATTGTTTTATTTATTTCGTCTATCTTTCAACACCTTTTCTTTCTATCATTTCTCTTTTATTTACTCTTCTGTGCGTGTGTGTTAGGTTTTGCGTGTTAGGTTTTTGTTCTGAATGGTGATGGATGGGCTTGTACGGCCCCTAATCCAGGGTTTGTGGTGCCCGGCCGTGGGATGCGTGGCGAGCAGGCGGCTCGTCCCAAGGGCACTGGGGCAGAATCACCCCCACTTGATCGGGCCAGAATCAGTCCACAAGTGACAAATATGGAAGGTTGCAATGAGAAAAATAGTCCCCGGGCGGGTCCCGACTATGTCGGGGAATCCCGCACCTCTCCAAAGAAGGGAGAGGTCTGGCCCAAGTATACGGGGGGTGCCACCATTGCAAGTGGGAGTGGTGAGGCCGTGGCGACGGCTAGTGGAGGTGAAGGCGCAACAACATGCGCGAGTCCGGAGCTGGTGCCCCTAACCGCACCGGCGGCGGACCAATTATTGACAGACGAAGATGTCGATTTTTCACAGCCTGTGGAAAACGGCAGAGAGCGGCTCCTGAGGCTGCTCCACAGGAAAAAGTTGCGAGGAGACACGGAGGGGCTTGCGCGCGTTCAGCACAAGCGCGAGCTGATCCTCCCTCCCTCCATAAAGACAGAGACAATAGCGGCGGGGAATTCCAGCGCAGCTGCACCGCGCGTACCGCTCGTGTTGCTCACGCGCGCGCGGATCCCCGACCGCCTAACCGGACTTGACAGCGACGACTACCTCTCGGACTCCAGTGATATGTCTGGCATGTCACTGGACTCCGAGGGGTTGCCCGTCATATCCGATCGTGACACGCCTCGAAAGCGGAAAACCGTTGATGACGATGTGCCGTCTCTTAGTAAAGGGGCGGTGCCCAGGCCGAAGAGAGGACGTGGCCGACCGCCTACCACCGGCCAGTACGTTGGTTTGGCATCGGCGCAGGCCGAACTCAATAGACAAAAGGAAGAAGCTCTTCGGCTTCAAGCTGAAGAAGAGGTGGCCGAATCAGCGAGGACGGCGCGGGAAACACGAGCGTTAACCTGCGCAAGCCCCGCAAGCTCAATCACCAGAGAAGATAGGCCAGAGCAAACCATCTCCGCTCTGGTCCAAAGCGTGGAGGCTTCGTTGGCGACGATTACAATGGTCGCCACGAAGTCACAAAATCTGAAGGGGACTTACCAACGGTTCCTCAAAGAGGCGACCGCCAACATTAAGACGGCCGTCGCCGAAATGAGGGGCCGCGGGCAGTCAGAGGAGGTAAGGGCTCTGGAAGCCCAGAATGAACAGCTGCAACGGCAAATCGACGCCATGCGCTGGGAGCTGGACGAGCTGAGGCGGCAAGCATCCGGGCCCGCTGTTCAAGACCTGACACAGCTGTTGTCGGAGGTTTCGCGCTCCAATATCGAAACCTTCGGCAACATGCTCAATGCGAGGCTGGCCGGTCTCGAGGACCGGCTCCTTCCGGAGCCCCGTAGGAGACCTCCGCTGGCGGCGGATAGTGCCACTGTGGGCACCCCGCCGGCGGCGGAAAAGACGAAGGCACCGAAGCCTAAAAAGGCGACGGCGACCACTTATGCAGAAGTGGCGGCGCAAAATGCAGCGGCACCGCCAGCACCAGCCCCGCCAAAGCCTAACAAAAAGGCTAAGGTGAAGAAAAAGCGACCATCAATGGCCGCAAGAGAAGCGGCGCAAGGGGGGGAGAACAGTAACCCCTCCCCCGCCGAGGCCCCGTGGACCACCGTCGGTCCACGCAAGGCCGGAAAGAAGAAAGGGGCGGCTAAAACACCCAAGGCCGCCCCGAAGAAGAAAAAGAAGGCAAGACTTCGCCCCCCCACAACAGCGGCAATCACCCTCACTCTCGAGGCGGGTGCTGCGGAGAAGGGGGCGACCTACGAGAAGATCCTGCGCGAGGCCAGGTCGAAGATCGATCTAGGGGAGCTAAACATCCCCAGACTCGGCTTCCGCCTGGCGCAGACGGGTGCGCGCGTCCTGTCGGTTGAGGGAGAGGGGGCTGACGCAAAGGCGGACGCTTTGGCCACGAGGCTGCGAGCGACCCTTAGCCCCGACATCGTGAAGATCGCCCGCCCGGTGAAATGTGCGGAAATGCGCGTCACCGGGCTGGATGACACGACGACGGCCGCCGATGTCATCGAGGCGGCCGCTAAAGAAGGAGATTGCCCGGCCACCAATATCCGGTCGGGCAGAATTGTCGTGGGCCCAAGAGGTGTAAGAAGCCTCTGGCTCAGTGTGCCGATGTCAGCCGCCAAGAAGCTAACCAGCTCTGGGCGGCTGCAGATAGGCTGGGTCGTTGCAGGGGTGACACTGCTGGCTGCGAGGCCCAAGCGGTGTTACCGCTGTCTCGACACCGGCCACCTGGCGGTGCAGTGCAAGTCCTCGGTGGACCTCAGTCGGAATTGTTTCCGCTGCGGGAAGCCGGGGCACAGGGCACCAGATTGCGAGGCTGCTCCGAATTGCCCGGCCTGCGAGGCCGTGGGCAAGCCGCGGGAGCACGTGCTGGGGAGCAGCGGCTGTATTACAGCACCCAAGCCGCCCCCCGGCACGAATAGGAAGAGGAAGGCTTCCAAGGCCCGGCTTAAAAAGCCCAAGGCCGGCGCAAGGGCGGTTCCACCCGCCCCCGCCACTATGGAAGTGGAGGCCTAGACCCGTGGGCGGTGATCGGGGGATTGCCGCTCGCATTATGGGTCCCGAGCGCAAAGCTCCCCTATGCCCGGGGAGCTCTCGGTGAAGGCAGGCAGCGGCACAACAGCAAGCCGCCGCAACAGAAGAGGGCCGGTCGCGGCACGCGCTGCGGGGTCGTGGAGTTATGCTTCGCGATTCCCACGACCTCGCATTGGCGCTGAAGAAGGGCATCGGGGGGGTTTTAGTCGGTAAACCCCGGTGCACTCCATCTCGCACCGGGGGAGTCCGACATACCCCTGCTGCCTTCCCCCGGGGGCAGCGGGGGATTCGTAACGAATTTCCCCCCCGCAAAAAAAAAAAAAAAAAAAAAAAAAAAAAAAAAAAAAAAAAAAAGGTTGGGGGTCTGCCAGTGCGTCCACGTTCGTGCCCCTGGGCAACGCTTGGGTACGCCACCCCGTCTTTTGCGGGGTGAGGTACTCACGCGGCTGAAGGCTGGCTCTATCTTTCTTTCTTCTTCTATCTTTCACCACCTATTTTGTTTAGCTTTCTTGTTTTTGCATTACTTTTATTTTGTTTTTCTCTATCTTTCACCAACTTTTCTTTCTTCTCCTACTATCTTTTCCGTTTTTTGTTAACTCTTTGATGGGTGAGCTACACCCGAAAACAAGCCCGCGACCCGGGGTGTCGGAGCTGAGTATGATGGATCGTATTAGTAAAAGTATTCTCCGGGTGGGTCCCAGCAATGGGGAATCCCACACTCCCGCCTCCGCGGGAGTCAGGCCCGTGTATACGGAGGGGCCAACTGATGCGATGAGGGACGAGGGGGCCGTTGCGACGGCGAGAGGAGAGGAAGGCGTGACAACACGCTCTGGTCCGAAGCCGGCGCTCCTAACCGCACCGGCAGCGGACCTCTTGACCGATGAGGAAGTAGACTTTAGTCAGCCGCAGCCCAACGGCTACGAGCGGATGCTAAAGCTTCTACAAAAGAAGAAGTTGCGGGGCGACGCAGACCTGCCGCGCGTGCTACTTACGCGCGACGTCATTATGCCAAAACCCCGTGAACTTGAACCTGAAAGAGACAGCGAGGACTATCTCTCGGACTCCAGCTGCATGACTGACATGTCGCTGGACTCCGAGGGATTGCCCGCACCCACCGGACGAACGACCCCCCTGAAGAGGCGGCTTTACCCGGACGAGACTGAGGCGGCACCATCCACCAGCAAAGGTGCAGTGCCTAAAGCTAAAAGAGGACGTGGTCGGCCACCAACAACCGGCCAATACGTCGGCCTGGCTAAAGCCCAGGCAGAGTTAAATCGGGCCAAGGCGGAAGCTATCAAGCTTCAGGCTGAGGCTGAGGTCGCCGGCACGGCGCGGGCTGTGAGAGAAGCGAGAGCCTCTATCCTCGCAAGCACAGTTCCAGCCGACGATAACACTGAAAGGACAAGCGCTGCTCTGGCAGAGAGCGTAGAGAGGGCTTTGGAGACAATCACGATGGTCGCTTCAAAGTCTTCAAATCTAAAAGGGACATACCAGCGGTTCCTCAAGGAGGCGGCAGTCACTATAAAGGCAGCCGTCGCTGAAATGAGGGGCCGCGGTCAAACGGAGGAGTTACGGGCACTGGAAGCCCAGAACCAGCAACTGCAAAGGCAGATAGACGCCATGCGCAGGGAGCTGGAGGAGTTGAGGCGGCAGGCATCCAGGCCCGCTGCCCAAGACCTGCAACAGCTGTTGTCGGAGGTCTCTCGTTCCAACATCGAGACCTTCGGCAACATGCTGAATGCGAGACTGGCTGGGTTGGAGGACAGACTCCTTCCCGAGCCAAGAAGGAGACCGCCGCTGGCGGCGGACAATACGGACGTTCCCGTCGGTGTCCCACCAACGAAGGCACCGGCGAAGAAGGCGCCGAAGCCTAAAAAGGTGACGGCGTCCACATATGCAGAGATGGCGGCTACTGGCGCGGCGGTCCCCCTAAAAGAGGCGCCACCCGCACCAGCCCCGCCAACGGCCAACAAGAAAAAGAAGGCCATAAATAAGAAGCCATCAATGGCTGCTCAGGAGGCGGCGCAAGGGGGGGTAAACACCAACCCCTCCCCCGCCGAGGCCCCGTGGACCACAGCAGGTCCGCGCAAGGCGAAGAAGAAAAGGGTGGCTACAACAGCCAAAGCCGCCCAAAAGAAAAAGAAAAAGAAGAAAGCTAATCTTCGTCCCCCCGCCACGGCGGCGGTCACCCTCACACTGGGGGCGAACGCTGCTGAAAAGGGGGTGACGTATGCGAAAGTGTTGGGGCAGGCCAGAGCGGCGATCGACCTCGGGGAACTTGGCATCCCCAGGCTTGGTTTCCGTCTGGCCGAGACCGGAGCGCGCATCCTCACCATCGCCGGTGATGGGGCGCAGGATAAGGCGGACGCCTTTGCCGCGAGGCTTAGGTCAGTCCTAAACCCGGATGAAGTGAAGGTTGGCCGCCCGGTAAGATGCGTTGACATGCGCGTCTCCGGGCTGGACGACTCTGTGACGGTCGCCGACGTCATCCAGGCGGCCGCCACTGAAGGAGGATGCCCGACCAGTGCCATCAGGTCGGGCCAAATTGTTGTGGGACCAAGGGGAAGTGCGTCTCTATGGATGCGCGTCCCCATCGTGGCTGCGAAAAAGCTTCTCGGCTCTGAACGGCTGCGTATCGGCTGGGTCTCGGCAAAGGTGGTGCTGCTGGCCGCGAGGCCCAAGCGGTGTTACCGATGCCTTGACACCGGCCACTTGGCTACGAAATGTGTGTGCTCGGTTGACCTCAGTCGGAGGTGTTTCCGCTGCGGGAAACCGGGCCACAAGGCGGCTGAATGCGGGGCAACTCCAAATTGCCCCGTGTGTGAGGCTGCCCAAAAACCGAAGGAGCATGTACTGGGGAGCAGCGGCTGTATCACAGCCAAGCCGCCTCCTGGAAAAGACCGGAAGAGAAAAGGCCCCTCAAAGGCTCGGCCGCGGAGGCCAAGAGTCGAAGGCGCAAGGGCGGAACAACCAGCCCCCGCCATGGAGGTAGAGGCCTAGGCCCGTGGGCGGTGATCGGGGGATCGCCGCTCACACTATGGGCCCCGAGAAGAAAAGCTCCCCAATGCCCGGGGAGCTCTCGGAGAGGCAGGCGGCGGCATTTCACCTAGCCGCCGCAAAAGAAGAGAGCCGGTTGCGGCAAGCGCTGCGGGGTCGTGGAAGAATGCTTCCGCGATCCCCACGGCCCCGCGTTTGGCGCCGAAGGAGGGCATCGAGAGGTTTTAGTGAGTAAACCCCGGTGCACCTCCATCAGCACCGGGGGAGTCTCACATAACCCTGTTGCCCTCCCCCGGGGGCAGCAGGGTATACGAAAAGTATTTCCTCTCGTAAAAAAAAAAAAAAAAAAAAAAAAAAAAAAAGGTTAGGTTAGGTTAGGTTAGGTTAGGTTAGGTTGGGGGTGATGCCGGTTCCTCCTCGTGGTGCCCCTGGAAACACTCGCTTGTGCCACCGTGGCCTTTTCCGGGGTGACACAAGCGAGTGGCAGATCGCCGGTTCTGTCTTACTTTTATGTTATATCTTCCCCACCTTTGTTATTCTTCTTTTGGTTTCGTTTTGTTTTGTTTATGTCTGTCCTTCACCACCTTTGTTTTGTCTTCTGCTGTCTTTCATTTTTTGTTACCTCTTCGGATGGGGGAGCTCACCCCCGAAAAAAGAGACCGCGACCCGGGGTGTCGGCGTAAGGTACGATGGAAGGTCGCAATTTGCAAAGTATTCCCCGGGTGGGTCCTCCTTCTAGGAGGGAATCCCACACTCCCGCTTCGGCGGGGGGTCGGCCCTTGTATACGGGGGGGCCACAAGTTGCGAGTGAGGATGAGGAGAGGGTTGCTGTGTCGACGAGTCGAGAGGAAGGCGCGATGGCGCATGCGGGGCCGAATCCGGTGCCCCTAACCGTACCGAAGACGGAACTGCTGACGGACGAGGAAATAGACTTTTCGCAGCCGGTACCTGATGGCAGGCGCCGGCTGCTGGAACTACTAAAGAAGAAGGCCTTAAGGGGTGATCAGGGGCTGCCGCGCGTGATGCTCACACGCGCGCTGCTCCCTGAACCCCCCCGCACCAGATATGACAGTGAGGACTGCCTCTCGGACTCCAGTGATATGTCCGGCATGTCACTGGACTCCGAGGGGTTGCCCACAATTCCACCGGCTAGGACAAGTCTTAAAAGACGTAATACCTATGACGACGATGCACCACCCATCAGCAAGGATGTGGTGCCGAAGAATAAGAAGGGACGTGGCCGGCCACCATCGACCGGCCAATACGTCGGCCTTGCTCAGGCGCAGGCCAATTATAACAAGGCAAAAGAGGAGGCCCTTCGGCTCCAAGCCGAAGAGGAAGTAGCTGAGGTGGCGCGGGTGGCGCGGCAAGCAAGAGCTTCGTCTTGCGCCAGTCCTGCCCCAAAAACAGGCGATAGAGGACCAGAGGAGCAGACCAACGCTGCCCTCATGAAGAGTGTGGAGGCTTCGCTGGACACTGTACTTATGGTTGCCACGAAGTCCTCCAACTTAAAAGGGACATACCAGCGGTTCCTCAAAGAGGCGGCGGCCAACATCAAGGCAGCTGTCGCCGAAATGAGGGGCCGCTGCATGACGGAGGAAATACAGAGGCTGGAGGCCCAGAACGCGCAACTCCAGCGCGAGATGGAGAATATGCGCCGAGAACTGGAGGAGTTACGGCGCCAGGCAAACATGCCCGCCGAACAAGATCTGCGGCAGATGTTGGCGGAGGTCTCTCGCAAAAATGCGGAGACCTTCGGCAACATGTTAAACGCGCGATTGGCCGGTCTGGAGGACCGCCTTCTCCCTGAACCACGCCGTCGGCCCCCGCTGGCGGCGGACAATATCTCGAGCGGCAGCGCTCCGGTCAGTGTCGGAATTGCTAAAGCCGCTCTGAAGGCGCCGGAGAGGAGGAGGAAGAAGGAGAGGAGTGCACCGGAAGTGACAATGACGGCGGCGAGCGCAGAGGTCCCAAAGGCTCCTACTGTGACTGCGCCGTCCGAAAAGAAGAAGAAAAGAAAGAAGCAGGAAAAGTCCTTGGCCGCACAGGAGGCCGAACAGGCGAGGGCAACAACAACCGCCCCACCTGCGACTGACGCCGCGTGGACCACAGTCGGGCCACGCGGACGCAAGAAGGAAAAGAAGAAGAGGGGTGCTGACAAATCAGCAGCCCCAAAAAAGAGAAAGGCGAGGTTGCGCCCACCAACAACCGCGGCGATCACCCTCACACTTGAGGCGGGGGCCGAGAC
Source organism: Phengaris alcon alcon (assembly GCA_037179445.1). Lineage (NCBI taxonomy): Eukaryota > Metazoa > Arthropoda > Insecta > Lepidoptera > Lycaenidae > Phengaris > Phengaris alcon. The sequence continues at coordinate 2,343,830 of JAYRCH010000308.1, forward strand.
ACGGAGGGCCACCTATGCCTCAGTACTCACTGAGGCGAAGAAGAAAATAGACCTGGCGGAGCTCGGCATATCCAAGGTCGGGTTCCGTCTGGCTGAAACGGGCGCCCGGGTGCTGTTGTTGTCCGGGGAAGGAGCCCAAGAGAAGGCCGACGTTTTCGCTGCCAGATTAAGGGCGGCGCTAGATCCGGAGACAGTGCGCGTGTCTCGCCCGGTTAAACGCGCAGAAATGCGCGTCACCGGCCTAGATGATGCGACGACGGCCGCCGACGTCATCGAGGCGGTCGCCAAAGAAGGGGGATGCCCGGCCACCAACATCCGGTCGGGTAAAATCGTGGAGGGGCCCGGAGGTGCCAAATACCTCTGGCTGTATGTGCCAATCGCAGCCGCCAAAAAGCTCACCAGCTCTGGGCGGCTGCAAGTGGGTTGGACCCAGGTAAAGGTAGCGCTGCTGGCCGCGAGGCCTAAGCGGTGCTACCGATGCCTCGAGACCGGCCATGTAGGGGCAAAGTGTGAGTCGCAGGTGGACCGCAGCCGGAACTGCTTCCGGTGCGGAAAGCCAGGCCATCAGGCGGCGGACTGCGGGGCAGCCCCAAACTGCCCTGTCTGCGAAGCTGCCAAAAAGCCAGCGGACCACACGCTCGGGAGCGGCAACTGCGTCACAGCGGGGAGGAAGCCGCCCCGGAAGAAGAAAGGGGGGAAACGGAAGGACCCCACGAAGAAAGCCAAGCGCAAAGCTACGGCCGACGACGTGGAGCCGTCCCAGCCCATGGACGCTGAACCGTAGCGTTCAGCAAGGAGGCCGCGGTCCAGTCTTGTGGGCACTCCCTCTCATTAGGGGAGTGCTGGACACAAGCTGCCGTGTGCGCAGGAAGAAGGAACAGCGGTTCGGACTTGTGGGCGCCCCCTCTCATTAGGGGGGTGCTGGACACAAGCCGCCGTGTGTGGAGCCCGTGGGCGGCGCACCGGGAGATCGCCGCTCACGCAAAGGGCGTAGCTGAAGAGGCTCTCTTATGTCCTGAGAGCCTCCCAGCGGAGGGCGGGTGAAGCCGCGTCAGATGGAGTGCCCGTTATGGGGCCGAGCGCCGACGGGGTCGTGGACGAATGCTCGCGCGACTCCCATGACCCCGTCCAAGCGCGAAGGAGGACATCGGGGTGTTTTAGAGGGTAGGTCTTTCATTTTCGTTAGGGAGTCCCTCATAACCCTGCGGCCCCCCCCGGGGGCTGCGGGGTATTCGTAAGAAGAATTTCACCATCGTCACAAAAAAAAAAAAAAAAAAAAAAAAAAAAAAAAAAAAAAAAAAAAAAAAAAAAAAAAGGTTAGGTTAGGTTAGGTTGGGGACGATACCGGTTCCTCCTCGTTGGTGTCCCTGGGCAACGCCTGGGTGCGCCACTCCGCTTTCTACACGGGGTGAGGCACTCAGGCGGCTGAACGCCGGTCTGTCACTATCTTTCACCACCTGTTTATAGTTTGCTCTTGTTTTGTTTTATTTGTTTTGATTTCTCTATTTTCACCGTCTTTTCTTCTACTATCTTTCTTGTTTTTGTTTTACTCTGATGGGGGAGCTCACCCCCGAAAAAAGAGACCGCGACCCGGGGTGTCGGAGTTTAACGGAATGGAAGATCGCGCCTTGAAAAATATTCCCCGGGTGGGTCCTCTCTCTGAGAGGGAATCCCACCCTTCTGCTTCGGCGGAAGGCTGCCCCACGTATACGGGGGGGGCACAATTCGCGAGGGTTGAGGAGAGGGTCGGGAGGACGACATGTGTGGAGGAAGGCGCGACAGCGCGCGCGAGTTCGGAGCCGGTGCACCTAACCGCACCGGAGACGGACTTGCTTACCGACGAAGACGTCGACTTCTCGCAGCCGGTCCCTGATGGCAGGCGCCGGCTGCTCGAGTTACTCAGAAAGAAGGCTTTGAGGGGGGATACGAAGGGAATGCCGCGCGTGATGCTCACGCGCGCGCTGTTGCCCGAACCCCCTTCCTCGGAATTTGACAGCGAGGACTACCTCTCGGACTCTAGCGCCTTATCGCTGGACTCCGAGGGGTTGCCCGCAATCCCCGGACGTGACACACCTCGAAAGAGGAAACCCGAAGGTGACAATATACCTCCCCTGAGTAGAGGGGCGGTACCGAAGGCGAAAAGAGGACGTGGCCGGCCACCAACCACCGGTCAATACGTCGGCCTGGCCAAGGCTCAGGCCGACTACAACAAGGAAAAAGAGGAAGCGCTTCGCCTCCAAGCAGAGGCCGAAGTGGCTGAATTGGCGAAGACTGCCAGGGAGACGCGTGTGTCTGCCCGTAGCGGCACTGCCGAAACTAAGGAGGAATCGGAGCGTACATGTAGTGCTCTTGTCAAAAGCGCGGAGGCTTCGCTAGAGACCATAACTATGGTAGCCACGAAGTCCTCCAATCTGAAAGGAACGTACCAGCGGTACCTCAGGGAGGCGGTCGCCAACATCAAGGCGACCATTGCTGATCTGAGGGGCCGTTGTGTCTCGGAGGAGATACAGGCCTTGGAGGCGCAAAATGACGGACTCCAACGGCAGGTGGAAAATATGCGTCGAGAGCTGGACGAGCTCCGGCGCCAGGTAGCTCGACCACCAGAGCAGGACCTGAAGCAGCTGTTGTCGGAGGTTTCGCGATCCAACATCGAAACCTTCGGCAACATGCTGAACGCGAGACTCGCCGGATTGGAGGATAGACTCCTTCCAGAGCCCCGGAGAAGACCCCCGCTGGCGACGGATTGTGTCATTGTAGACACCACGCCGGCGGAGAAGGCAGCAAAGGCGCCGAAGCCCAAAAGGGCGACGGCGCCCTCATACGCGACAATGGCGGCACAAAGTGCGGCGGCCCCAAAAAAGGCACCACCTGCACCAGCCCCGCCAAGAAAGACGACAAAGAAGCGGCCATCAATGGCCGCCCAGGAAGCGGCGCAAGGGGGGGCGAAAACCAGCCCCTCCTCCGCCGAGGCCCCGTGGACCAAAGTTGGGCCACGCAAGGCCAGGAAGGAGAAGGGGGCGGCTAAAACACCCAAGGCCGCCCCAAAGAGGAAGAAGAGAACGGCAAGGCTTCGCCCCCCTATGTCCGCGGCCGTCACCCTCACCCTTGAGGCGGGGGCAGCGGAACGGGGGGTGTCATACGAGAAGCTGCTTCGTGAGGCCCGGGCGAAGATCGACCTAGGGGAGCTTAATATCCCCAGGCTCGGCTTCCGCTTGGCCCAAACGGGTGCGCGTGTCCTGTCCGTTGAAGGGGAGGACGCAAATGAGAAGGCAGACGCACTCGCTACAAAACTGCGAGCGGTCCTTAATCCGGAGAATGTAAGAATCTCCCGCCCGGTGAAAAGCGTGGAAATGCGCATCACCGGGCTGGACGACACAACAACAGCCGCCGACGTCACCGAGGCGGCTGCTAAGGAAGGAGGTTGCCCGACAAATAATATCCGGTCGGGCAGAGTAGTAATGGGCCCAAGAGGAACCAGATCTCTCTGGGTCAAAGTCCCGGTAGCGGCCGCCAAGAAACTCCTGAGTTCTGGGCGGCTACAAGTCGGCTGGGTCGTGGCTAAGGTGGCACTGCTGGCCGCGAGGCCTAAGCGGTGTTACCGGTGCCTCGATACCGGCCACCTGGCCGTGAACTGTAAGTGCTCGGTGGACCTCAGTCGGACATGTTTCCGCTGTGGGAAGCCGGGCCACAAGGCGGCTGATTGCGGGGCAGAACCGAACTGCCCCGCGTGCGAAGCCGTCGAGAAGCCGAAGGGGCACGTGCTGGGGGCTGCTGGCTGCATAACAGCCAAAAAGCCGCCCCCCAGCAAGAAAAAGGGAAAGGCTCCCACAAAAAAGGCCCGGCAGAAAAAGCCGAAGCCTAGTGGCGCAAGGGCGGAGCAACCCGCCCCCGCCATGGACGTGGTAGAAGCCTAGACCCGTGGGTGGTGATCGGGGGATCATCGCCCACACCATGGGTCCCGAGCGCAAAGCTCCCCAATGCCCGGGGAGCTCTCGGTGAAGGCAGGCGGCGGCACAACACCAAGCCGCCGCAAACGAAGAGGGCCGGTCGCGGCACGCGCTGCGGGGTCGTGGAGTTATGCTTCGCGATTCCCACGGCCTCGCATTGGCGCTGAAGAAGGGCATCGGGGGGTTTTAGTCGGTAAACCCCGGTGCACTCCATCTCGCACCGGGGGAGTCCGACATACCCCTGCTGCCTTCCCCCGGGGGCAGCGGGGGATTCGTAACGAATTTCCCCCCGAAAAAAAAAAAAAAAAAAAAAAAAAAAAAAAAAAAAAAAAGGTTAGGTTAGGTTAGGTTACCCCCCGATGGTTGCCCGCCTTGTCGTGGCGGTGGGGCTCTAGTAGCCGTGGATGGTGTGACCACGGTGAAGCAAAGAGGCAACCAGGGCCGGCTGGGCAGGAGGCCAGGCCGGCCCGAGGAGGGGCGCTCCCGGCGGACTGGAGGAGCCGGTCCGCTGCGGATGCGCCTGGCGGTGGGGCCGCAGAAGAAGAGGAGTGCCGGTATTACGGTGCGCCGTACTCCCTATCTTCTGCGGCCGTGGAGGCTCGCAGGGGGAGAGGGTGGTGGTTTTGTGCCGCTATCCCTACCCCCCTGCGAGCTGGCGGGGCCGTTCCGCATAGAAACGGTATCGGTGGGGCCGCAGAGGAAGAGGCAAGTTCGGTATTGCGGTGCGCCGCTTGCCCTATCCTCTGCGGCCGAGGTGGGAAGAGAGAGGCTCCCTCTGGGGCCCGGCGCAGGGCGCCCGGGGCCGCAGGCGCAAGGGCGGAGCAACCCGCCCCCCCCCCGCCACGGAGGTCGAAGCCTAGGCCCGTGGCCGGCGATCGGGGGATCGCCGCCCACACTATGGGCCCCGAGAGGAAAGCTCCCCAATGTCCGGGGAGCTCTCGGAGAGGTAGCGGCGGCACGTCATCAGCCGCCGCAGTGGGAGAGAGCCGGATGCGGCACGCGCTGCGGGGTCGTGGAAGAATGCCTTGCGATTCCCACGGCCCCGCGAACGGCGCTGAAGGAGGGCATCGAGAGGTTTTAGTGAGTAAACTCCGGCGCACTCCATCTCGCGCCGGGGGAGTCTCACATAACCCTGTTGCCCTCCCCCGGGGGCAGCAGGGTATACGAAAAGTATTTCCTCTCGTAAAAAAAAAAAAAAAAAAAAAAAAAAAAAAAAAAAAAAAAAAAAAAAAAAAAAAAAAAAAAAAAAAAAAAAAAAAAAAAAAAAAGAAGGTTAGGTTAGGTTAGGTTAGGTTAGGTTAGGTTAGGTTAGGTTAGGTTGGGGACGATACCGGTTCCTCCACGTTGGTGTCCCTGGGCAACGTCTGGGTGCGCCACTCCGCTTTTTACACGGGGTGAGGTACTCAGGCGGCTGAACACCGGTCTATTTCTATCTTTTCACCACCTTTTTATAGTTTACTCTTCTTTTGCTTTGTTTTATTTATTTTGTCTATCTTTCAACACCTTTTCTTTCTATATTTTCTCTTTTATTTATTCTTCTGTGCGTGTGTGTTAGGTTTTGCGTGCTAGGTTTTTTGTTCTGAATGGTGATGAATGGGCTTATACGGCCCCTAATCCTTGGATTGTGGTGCCTGGCCTTGGGATGCGTGGCGAACAGGCGGTTTCGTCGTGAGGGCACTGGGGCAGAATCCCCCCTACTGGATCGGGTCAGTCTCAGCCCACAGTTGACAAACATGGAAGGCAAGCATGCGGAAAATTCTCCCAGGGTGGGTCCCGGCGATGCCGGGGAATCCCACACTCCCGTTTCGGCGGGAGATAGGGCCAGGTATACTGGGGGCCCCAAACATGCGTTGGTAGAGGGAAAGGAGGCCGTTGCGACGGCGAGTGACGAGGGAGGCGCGATAGCGCATGCGAGTCCGAAGCCGGTGCCCCTAACCGCACCGGCGGCAGATCTCTTAACCGACGAGGATACGGACTTTTCACAGCCCGTGGAGAATGGCAGGGAGCGACTCCTGAGGCTTCTTCATCGTAAGAAGTTGCGAGGGGATACGGAGGGGCTCGCACGCGTTCAGCGCGAGCGCGAGCTTATCCTCCCTCCCTCGATGACTGAGACAATGGCGGCGGGAAATACGAGTGGAGCAACACCGCGCATACCGCGCGTTATGCTCACGCGCGCACTGATTCCCGCACGCCCAAACACCGGATTAGACAGCGACGACTGCCTCTCGGACTCCAGTGATATGTCTGGCATGTCATTGGACTCCGAAGGGCTGCCCGTCATACCCGACAGAGACGCACCTCGTAAGAGGAAGACTAGTGATGACGATGTACCGTCCCTAAGTAAAGGGGCGGTACCAAAAATTAAACGTGGACGCGGTCGGCCGCCTACGACCGGTCAGTATGTTGGCCTGGCCAAGGCGCAGGCCGACCTAAATAGGGAAAGAGAGGAGGCTCTTCGGCTTCAAGCTGAAGCCGAAGTTGCAGAAACGGCGAGGACGGTGAGAGAGACACGCGCATCACTCTGCGCGAGTCCCGCCAAGATCGGAGAGGTTGAGTCGGAGCGGTCAAGTGCTGCCCTGGCCAAATCAATAGAGATGTCGTTGGAGGCCATTACGATGGTCGCCACTAAATCGTCGAACCTTAAGGGCACCTTTCAAAGGTGCCTCAAGGATTCAGTGGCGGCCATCAAATCGGCTGTGGCCGAGATGATGGGCCGCACCATGAATGAGGAACTTGCGAGATTGGAGGCCCAGAACGCGCGGCTCCAAGAGCGAGTGGCCAAAATGGACCAAGAGCTAGAAGAGTTGCGCAAACGGGCCGACAATGCTCGCCCCGTAGAGCAGGACATGCGCCAGCTGTTGTCGGAGGTCTCTCGTTCTAACATCGAGACCTTCGGCAACATGCTGAACGCTAGGTTGGCAGGCCTCGAAGACCGTCTTCTGCCGGCCCCTAGGAAGAGACCACCGCTGGCGGCGGACAGTGCCACTGTAGGCACCACGTCAGCGGCAGTCAAGACGAAGGCGCCGAAACCAAAAAAGGCGCCCACGTATGCGGAGGTGGCGACACCGAGCGCGACGGTCCCCCCGAAAGAGACACCGCCTGCGCCGGCTCCGCCCAAAAAGGTGAAAAAGAAAAAGCGGCCATCAATGGCCGCAAGAGAAGCGGCGAAAGGGGGGGAGATCATCAACCCCTCCACCGCCGAGGCCCCGTGGACCACCGTCGGTCCACGCAAGGCTAGAAAGAAGAAAGGGGCGGCCAAAACACCCAAAGCCGCCCCGAACAAGAAAAAGAAGGCAAGGCTTCGCCCCCCCACAACGGCGGCAATAACCCTCACCCTTGAGGCTGGAGCCGCCGAGGAGGGGGCAACATACGAGAAGATCTTGCGCGAGGCCAGGTCGAAGATCGATCTAGGGGAACTGAACATCCCCAGACTCGGCTTCCGCCTGGCCAAGACGGGCGCGCGCATCCTATCGGTTGACGGAGAGGGGGCAAGTGAGAAGGCTGACGCTCTGGCCACGAGGCTTCGGGCGGCCCTTGGCCCCGATATTGTGAAGATCGCCCGCCCGGTGAAATGTGCGGAAATGCGCATCACCGGGCTGGATGACGCGACGACGGCCGCCGATGTCATCGAGGCGGCCGCAAAAGAAGGAGATTGCCCGACCACCAACATCCGGTCGGGCAAAATTGTCGTGGGCCCAAGAGGTACGAGAAGCCTCTGGCTCAGCGTTCCGATGGCAGCCGCCAAGAAGCTTACCAGCTCTGGGCGGCTGCAGATAGGTTGGGTTGTTGCAGGGGTGACACTGCTGGCCGCGAGGCCCAAGCGGTGTTACCGCTGTCTCGACACCGGCCACCTGGCGGTGCAGTGCAAGTCCTCGGTGGACCTCAGTCGGAATTGTTTCCGCTGCGGGAAGCCGGGGCACAAAGCACCAGAGTGCGACGCGGCTCCGAATTGCCCGGCCTGCGAGGCCGTAAGCAAGCCGAAGGAGCATGTGCTGGGGAGCAGCGGCTGTATTACAGCGCCCAAGCCGCACCCCGGCACGAATAAGAAGAGGAAGGCTCCTTCCAAGGCCCGGCTTAAAAAGCCCAAGGCCGGCGCAAGGGCGGTCCCACCCGCCCCCGCCACTATGGAAGTGGAGGCCTAGACCCGTGGGCGGTGATCGGGGGATCGCCGCTCTCACTATGGGTCCCGAGCGTAAAGCTCCCCTATGCCCGGGGAGCTCTCGGTGAAGGCAGGCGACGGCATTCTACCTAGCCGCCGCAACAGAGGAGGGCCGGTCGCGGCACGCGCTGCGGGGTCGTGGAGATATGCTCACGCGATTCCCACGGCCTCGCATTGGCGCAGAAGAAGGGCATCGGGGGGTTTTAGTCGGTAAACCCCGGTGCACTCCATCTCGCACCGGGGGAGTCCGACATACCCCTGCTGCCTTCCCCCGGGGGCAGCGGGGGATTCGTAACGAATTTCCCCCCGAAAAAAAAAAAAAAAAAAAAAAAAAAAAAAAGGTTAGGTTAGGTTCCCCCCGACGGTTGCCCGCCTTGTCGTGGCGGTGGGGCTCTAGTAGCCGTGGATGGTGGACCACGGTGAAGCAAAGAGGCAACCAGGGCCGGCTGGGCAGGAGGCCAGGCCGGCCCGAGGAGGGGCGCTCCCGGCGGACTGGAGGAGCCGGGCCGCTGCGGACGCGCCTGGTGGTGGGGCCGCAGAAGAAGAGGAGTGCCGGTATTACGGTGCGCCGTACTCCCTATCTTCTGCGGCCGTGGAGGATCGCAGGGGGAGACGGTGGTGGTTTTACGCCGCTATCCCTACCCCCCTGCGAGCTGGCGGGGCCGTTCCGCTTGGTAACGGCATCGGTGGGGCCGCAGAGGAAGAGGCAAGTACGGTATTACGGTGCGCCGCTTGCCCTATCCTCTGCGGCCGAGGTGAGGAGAAAGGCTCCCTCCAGGGCCCGGCGCAAGGCGCCCAAGGCCCAAGGCGCAAGGGCGGCTCAACCCGCCCCCGCCGCCATGGAGGTCGTAGCCTAGGTCCGTGGGCGGTGATCGGGGGATCGCCGCCCACACTATGGGCCCCGAGAGGAAAGCTCCCCAATGTCCGGGGAGCTCTCGGAGAGGTAGCGGCGGCACGTCATCAGCCGCCGCAGTGGGAGAGAGCCGGATGCGGCACGCGCTGCGGGGTCGTGGAAGAATGCCTTGCGATTCCCACGGCCCCGCGAACGGCGCTGAAGGTGGGCATCGGGGGGTTTTAGACGGTAAACTCCGGCGCACTCCATCTCGCGCCGGGGGAGCCCGTCATACCCCTGCCGCCCTCCCCCGGGGGCGGCGGGGGATACGTAACGTATTTCCCCCCGTAAAAAAAAAAAAAAAAAAAAAAAAAAAAAAAAAAAAAAAAAAAAAAAAAAAAAAAAAAAAAAAAAAAAAAAAAAAAAAAAAAAAAAAAAAAAAAAAAAAAAAAAAAAAAAAAGGTTAGGTTAGGTTAGGTTCCCCCCTGGGGCTCAGCCAGTTCGTCCTCGTTCGTGGCCCTGGGCAACGCTTGGGTGCGCCACCCCGTCTTTTGCGGGTTGAGGTACCCACGCGGCTGAAGGCTGGCGCTATCGCTATCTTTTCTTCTCTATCTTTCACCATCTATTTTGTTTAACTTTCTTGTTTTTGCATTAGTTTTATTTTGTTTTTCTATCTTTCACCACCTTTTCTTTCATCTCCAACTATCTTTCCTTTTTATTTAACTCTTCTGATGGGGGAGCTCACCCCCGAAAAAAGAGACCGCGACCCGGGGTGTCGGAGGTAGAAGAATGGATAGTCGTAATTTGAAAAGTATTCCCCGGGTGGGTCCTCCTTCCAGGAGGGAATCCCACACTCCCGCTCCGGCGGGGGGTCGGCCCTTGTATACGGGGGGGCCACAAATTGCGAGGGAGGTTGAGGAGAAGGTCGTTGCGACGACGAGTGGCGAGGGAGGCGCGATGGCGCAAGCAGGGCCGAAACCGGTGCACCTTACCGCACCGGAGACGGGAATGCTCACGGACGAAGACACGGATTTTTCACAGCCGGTCCCTGATGGCAGGCGCCGGTTGCTGGAACTCCTGCGGAAGAAGGCACTGAGGGGGGATACGGAGGGAATGCCGCGCGTGATGCTCACGCGCGCGCTGATGCCCGAAACCCCTTCAACGGACTATGACAGCGAGGACTACCTCTCGGACTCCAGCGCCTTATCGCTGGACTCCGAGGGGTTGCCCGCACACCCCGGACGTGACAAACCTCGAAAGAGGAAACCCGATGACGACAACGTACCGTCCCTCAGTAAAGGGGCGGTACCCAAATCCAAACGTGGACGCGGTCGGCCGCCAACGACTGGCCAATACGTTGGTCTAGCCAAGGCGCAGGCTGACCTGAATAAGGCGAAAGAGGAGGCTCTTCGGCTTCGGGCCGAAGAGGAACTAGCCGCATCTATGGAAAGTGCTAGGGAGACGCGAGCGTCAGCCGGCACAATCCCCCTTGCGGTCACCGGAGGAGACGGGTCGGAGCGGACCAACTACGCTCTGGCCAAATCTGTGGAGACTTCGTTGGAGGCAATTACAATGGTCGCCACGAAGTCCTCCAACCTTAAGGGCACCTTCCAAAGGTGCCTCAAGGAGTCAGTAGTGGCAATCAGGTCGGCTGTTGCTGAAATGAGAGGCCGCTCTACTACGGAGGATATGGCGAGGCTGGAGGCCCAGAATGCGCGGCTTCAAGAGCAACTGACCAGAATGGGTCAGGAGCTTGAAGAGCTGCGCAGACGGGCTAACAGCGCCCGCCCCGTACAAGATGACATGCGCCAGCTGTTGTCGGAGGTCTCTCGTACCAACATAGAGACCTTCGGCAACATGCTGAACGCCAGGCTGGCCGGTCTGGAGGACAGACTCCTGCCGGAGCCCAGACGACGACCCCCGCTGGCGGCGGACAGTGCCACTGTTGGCACCACGCCAGCGCCGGCGGCACAAAAAGTGAAGGCGCCGAAGCCAAAGAGGGCGACGGCGCCCACGTACGCAGAAGTGGCGGCACCGAGTGCGGCGGCCCCCCTCATAGAGGCGGCGTCTGCACCAGCCAAAAAGAAGAAGGCTAAGAAGAAGCGGCCATCAATGGCCGCTCAGGAGGCGGCGCAAGGGGGGGAGCACATCAACCCCTCCCCCGCCGAGGCCCCGTGGACAAAAGTGGGTCCACGTAAGGCCAAGTCGAAGAAGGGGACGGCTACTCCAACTAAAGCCGCCCATAATAAAAAGAAGAAAAAGGCGAGGCTGCGCACCCCAGTCACTGCGGCCGTTACCCTCACCCTTGAGGAGAAGGCTGCAGAGAAGGGGGTGACGTACGCCAAGCTTCTTAAGGAAGCCAGGGCGAAAGTCGATCTGGGGGAGTTCGATATCCCAAAGCTCGGCTTTCGTCTGGCAGAAACCGGCGCGCGCGTACTCACGATCGCAGGTGAGGGGGCGCAAGCGAAGGCGGATGCTTTCGCCGCAAAGTTGAGGGCCGTATTAAGCCCAGAGATGGTGAGAGTCGGCCGCCCGGTCAAGTGCGCAGAGTTGCGCGTGACCGGGCTGGACGACTCAGTGACGGCCGCCCAAGTCATCCAGGCGGCCGCACAAGAAGGAGGTTGCCCGACAAGCACAATCAGGTCGGGCAAAATAGTGGTGGGACCGAGAGGGGACGCGTCCTTGTGGATACGCGTCCCCGTCGCGGCCGCTAAAAAGCTTTTAAGCTCTGGGCGGCTTCGCGTGGGCTGGGTCTCGGCAAAGGTGGTGCTGCTGGCCGCGAGGCCCAAGCGGTGCTACCGATGCCAGGACACCGGCCACGTCGCGGCGAAATGCCAGTGCACGGTGGACCGCAGTCGGAGCTGTTTCCGCTGCGGGAAGCCGGGGCACAAGGCGGCCGAGTGCGGAGCGGATCCGCACTGCTCTTTGTGCGAGGCCGCCGGCAAGGAGGAGATGGGACATGTGTTGGGGAGCAGCGGCTGTGTTTTTGCCAAGCCGCCCCCCGGCACAAAAGGGATGAGAAAGGCTCCCTCAAGGGCCCGGCATAAAAAGCCGCAAGCCCAGGGCGCAAGGGTGGCTCAACCCGCCCCTGCCATGGAGGTCGAAGCCTAGGCCCGTGGGCGGTGATCGGGGGATCGCCGCCCACACTATGGGCCCCGAGAGGAAAAGCTCCCCAATGCCCGGGGAGCTCTCGGAGAGGCAGGCGGCGGCATATCACCAGGCCGCCGCAAAGAAGTGAGCCGGTTGCGGCACGCGCTGGGGGGTCGTGGAAGAATGCAACGCGATTCCCACGGCCCCTCCACTGGCGCTGAAGAAGGGCATCGGGGGGTTTTAGACGGTAAACCCCGGCGCACTCCATCTAGCGCCGGGGGAGCCCGTCATACCCCTGCCGCCCTCCCCCGGGGGCGGCGGGGGATACGTAACGTATTTCCCCCCGTCAAAAAAAAAAAAAAAAAAAAAAAAAAAAAAAAAAAAAAAAAAAAAAAAAAAAAAAAAAAAAAAAAGGTTAGGTTCCCCCCTGGGGCGATGCCGGTTCCTCCTCGTGGTGCCCCTGGAAACACTCGCTTGTGCCACCGTGGCCGTTCCCAGGGTGACACAAGCGAGTGGCAGATCGCCGGTTCTGTATTTCTTCTTCTTTTATGTTATATCTTCCCCACCTTTGTTATTCTTCTTTTGGTTTCCTTTTGTTTTGTTTATGTCTGTCTCATCTTTCGTTATACGCTGTCTTTCATTTTTGGTTACCTCTTCCTTTGTGTGTCTGTATCTTGTATACATCTGTGAGTGATTGTGCGATGAATGGACCCGTGGGTCCCCAATCCAGGGTTTTGGCGCTCGGCCGTGGGATGCGTGGCGAGCGGGAGGCTACGTCATGAGGGCGCCGGGGCAGAATCCCCCCAAATGGATCGGGCCAGCAATCAGCCCATAAGTGACAAAATATGGAGGTCAGCAATGGAAAAAACACTCCCCGGGTGGGTCCCAGCAATGGGGAATCCCACACTCCCGCTGCGGCGGGGGATCGGCCCGTGTATACGGGGGGGCCTAAAATTGCTATAGTAAGAGTAGAAGACGTACTCAAAGGACATGACAACTCAAAATTGACTAACACGGAATCGACTAACACGGAATTGACTAACACGGAATTGACATCTCGGACTAATACACGAAGTAGCTCGCGGCCGGCTACACCAACAGCCGCAATGGATGTAGATGGGAGCATCAGAACCTCAGTGTTCTTTAGAAGGCCCGGCAAAGGCACGTCAGCATCCGAAGAAAGCGGCAACGAGACCGCCGCTATCTCGAAGCAAGCGTGCCAATATCTCAAGGACAAGACTACCGCATTAAAGCGGAAAAGCGGACAGGACGCAGACGGTGAGTCGGATGCGGACGTGGAACCGACGATCCGAACTAGCCCGGATAAGATGAGAGTCTCCCGCGCTAAACGCGGGAGAGGACGACCGCCTACCACAGGCGAGTATGTAGGCTATGCTGCGGCCGTGAAGAACAAACTTGACCTAGAACGCCAGCTTCTCGCGGTCCAGATGGACAAAGAGGTCCTGGGTTTGGCGCAGAGGATTCAGCCACCCAGATCATCACGGACGTCTGGAGCTTCTGAATACTCAGACGCGTTCGAGGATGAGGAGACGACAAGCGCACTCGGTGCTAGTATAACAAGTAGTTTGCAGGCCATTACGGAGACTGTCAGGAAGTCAAAAAACCTGAGCGGTCCCTGCATCAAGGTCATCAAGGACTCAACACGCACCTTGCGGGAGGCTTGTTCTGCCCTGCTCAGTCGCACGACAACGGAAGAGACCAGAGCTCTAGAAAAGGCGAACGCCCGGCTTTCCCAGGAGCTAACAGATATAAGGGCGGAGCTTGAGGCCGTAAAGCGGAAACTCGCCGGCGTTCGACATCAGGCCGCCCCCGCAACACCGCCAGTGAATACTGAAGAGCTGCTCGAGCGAGCAATACAGGAAGCAGTCTCGCGATCGAGCGCTAGACTGGATGCGCGACTGGAAAGTCTCGAGGCCCGACTCCTTCCAGAGCCACGCGTGCGTCCTCCACTCGCCGCGGACAGAAAAAAAGACCGCACGGCTTCTGCGCCAACACCTGCAGAGCTGACGCGGTCAGAGAAGAATGGAACGCCGGCACCATCAGTCACAACGCTGATGCCGCCGACAAACCCAGGCCCAGCGCCGAAGAAAACAGGAAAGAAGGCACGAAAAACTGCTGCTGCTATAGAGGCGGCAAGCGCAAGGCGTGACGCCACTATAACAACAAGAGCATCGAAACCTACTGGAGAATGGACAGAGGTAGTGAAAAGAAGTAGGAAGAGCAAAGAACAAGGCTCAGAGAAGAATAAAGGCAAGACGCAAAAGGGAAAGAAAAAGAAAAGTAGAAAGCTACGCACCCCCAAGACTGCGGCTGTAGTCCTAACCCTACAGCCGGAGGCACAGGGGCGTGGCGCATCGTACGTAGACGTACTGAAAGAAGCGAAGAAGCGTCTGGACCTCCAAGCGCTAGAAATCCCAGCAGTCAAATTTAGAGTCGCGGTGACTGGGGCCCGAATACTCGAGGTCTCTGGCGACGCGCATAAAGAAAAGGCGGACGCCCTAGCCGGCAAACTTAGGGAAATTCTGGGGGAACAGAATGTACGTATCTCCAGACCCCAAAAGTGCGCCGAGCTGCGGGTGTCAGGGTTGGACGACTCGGTAACGTCTACTGAAGTTGCCGAGGCGATCGCGAGAGCAGCTAGCTGTCCCATCGAGACAGTCAAGGTGGGCGAGATACGCGGCGACAGGAACGGTCGAGGCACGGCCTGGGTCAGTTGCCCAGTGGAAGCCGCAAAGACTGTCTCAAGCCCCAACACCAAATTGTACGTGGGGTGGGTTGTGGCCCGCGTGACATTACTACCATCGCGGACCATGCGGTGCTACAAGTGCCATGAGACAGGACACGTAAAGAGCAAGTGCGCCTGTGACGTCGACCGCAGCGGACTCTGTTTCCGCTGTGGCCAACCAGGACACACATCAGCGAAATGCCAAAACGCACCTCACTGTGCTCTCTGCGCATCGAAGGATAAACCGGCCGATCACCGCGTGGGCAGCAAGACCTGCGGCAGACCGGCCCCTAAAAACCAGAAGAAGACCAGCTCTGAAAAGAGCAAGAATTCTCAAGTGCACGCGACAACATCGACCGCGGCTCCTGAAATAGAGATGGCCAACGAAATAGAGACCCAACAATAATGGCCCAATCGAGTTTCCTGCAGTGTAACCTGAACCACTGCGCCAATGCACAGGACCTCCTAGTCCACTCAATGGCGCGGTGGTCCATCGACATCGCGGTAGTAGCTGAGCCATATCGGGTTCCACCTCGTGCGGATTGGATCGGCGACGCGGATTCGTCAGTCGCCATAGTCACTGGCCCAAAAACTGCGCTATCAAGCGGCACAGTCAAGGGTCACGGCTTCGTCGCAGTAAACCTTGGACCTTTTTCAGTAGTGGGCGTTTATTTTTCACCCAATCGACCAATCGCAGAGTTCGAGGAGCTCTTAGCTTGTCTATCCACCCTCGTAGGCGAAATGGCCCATCCGGTAGTCGTCGCCGGAGACTTTAACGCGAAATCTACGCTTTGGGGCGCTCCGGCGACGAATGCCAGAGGCCGAGCGGTTGCCGACTGGATGGCGGAAACCGGTCTTGTCGTACTCAACCGCGGCAATGCCAGCACATGCGTACGCCAAAGGGGGGAATCGATAGTTGACATTACACTGGCCAGCCCCAACATCGTGCGCCGAGTAAATGGGTGGAATGTCCTCGAAAACGTAGAGACCTTATCGGACCACCGATATATCCGGTTCGACATCACCAGTGCCCCGGACGGACGAGACCGCCGACCAACATATGATGGCGGTCCCCGGTGGTCCCTACGTCGCCTGAATAAAGACCTGCTGAAGGAAGCAGCTATCGTGCAATCCTGGCTGCCAATCCCACCGGGGGAGGCAGTCGCGACGGCAGCGGAGTGGCTGAACGAGGCTATGACGCATATTTGCGACGCGTCTATGCCCAGAGTCGGTCCGATCGAGCGCAGACGTGATGCGTATTGGTGGCGTCCGGAAATCCAACATCTGCGGGAGGAATGCGTGGCGGCTCATCGTCGCTATGCGCGACTACGGCGGAGGAGGAATGGAAACGCGGAGGAAGAGGAAACCGCCTACGATGCCTACAGGGTCGCCCGACGCGCCCTAAAGGACAGCATCCGACGAGCCAAGACCGAAGCATGGACAGAGTGGCTAGAGACCCTGGACCGCGATCCGTGGGGGCGACCTTACAAGTATGTGAGGCAGAAGCTTCGCCCGGCTGCCCCACCTCTCACACAGAGCCTGGAACCACACATACGGGAGACAGTCCTCTCGGCTCTATTCCCATCAAGAGCTGAGTGGTCCCCGCCGTCGATGGCACCGGAGGAGATTGATGACGAGGAAGATGTAGAAGTTCCGCCCATAACATCGGCGGAACTCGCCGCTGCAGTCGAGAAGATGGGACAGAAGAACACGGCACCAGGTCTCGACGGCATTCCGGGCCGTGCGTGGGCACTCGCAATAGAGGAGATGGAGGAGCGAGTGCTCACAGTACTTAACCGCTGTCTGTCGCAATGCCGCTTCCCAAACCGCTGGAAGTGTGGAAAGCTTGTTCTTCTCCGTAAGAAAGGCAGACCTGAAGACCGACCATCAGCTTACCGCCCGATCGTTCTACTCGACGAAGCGTGTAAGATGCTGGAGCGTGTGCTCGTGGCACGTATTACCCAGCACCTAGCACGAGTCGGCCCGAACCTTAACACCAATCAGTTCGGCTTTAGAGTTGGACGATCCACAATCGGGGCTGTAGCACAGCTGCGGAACATAGTGGAGGAAGAAGTTGCTCAGGGTGGGGTAGTTTTGGCTGTGTCTTTGGATATATCCAACGCCTTTAACTCCCTGCCCTGGGCAACTATAAAGGAAGGACTTCGGTACCACAAGGTACCCAAATACATGGAAAGAATAATCGGTGACTACCTATCGGCACGGTTTATCGAATATCCAACAAAGGAAGGATGGAAAAAGCTGGCTGTGGTGTGCGGTGTTCCACAGGGGTCGGCTTTAGGTCCGCACCTGTGGAACATCGGATACGACTATGTACTGCGGGGGGCCAATTTGCGTGGCGTAACCCTCCTGTGTTACGCGGACGACACTCTCGCAGTCTGCCGTGGGAAAACGCAACGCGAGGCTATAATTGTAGCAACGGCTACGGTCGCTCAGGTGGTACGTCGCATACGCGCCCTGGGGCTGGAGGTCGCCCTGGAGAAGTCTGAAGCGGTCTGTTTCCACGGGCCGCGAAATTCACCACCGCCTGACGCGGCTATATTTGTTGGTGGCACAAGAATCGAGGTAGGAAGGTCCATGACATATCTAGGCCTTGTCTTGGACGGCCGGTGGTCTTTCAAAGAACATTTCAGACGGCTATCGGAGAAAGTCACTAAGGCTGCTGGAGGATTGGCGTGGCTTCTCCCTAACTTGGGAGGACCCAGTCTCGGATGTCGGCGCCTGTACATGGGCATCATTCGTTCTATGAGCATGTACGGTGCGCCGATATGGGCCGAACATCTGGCGCCCGAGAGCAGACAGATTTTGACGAGACTACAGCGGACGATGACAATCAGAGCGGTGCGGGGATATCGCACGCTCTCGAAAGACGCCGCGTGCGTTCTCGCCGGCAGCGTCCCCTGGGACATTGAGGCCAAATCACTGGCTGACGTGTTTTGGCACTGCCAGGCGGAGCGCGATGAAGGACGCATCCCGCCGCCAGACTACATCCGGCGGTGGAGAAGAGAAGCAAAAGACGAAGCAATCGACCAATGGCTCGAACGACTAAACGAGTCCGCAGTCAGCGTCGATCTACTGGCTGCCATGCGTCCCGTACTGAGGGAGTGGATAGACCGAGAGGGCGGGGCGTTAACATACCGCCTCACACAGGTACTGACCGGACATGGGTGTTTCGGTCGCTACCTGTGCGACATTGCCAGACGTGAGCAGAGCACTGCTTGCCACCATTGTGATGAC